>OX381720.1:64133577-64685577 GCA_947462335.1 Harmothoe impar | reverse complement strand
GTGCACAAGGCGCCACTGACTAGCAGTCACTCAGAGACTTCAATCACACGGCCAGAGACTCAGTCACTGATGGGACCAGAGGGCTGGGGTAGGCAGGAGGAGGTCTGGTGGCCGGAGACCAGGGAGATGTGAGGCCCTGAGTGTGACAGGAGCAGAAGTGGGAGGTGGTTTGGTTAGAATAAAGAACCTGGTATTAAATGTCCTCTCTGTGTTGTTATGTAACTGCCTCCTTCCCTCCCTGCCTGCCTGCCTGCCTCCCTGCCTGCCTCCCCCCCTGCCCGCCTGCCTGCCTGCCTCCCTGCATGCCTCCCTGCCTGCCTGCCTGCCTGCCTCCCTGCCTCCTCCCTGCCTGCCTCCCTCCCTGCCTGCCTGCCTGCCTCCCTGCCTGCCTGCCTGCCTGCCTGCCTCCCTGCATGCCTCCCTGCCTGCCTCCCTGCCTCCCTGCCTCCCTGCCTGCCTGCCTGCATGCCACACTGCCTGCCTCCCTCCCTGCCTCCCTGCCTGCCTGCCTGCCTGCCTCCCACCCTGCCTCCCTGCCTCCCTGCCTCCCTGTCGGCAGGAGTCCAGGATATTTCTGGTGGTACCATAGCTACCTCCCTCCCCCGCATGCATTGACTCTGCCTCCCCCTGGCTGCCTCCCTGTGTTGACTTGACCTTCCGGCACCCGAACCCTTCCTTGTACCCTGTATTCACAACCCGTGCCTGGTGTGACCCGTTCTCTATAAGGAAACATGTGAATCATTGATACTGTGTGCAGTGAGGTGGAGCTGGTACTTGGAGGTCAAGGTAACCCGCGGTGTTCCCACGCCACACGCTCTGACATGTAGATCAGTGATCAGTCAGTGTACCTATCACCTGGTACGGTACTTCTAACTAACCTGTAACTAACCTGTAACTAACCTGTAACTAACCTGTAACTAACCTGTAAGTAGGCTGTAACTAACCTGTAACTGGGCTGTAACTATCTTGTAACTATCTTGTGACTAAACTGTAACTAACCTTTAACTAACCTGTAACTAGGATGTAACTAGGCTGTAACTAGGTTGTAACTAACCTGTAACTAGGCTGTAACTATCTTGTAACTAGGCTGTAACTAGGCTGTAACTAGACTGTAACTAACCTGTAACTGACCTGTAACTAGGATGTAACTAGGCTGTAACTAGGCTGTAACTAACCTGTAACTAACCTGTAACTAACCTGTAACTAATCTGTAACTTGGTTGTAACTAGGCTGTAACTAACCTGTATGTAGGCTGTAACTACCCTGTAACCAACATGTAACTACCCTGTAACTAACCTAAGACTAGGTTGTAACTAGGCTTATACTAACATGTAACTACCCTGTTACTACCCTGTAACTAACCTGTAACTATGCTGTAATTAGGCTGTAACTAACCTGTAACTTACCTGTAACTTACCTGTTACTAACCTGTAACTTACCTGTAACTAACCTGTAACTAACCTGTGACTGGGTTGTAACTAGGATGTAACTAGGCTGTAACTAGGCTGTAACTACCCTGTAACTACCTTGCAACTAATCTGTAACTAATCTGTAACTAACCTGTAACTAACCTGTGACTAGGTTGTAACTAGGATGTAACTAGGCTGTAACTAGGCTGTAGCTAACATGTAAATAACCTGTAACTAACATGTAACTTCCCTGTAATTACCCTGTAACTAGGCTGAAACAAACCTGTTGTTTTCATTTTCTTTTGGTTGCCGCCTTTTGTGCTTAGATGAGAACATAAACATGTACCACTATTTTATTCATTGTGTTACTATTATTATGTCAAAGATGAACTATAATACAAATCAATTGCAATGAAAGAATTATAATGTTGTTAATAAGATGTGCTATAAGTGAGTTGACCCGCCCCTCTCTGTCCGTGCTCCGGGTGCCTGCAGCCTTTGTTTACAAACAGGTGTGACCCGGTTCTCTGTGAGGAAACATGTGAATCATTGATGGCCGTGGTCAGTGAGGTGGAACTGACTCATTCAGACAAAGTGCACAGAGATAAGCCATTGCGCAATGGCACTGCTTCTTACAGTCAAGCAAGTCTGGATTGTTTGAGAGCTCCAATAAGCGTCCAGGATAAATTACCTGAATGTGGAATCATGGTTGTTTTGTGTTTTGTATACAGTGTGCCGTGAACATTGTATACAAAACAGAAGTTAATGTAGCTGAGTAGTAGAATATATTGTAGTTTTACAGTATACTGCGGTATTAGTGTCCATGGGCAGCAGAATGCACTGTAGTTTTACATGTATAACATGACCTGTTATTCTGGTCTCCCTATCCCAGTAGACACAGAACACTGGATCAACATTGATAAATGGTTGATTTAATATTGATTCAATGTTGATCCTATATTGAACAGAATAGTGTGCCCACTGGGATGTGCAGACAGACTGCAATAGGAGGTAAACACTTGAGTAACGCGTGTCTGTGCGTCCTCGTGCTGCCCCCATGTACACAACATGCACGGCAGCAACCCTGCCTCACCCCACACAGTCACACGTAAAAACAATGCACGATTGATGAAACTTTGTCTCCTCACCCAAGCCGAGGCCCGAGTGTTTTGCCCATGATTCGCCACATTAAAACGCGCACATTGTGTGGCTGGGCAAAGTTGAATCAAGAGTACATTGTTATTGTTCTTACACAAAAATATTCAGTAATTTACATCAAAATGCAGACAAAAACAAAAACATAGACAGGAAGTGACTATGGGTCCCCTGACCATCCAAGATGGCGGCGCCCATGTGCGACCAATCAGATCGTCGTATTGCGATCACATGATCGCTTTCTACTTCCGGGAGTGTTAGAATGGTTTACACACCCAAATTGTAGGAATGTTCCCCATGTCAAACTGAAAATTAACAGCAATATAAGGCTTCATTTATTGCCATGGGGCGAAAGCTTGGGCACCCAACATGGCTGTTTGTAACCTGCAGTGTATGAGGTGGGAGTCTATGGCTGTTTACAACCTGCAGTGTATGAGGTGGGAGTCTATGGCTGTTTGTAACCTGCAGTGTATGAGGGGGGAGTCTATGGCTGTTTGTAACCTGCAGTGTATGAGGGGGGAGTCTATGGCTGTTTGTAACCTGTAGTGTATGAGGGGGGAGTCTATGGCTGTTTGTAACCTGCAGTGTATGAGGGGGGAGTCTATGGCTGTTTACAACCTGCAGTGTATGAGGTGGGAGTCTATGGCTGTTTACAACCTGCAGTGTATGAGGTGGGAGTCTATGGCTGTTTATAACGTGCAGTGTATGAGGGGGGAGTCTGGCTGTTTACAACCTGCAGTGTATGAGGGGGGAGTCTATGGCTGTTTGTAACCTGTAGTGTATGAGGGGGGAGTCTATGGCTGTTTGTAACCTGCCGTGTATGAGGTGGGAGTCTATGGCTGTTTATAACCTGTAGTGTATGAGGGGGGAGTCTATGGCTGTCTATAACCTGTAGTGTATGAGGTGGGAAAAGCCGCATAGTGTATGAGGTGGGAGTCTATGGCTGTTTACAACCTGCAGTGTATGAGGGGGGAGTCTATGGCTGTTTGTAACCTGCAGTGTATGAGGTGGGAGTCTATGGCTGTTTACAACCTGCAGTGTATGAGGTGGGAGTCTATGGCTGTTTACAACCTGCAGTGTATGAGGTGGGAGTCTATGGCTGTTTATAACGTGCAGTGTATGAGGGGGGAGTCTATGGCTGTTTACAACCTGTAGTGTACGAGGTGGGAGTCTATGGCTGTTTGTAACTGCAGTGTATGAGGGGGGAGTCTATGGCTGTTTGTAACCTGCAGTGTATGAGGTGGGAGTCTATGGCTGTTTATAACCTGTAGTGTATGAGGTGGGAGTCTATGGCTGTCTATAACCTGCAGTGTATGAGGGGGGAGTCTATGGCTGTTTGTAACCTGCAGTGTATGAGGGGGGAGTCTATGGCTGTTTGTAACCTGTAGTGTATGAGGTGGGAGTCTATGGCTGTTTACAACCTGCAGTGTATGAGGTGGCAGTCTATGGCTGTTTGTAACCTGTAGTGTATGAGGTGGGAGTCTATGAGGCAGGAAGAGCCGCAGCTCCTGATGGGGGCCACTTTGAGGCTGTTGTCTGTTAAGTACATGTACCATGGACCATGCACTGTAATGGATGCCTACTGTACTGTCGTGTTTAAGTGCCCCGGCGCTTATAACTTTGGAGGGGTGTTTACCCCCGGCACTTGTACAAGACAGGCGCTTATTCAAGATCCATTGTTAGTGCTTAAGAGTTATTTCAAGACCCTCACACCCCTGGCGCTTATACAATACCCACACTTATACGATACCCGGCACTTAAACATGACAGTACGGTATGTTGGTTACGGCTCATCCGGCTGCCTCCCACACCCACATATACATGTTTTATCACAGGATGCAGGTCAAGGCTAAACCCACTTACTGGGTGTAGGGATGTAACCACGGGCACCTACTTAGCTAAACCTCGGGGTGGAGATCAGGTGTTTCTGTTTTCAGAAACAGGGTAGTCAACTCAAAGTCCCCCTCTGCTTTGAGCATCGTATTCTGGTAAAAATGTCTTCATTTGGATACAATAGAAGGCCACTATCTCATGATTATGCATAATAAGTAATATTGCTGGGATCCAGAATACACAATTATGCGTTAAACTGGAAATGGAGCCACTTTAAGCAAAGTCCCCCCTCTGGTTTGTGTCAACATTGCTGGGGTCCTTAAAGCACATGGCCTGCATACCTACAACACTGTGGGGAGCAAGGAAAGTACAGGGGTCCATGCACAGGAGGCACAAGTATTCAGTGTAGTGACCACAGTGGCCTACCCTGTTCCAATGAATTGGAACACTTAAACTCCCCCCTGATGTTTAGACCACTGCTTATATTCAGTGGTCGGCCATGGCTGTAATAGCTACCCGCAGGCAGAAAGCCACAGTCCGGTACAGGATCTTCCCAAATAACTATTAATTGGACTCTTTTGATGGTTCCTGATTCCTTCCATCGCTTTCTGTCTATCTCTGAGTTTGTTTGTTTTTCTGTCTCTGCCTCGGTTAGTGTGATATAAGATAGACAGGGGAACAAGATGGCCACCTAAACAAGGGAGACAAGATGGCCGCCTACATACACATGGTGACAAGATGGCTGCTTAGACAGGGGGACAAGATGGCTGCCTACACAGGGGGACAAGATGGCTGCCTACACAGGGGGACAAGATGGCCACCTAAACAGGGGGACAAGATGGCTGCCTACACAGGGGGACAAGATGGCTGCCTACATACACAGGGGGACAAGATAGCCGCCTATACAGAGGGACAAGATGGCTGCCTACACAGGGTGACTGGCTAGTGTGCTATAAGTTGGGTTGAAGGCCACAAACAAGTTAAAGTTGTATGTGAGCTGTAGTTGTCCTTAAGGAGTACTATTGATGTAGAGGGGTGGGCGGGGCCGTACATCAAAGTGAGCAGTGAGACTTGTCTAACTGAAGCCGACAACAAAAGCCTCTTAGTCTCATCATGGAGATAACAGTAACAGTAGATCTATATGATGCAACAGTTATCTTTGTTTTCTCATACATTATAGAGATGGATCTATTCAAAATAGGCAAAATGTGCCTAGTACCATGTCAGGATAAGTGTAAAAATAAGTTACAATTACACTACAAATTCAAACTTGGGCTGGAGGTATCGGGTTTCCCCTGGGGTAATGTAGATGGCAGGTTTATATAACACCTGACACAGAGATGGTTACTCATTCATCAAACCCATCATTCATGGATGCAGCATGGGGGAACAAGGTTAATGATCCTACCTGCAGTCACATGTTCCCTCATTGAGTTGTCAGGCCAAGAAAAGAAAAATTTGTTTCAGGTAACATCGACAGAAAATGTAGGGACGGTAGGTCAGACTTTTTTTTAAATTTTTTTTTTAAACATGAAAGTACTAGCCAGCCCCTCCGAAGACCCTAAAATTGGCCAAAAAAGGGTAAGAATGTGAAAATTCCAAAATAAGGTGATTATGTACATAATGTCTTAAAGTACATCACAGCAACTAATAATTTTGTTTACAAACTGGGACATCATATATCTTAAGATATACCAAGTATGGCTGACCTCCAAAAAATAGTTTTTGAGATACAGCTCGATGAATTTTGAAGATTTATCAAAATATGAAAATTTCAACCACATATTCTCAACTTTACCCTAGTTCACTCAAAATGGTTCAATTAATTGTCAGAATCACTCTACAATGTCCTGATGGTATATACTTAAGAAAATATGGACTGTAAGGATCTTTTGTTGAACCTACTTGGCACAGTACTGGCCTAAAAATCTGCTATTTCACCTTATTTCGGTCCCGGAGTCACCCAGGTGACATTGTATAAATGTAGGTTAAATTAGTGGAGTTATCAGATTTCTGGTTTAGAGCATTAGAGGGGGTGGATAAGAAGCAGGGGCACTTAAGATAGCTAAAATATATTGGATATTGACAATTCTGTGTGGGTCTTAGTATTATCAGCAAGGCGAGTGACTCCGGGACCAAAATATGTATGACAATACACATTTGGTCCTGCAGGTTTGAATATTGGATTTTTTTCAAAAATTCTTTTTTCTGGTAAAAGACACAATAGTTACCTAACAATTTGGGGTACAAGAGATACTGTTTGGATCTACTTTATTTACTGTATAGGGGTATCAAAATGAAAGGACTTTTGAACATTTTGCTGACAATGCACACTTAAATGGCTGTGGAGAAAGAAAATATGGTACATATCAAGTGAAAGCCTCATGAATCAATTGACTTTACCATAGGCCTAACAGAAAAAGTTATTTGAGATGGGCTGTTGTTTCCTCAGTAGACATATGAGACATGTACAGCATTACACTTTTAGCCTTTTTGACGTTTTTAGGGCTTTGGAGTGACAGAAAATGAAAGTTTTTGGACTAATACCCCAAAAAAAAGAAAATTCCTAAAAGCATAGGATGTTTTCTCACACGTACCAAAAATTAGAAAAAAATTATGATAAGGTTGTTATTCTGTAGGGGTATAAGGCTGAAAAGGGCCAGAAATAGCCAAAACTGCATAACTCAGAAGTTTGGGCCATAAACTATTTGAGAATTGTGATTTATATGTCAACATTTATAGATCACTTTAAAGTGCCAACCCACAGGGAAAGTCTGCCTACACACCATGGCCACCTGGTGTGTCCTTTGGGAGTTAGTCTGAACATACCAGATGGCAGAATTTAATAGGATCATCATTTCTGAATACATGTATAAATTCGTCATTTTGACTCATGCTTTGGTCCTTTAACTAATCTCCCTATGACTACCCCGGGTTGGCCAGCACTGACTAAGGTAGTACACCTACAGAGTACTAGTGTAGAACCTCTCCAGACACTTGGGTGGTGTTTGTTTGTTGATGCTGTCTCATCGTATTGAGTTGTTTTTACTAAGTACAGTCAGATTGTGGTGGTGGATCTGCTGGTGGCAACCGGCAAACAGTGCCGCGCCTCACCGCACACATTGTGTGCGGCATTAAATATGTCATCTCTGTCTCTGTGTGTGCAGTGTGTGTGTGTGTGTGTGTGTGTGTGTGTGTGTGTGCAGTGTGTGTGTGTGTGTGTGTGTGTGTGTGCAGTGTGTGTGTGCAGTGTGTGTGTGTGTGTGTGTGTGCAGTGTGTGTGTGTGCAGTGTGTGTGTGTGCAGTGTGTGTGTGTGTGTGTGTGTGCAGTGTGTGTGTGTGTGTGTGTGCAGTGTGTGTGTGCAGTGTGTGTGTGTGTGTGGTGTGTGTGTGTGTGTGTGTGTGTGTGTGCGTGTGCAGTGTGTGTGTGTGTGTGTGTGTGCAGTGTGTGTGTGTGTGTGCAGTGTGTGTGTGTGTGCAGTGTGTGTGTGTGCAGTGTGTGTGCAGTGTGTGTGTGTGCAGTGTGTGTGTGTGTGTGTGCAGTGTGTGTGTGTGTGTGCAGTGTGTGTGCAGTGTGTGTGTGCAGTGTGTGTGTGTGCAGTGTGTGTGGGTGTGTGTGTGTGTGCAGTGTGTGTGGGTGTGTGTGTATGTGTGTGTGTGTGTGCAGTGTGTGTGTGTGCAGTGTGTGTGTGTGTGTGTGTGTGCAGTGTGTGTGGGTGTGTGTGTGCAGTGTGTGTGTGCAGTGTGTGTGTGTGTGTGTGTGTGTATGTGTGTGTGTGTGTGTGTGTGTGTGTGTGTGTGCAGTGTGTGTGTGTGTGCAGTGTGTGTGTGCAGTGTGTGTTTGTGTGTGTGTGCAGTGTGTGTGTGTGCAGTGTGTGTGTGTGGGGGGGGGGGGTGTAAGGGGCATTAGACACATATTGAAAGCCTTGGTAGTTGTGCAATGCTGTGTGGAAAGCTGCTTTCGAGACTTGGCACAATTCATCCACTGTAGCAAATCATAGTGGGAGCTTTCCCTGTTGTTCTCTCGGCTGTTTTCTTTACACTTGGTATTGGTGTCTTGTATTGCCTTTAGCACAAGGGCTTGTACCTCGATGCTGCACGCCTAACTCCATGATGCATGCTTACTCTGTCAGTGTTGTGGGAGTATTCATGATGTCTGGGTGTTGGACCGTGTATCTGTATCATGATCTAAACCAGATGCTGCTGATACATGAACACATTAAGGTGGATGTCATTAACTGGAAGGTGTCCCATCGATCCTGTCAATGGTGGGTGCAAACATCACTCATTGTAGGCCTAAATTAGTTTAAAAGGTGTTCAGATGTACATATTGTGTAGCGACCAGACTGTCTAAATGTACCTATGTGGATGTTTTTATAGCTCGGTTGAAGGCCATGTTCCAAAACAGTACAATGATGAAAGTAAGCGCTGTGGAACTAAACTAGGTTGATTAATGGGTCACAAATCACACATTAATACGCGCACATTGTGTGGCTGGGTAACTATCAGGTTGTCATGTCAGACTTACAGATCAGCAGCCGCTAGGTGCAGTAATGACTGCCACACATGCACACAGCCACATGCCGCCCCGGGGTAAGCTGCCCAGCAACCAAACACCCATGGTGGTGGGGTTATGGACAGCTTACCCTGTAGGTGGTGGGGTTATGGACAGCTTACCTTACTGTAGGTGGTGGGGTTATGGACAGCTTACCCTGTAGGTGGTGGGGTTATGGGCAGCTTACCCTACTGTAGGTGGTGGGGTTATGGACAGCTTACCCTGTAGGTGGTGGGGTTATGGACAGCTTACCCTGTAGGTGGTGGGGTTATGGACAGCTTACCCTGTAGGTGGTGGGGTTATGGACAGCTTACCCTACTGTAGGTGGTTGGGTTATGGACAGCTTACCCTACTGTAGGTGGTGGGGTTATGGACAGCTAACCCTACTGTAGGTGGTGGGGTTATGGACAGCTTACCCTACTGTAGGTGGTGGGGTTATGGACAGCTTACCCTGTAGGTGGTGGGGTTATGGGCAGCTTACCCTACTGTTGGTGGTGGGGTTATGGGCAGCTTACCCTACTGTAGGTGGTGGGGTTATGGGCAGCTTACCCTGTAGGTGGTGGGGTTATGGGCAGCTTACCCTGTAGGTGGTGGGGTTATGGACAGCTTACCCTACTGTAGGTGGTGGGGTTATGGACAGCTTACCCTACTGTAGGTGGTGGGGTTATGGACAGCTTACCCTACTGTAGGTGGTGGGGTTATGGGCAGCTTACCCTGTAGGTGGTGGGGTTATGGACAGCTGACCCTATTGTAGGTGGTGGGGTTATGGACAGCTTACCCTACTGTAGGTGGTGGGGTTATGGGCAGCTTACCCTGTAGGTGGTGGGGTTATGGACAGCTTACCCTACTGTAGGTGGTGGGGTTATAGACAGCTTACCCTGTTGGTGCTGGGGTTATGGACAGCTTACCCTACTGTAGGTGGTGGGGTTATGGGCAGCTTACCCTGTAGGTGGTGGGGTTATGGACAGCTTACCCTACTGTTGGTGCTGGGGTTATGGACAGCTTACCCTACTGTAGGTGATGGGGTTATTGGCAGCTTACCCTGTAGGTGGTGGGGTTATGGACAGCTTACCCTACTGTAGGTGGTGGGGTTATGGACAGCTTACCCTACTGTAGGTGGTTGGGTTATGGACAGCTTACCCTGTAGTTGGTGGGGTTATGGACAGCTTACCCTGTAGGTGGTGGGGTTATGGACAGCTTACCCTACTGTAGGTGGTGGGGTTATGGACAGCTTACCCTGTAGGTGGTGGGGTTATGGGCAGCTTACCCTGTAGGTGGTGGGGTTATGGACAGCTTACCCTGTAGGTGGTGGGGTTATGGACAGCTTACCCTGTAGGTGGTGGGGTTATGGGAAGCTTGCCCTACTGTAGGTGAGCATGACAGGGTAAGCTGTCCATAACCCCACCACCTACAGTAGGGTAAGCTGTCCATAACCTTACCACCAACAGTAGGGTAAGCTGCCCATAACCCCACCACCTACAGTAGGGTAAGCTGTCCATAAAATAGCGAAAAATAGCGACAGTGACTGACAGCGTTGTTCAGATGTGTCTTCTTTTGATGTCTTTGATTATCACATGTCCACATGATTGATGCATGTGTGACTGCACTCTGATGTACTTGGCCACTACAGAGTATTGCACTGGATGAATGCAGGAATTACGGGGGAGGGATATTTCCACTTTCATTAAATGCAAAACACTACGAACTACAATACTACTTTTCATAAGTTTATTTAATGAATCCGGATGATTCATTTGATTGCATCAATATGAGAGAAACATGCATACTTATAGTTGAACTGCTGTATAGATATTCTCACTTTCCAGGATTTCCAATCACCATTAGTGTGTCGCTGATTAGTGTAAGTTCTAGCAGCCTGTGTGTGTGGCTGATGTGAGGATGCATGATGTCTACATCTGTGCAGCTAAACCACGTCCACAACAAACACCCCTCAGCCAGGACTGGACCCCCCCCTACCAACTACACAGCCTCCCAGGGGTGGATTCCTGCCACAATAGGTCATGTATAGCTGCCAACCATAACCCCACCACCTACAGGGTAAGCTGTCCATAACCCCACCACCTACAGGGTAAGCTGTCCATAACCCCACCACCTACAGGGTAAGCTGCCCATAACCCCACCACCTACAGGGTAAGGTGGTGGGGTTATGGACAGTTTACCCTACTGTAGGTGGTGGGGTTATGGGCAGCTTACCCTGTAGGTGGTGGGGTTATGGGCAGCTTACCCTGTAGGTGGTGGGGTTATGGACAGCTTACCCTACTGTAGGTGGTGGGGTTATGGGCTGCTTACCCTACTGTAGGTGGTGGGGTTATGGACAGCTTACCCTACTGTAGGTGGTGGGGTTATGGGCAGCTTACCCTGTAGGTGGTGGGGTTATGGGCAGCTTACCCTACTGTAGGTGGTGGGGTTATGGACAGCTTACCCTACTGTAGGTGGTGGGGTTATGGACAGCTTACCCTACTGTAGGTGGTGGGGTTATGGACAGCTTACCCTACTGTAGGTGGTGGGGTTATGGGCAGCTTACCCTACTGTAGGTGGTGGGGTTATGGACAGCTTACCCTACTGTAGGTGGTGGGGTTATGGACAGCTTACCCTACTGTAGGTGGTGGGGTTATGGACAGCTTACCCTACTGTAGGTGGTGGGGTTATGGACAGCTTACCCTACTGTAGGTGGTGGGGTTATGGGCAGCTTACCCTGTAGGTGGTGGGGTTATGGACAGCTTACCCTACTGTAGGTGGTGGGGTTATGGACAGCTTACCCTGTAGGTGGTGGGGTTATGGACAGCTTACCCTACTGTAGGTGGTGGGGTTATGGACAGCTTACCCTGTAGGTGGTGGGGTTATGGACAGCTTACCCTACTGTAGGTGGTGGGGTTATGGACTGCTTACCCTGTAGGTGGTGGGGTTATGGACCGCTTACCTTACTGTAGGTGGTGGGGTTATGGACCGCTTACCTTACTGTAGGTGGTGGGGTTATGGACAGCTTACCCTACTGTAGGTGGTGGGGTTATGGACAGCTTACCCTACTGTAGGTGGTGGGGTTATGGACAGCTTACCCTACTGTAGGTGGTGGGGTTATGGGCAGCTTACCCTGTAGGTGGTGGGGTTATGGACAGCTTACCCTACTGTAGGTGGTGGGGTTATGGACAGCTTACCCTGTAGGTGGTGGGGTTATTGGCAGCTTACCCTACTGTAGGTGGTGGGGTTATGGACAGCTTACCCTGTAGGTGGTGGGGTTATGGACAGCTTATACATCACCTATTGTGGTAGGTATCTATCCCTGGGAGGCTGTGTAGTAGGTAGGGGGGTGGATGCAGTCCTGGCTGAGGGGTGTTTGTTGTGGATGTGTTTTAGCTGCACAGATACAGATATAGACATCATGCATCCTCACATCAGCCACACACTAATGGTGATTGGAAATCCTGGAAAGTGAGAATATCTATACAGCAGTTCAACTATATTAAAGTATACATGTTTCTGTCATATTGATAGAATGCAATCAAATGAATTATCTGGATTCATTAAATAAACATATGAAAAGTAGTATTGTGGTTCGTTAGCGTTAGTCACACATGCATTAATCATGTGGACATGTGATAATCAAAGACATCAAAAGAAGACACATCTGAACAACGCTGTCAGTCACTGTCGCTATTTTTCGCTGCGTAACTATAACATCCAAGATGGACCTATATCTATAAAGTTGCTTGGAAAATACATAGAAATAATTTTTAACAACACAATAGCTTCTTGGTATTTTGTTGAAATGTTTATTTTCAGCATAAAAAACCTCATATCAAAAAGTCTCCTTAGAACATGAGCACGTTCGTACCGCCCCATTACATGGGCGCATAACACACTGCTACTTCTATCCCCTGTTCTAGGTCCTCAATCTAGCAACTTGACCTCTACATTGTTAAGTTACCTTTGTACCAGAGCATTTTCACATCTACACCCAGACATGGGGCAGTTATCAAGCCTGCAGCATAACCCTCTATGGATGGCATAATGATTAATGCATCATGCCCTTGGTCGCAGTCACACACATCAGATAGCTCTCACACACATCACACACATCACATAGCTCTCACACACATCACACACATCACATAGCTCTCACACACATCACATAGCTCTCACACACATCACATAGCTCTCACACACATCACACACATCACATAACTCACACACATCGCACACATCACATAGCTATCACACACATCACATAGCTCTCACACACATCACACACATCACACACATCACATAGCTCTCACACACATCACACACATCACATAGCTCACACACACATCACACACACATCACACACACACATCACACACATCACATAGCTCACACACACATCACACACATCACATAACTCACACACACATCACACACACCACATAGCTCACACACATCACACACACCACATAGCTCACACACATCACACACATCACATAGCTCACACACACATCACACACACATCACACACACACATCACATAACTCTCACACACACACACATAGCTCCCTCACACATAGCTCTCCCATCACAATGTGACACAGTCGTACTGCTGCCGTCTCATATCACGCTCCTTGTCTATCACAATTATTGTCCATCACAAACTCTACTACTCCTACTGTCTCATCCCCAGGGTAGGGGCAGGGAGTGACATTAGTATGGCACATTGTCAGTAACACAGAGAATCGGAAACACGGTTACTGTTCAGTATGTACAGATATCAAGAACACATAGCTATAGAACACGTAGCTACAGAACACGTAGCTACAGAACACGTAGCTACAGAACACATAGCTACAGAACACGTAGCTACAGAACACGTAGCTACAGAACACATAGCTACAGAACACGTAGCTACAGAACACGTAGCTACAGAACACATAGCTACAGAACACGTAGCTACAGAACACATAGCTACAGAACACGTAGCTACAGAACACGTAGCTACAGAACACGTAGCTACAGAACACGTAGCTACAGAACACATAGCTACAGAACACGTAGCTACAGAACACGTAGCTGCAGAACACGTAGCTACAGAACACATAGCTACAGAACACGTAGTTACAGAACACGTAGCTACAGAACACATAGCTACAGAACACGTAGCTACAGAACACATAGCTACAGAACACGTAGTTACAGACTTTAAGTTACATCTGTGGACGATGCCGTTTTGCTGCAGTCTGGACAGAAGAGTGGGGTTTGGGGCTTGGTCAGCAGAGGTCTGGACAGAAGAGGGGGGGGGGTTGAGTTGACACAGTTCATGATTGGCCAGAGGCCGTCGTCGTTCTACAACACCTGCACCATACTGTATGTAAACAACACCAACACTGTTTGTTCTACCAGCGGGGGGGGGGGGGGGGACTAGGTCCACATGCTTAAATGGTGACTTCTATGCCAAAGAGACTTGATTGCTACCGATATGAACACAAT
Source organism: Harmothoe impar (assembly GCA_947462335.1). NCBI lineage: Eukaryota > Metazoa > Annelida > Polychaeta > Phyllodocida > Polynoidae > Harmothoe > Harmothoe impar. Next base: position 64,671,147 of record OX381720.1, on the reverse strand, counting down.
ATTAAAATTGAAATGGAAACATTTCAGATTACATATCCGTCCTGAGTAACACACTCACACTAAGACACTGGACACTGTTCATGCTGTCAGTTATCCTGACATTATTCCCGTCTTTATCCGGCCATGTGTATTATGCGTCAGTTATATCTGAAATCCAACCTTTATGATTAACTCTTTCTAAACCTATAGAAATCAAATCCAAGGCCCAAAAAGTTGTTAGCCAATCTCTAACACAAAAATCAAGCTTAACTGAACAATAAGAATATGAAACAACTTCTTGATATTCCTAGATGATGGAGGAATTAGTGAGTCATACTGGTGAGTCACAAAGAGTTGCTGACAATGTGGCAATTTACAACTCATTCCTGCTACTCTCAAATTAGCAAAAAGATAAGATAACTTTTTTTAATCGAAAAAGAAATCAAACCTACCAAACCTAAAATAATCAGACTATGTTGCCTGAAACACACCTACTGTTGGCCCAACCCTGCAGCAGCCCAGTCTGCATGCAGCATGGGTATTGATGAGTTAGGTTTATGAGTCTGCTGATCTCTATTTATACACACAGACACTGCCCGCATGCAGCATGGGTATTATTGAGTCAGGTTTGTCTACATGCAGCATGGGTATTATTGAGTCAGGTTTGTCTCTATACACACACACACACACACTGCCTGCATGCAGCATGGTATTGATGAGTCAGGTTTGTCTCTATATACACACACACACTGTCTGCATGTGGCAACCCTACATGTTTCATGACGCACACGCGGGTCCATTATTCATACATACAGGCGTAGAGACACGCGTTATTGGTGAAGGTGAATCACGTCAGATATCTAGACAAAACCAACCCATAAACTGGTACAGGACCACAACCTAGTGCTAACCAATGTGCGGGCAATAGGATCACAATGCACATACAACATTGTAAGTTTGTCATCTTAACAAAAAGGCAATCTTTGTTCTGACATGATTATAATAACTATTATGTATGTTTTAAGGTATGTCACATAATATAAAGATAACCAATGCAAACCATCACTACAAAATATACAACATATAAGTTGTGTGTATCCCCTTTTGACGACCCACTTACTGGTACCCCAGACTGCTGTAGGCAGTGTTATGGTGGGGCTGTTTGTACCTGATTAGTCTACAGTATAGACACATATATAAAGACAATGTCCCTGTCATCTTCACATGAATTCCTGACGTGTTTGGGAAAACCCAGCAACTTAATAACATCACAGAGAACAACTGAACAAACTGGGTATGTGACTTAAGGCCCATTTCCACTGAGCAGATATTTGAGGTTTCAACAGCGTTAATTTACACTCGTTAGTATTCAATGGGTTAGATAAAGTTGGGTGATTGTTCATCATTATGATATCTATTAGGGACATGTTGAGTAGTGTAAAGGTAGCATTCCCAACTACCTAGACGTGGTGCATGGTCTGGGATGCCCAGTGCTGTACCTCTTATACAGGTATGTTGGAGTATCTAGTTCTGTAAATGCTAAACCTCTACACACAGACACCAACATACCATGGACACAAACCATCCATAATGTCACTCTTAATGAGTCATCGGCATTGCTAGACACTTTACTGATGGCTACTAATTGCAACATTCTTTACCCCTTTGATTTAAAATCTATATTTATCAGGTATTTTGTATCGATTTGACAGAAATATTGATTTGAACTGTTATTACACACAAATAGTAAAATGATGTATCAACTCTCCAGTATAATGTTTTGTATCAAATTGTATAAAACAGCCATACAAACAGTTTTCCCAGGTAAAACAATAAAGAATAGATAAATAAATATCAGGGATTTCATCAATTTTACCCTAGATATTGTTATAAGTAACTTCATATTGATTTGACAGAAATATTGATTTGAATGGTTATTACATAAAATGATGCATCAACTTTTCAGTCTAATGCTTTGTATCAAATTTTATAAAACAACCATGTATAGCTTGAACAGAGTCTAATCAGCTTTACTGGGTACAAACAGTTTAACTGGCTACAAGCAGCTTTACCGGCTACAAACAGCTTTAGCGGCTACAAACAGCTTTAGCGGCTACAAACAGCTTTAGCGGCTACAAACAGCTTTAGCGGCTACAAACAGCTTTAGCGGCTACAAACAGCTTTACCGGCTACAAACAGCTTTACCGGCTACAAACAGCTTTAGCGGCTACAAACAGCTTTAGCGGCTACAAACAGCTTTACCGGCTACAAACAGCTTTACCGGCTACAAACAGCTTTACCGGCTACAAACAGCTTTAGCGGCTACAAACAGCTTTAGCGGCTACAAACAGCTTTACCGGCTACAAACAGCTTTACCGGCTACAAACAGCTTTACCGGCTACAAACAGCTTTAGCGGCTACAAACAGCTTTACCGGCTACAAACAGCTTTACCGGCTACAAACAGCTTTAGCGGCTACAAACAGCTTTAGCGGCTACAAACAGCTTTACCGGCTACAAACAGCTTTACCGAGTACAAAATGAACCATTAGATCCCAGAAGGCAGACCTCAGTACAAGTCACTCATGCGTCTGCGGCTCCTGTTGTAGGTCGGGGGTGTGGATGGTCCCAGACCGTCCTCGGTGCAGGGTAGGGCGGGCACCCCACGCGGCAGGCTCCCTCTCCGCGTGCGCCTCGCGGGACTCCTGACTGGACTCCCGGCAGGACTCCCCGACGGGGGGGAGTCCACACCTGGGTACCCTTTGCTGTACAACCCTCCAGCTGCCTTACCTCCGTTAGTGGAAGCCTTCAGCCAGGGGGGGTCCACCTCAGGCAGTCTACCTGTGGGACTGGTTGGTGGCCCGTGTGTGGGACTGGCTACCAGTCTGTGTGTAGGGCTGGCTACCGGTCTGTGTGTGGGACTGGGTACCAGTCTGTGTGTAGCACTCATGGCCCGTATACCTGTAGGGCTCGGGGGCGGTCTGAGGGCGCTAGGGCTGACAGACAGAGCCCCCTGTGGGAGGACCTGAGAACTGACGGGGCTGCCATCGTGTGGCACAGACAGGCTGTTGATCTGGTCAGGGTCACTGTTAGAGAGCATGCGGGAGGGGAGCAGCTCGCTGTTAGAGAGGGTGCGGGAGGGGAGCAGCTCGTGTGAGGAGTCGGTGTTGGGGTTACACAAGGGCTGCAGCTTCCTGGGTGGCATGGGGGGCAGGGACTGACGGCGCTGTGCCACACGCTGCAGGAACTCCCGTCTGAAGGTGTCGGTGTGCTCAGACATGCGGATAGCGGTACTGGAGTCGCTGCGGGACCGGTACTTCTCTATCACACGCTCTGCTACCTGCTCCGGGTGCAGAAAGGGCATGTCTGCTGCCTCCTTAGTACCCTTACCTCCAGGGGCCTCCCTGCTGCCCTTACCTCCGGGGGCCTCCCTGCTACCCTTACCTCCAGGGGCCTCCCTGCTGCCCTTACCTCCGGGGGCCTCCCTGCTACCCTTACCTCCAGGGGCCTCCCTGGTGCCCTTACTGTTCACACCCTTACCTCCTGTACCCTCCCCACTCCCCGTATTACCCCCAGGCACCTTAACAGTCTGTACTGGCGTCATGTGGTACTCATTGACATCATTAGCAGCTACTGGACTCTTATCGTCGTTGAGGTAGCGCCTCCGCAGGTACTTCCTCTTGATGCGGACCACCTCCCCCTTACCATGGAGCGGGGTGCTCTGCCTGTCCTCCTCACCGTGAACCCTCAACACCTGGACAGCGTCCTGACTCACTGAGAATATGTCGTCATCCTCAGACCCCTTCAGGGAGCCTAACGAGTCCAGCTCAGAGTCATCACTCTCACACCCATGTTTATCAGGGTTATTGTTGCCGTAGTTACCACTTATATGGTTGCCGTAGTTACCAGTTATATGGTTGCCATAGTTACCAGTTACATGGTTGTCATGGTGACCAGCCTGTTTCTGGGTTTGCTGGTTGAAGTCTGTGATGATGTCAGTCCAGGCAGAGATGGACGTGCCAAACGGGTCTGACGTCTGCTCCTGGTTCTGAACATACCGGGGGTCGGTACCATCCTCGTCGCCAGTGTCGTACTCCGTGACCTGAGGCTGGTACTCCTCATAATCGGAGTCTGTGAGACTCTCGCCTCCCTCGTCCTCTAGGATGAGGGTCTCTATGTCTATGTCCCACATGCCGGGGGTCTGGGGGCCAGGTACCCTGTCTGGTACCCTGTCTGGTACCCTGTCTGGTACACCAGCTGGACCCCCCGGCAGCTGCCTCCCCCCCTCCTCCCCCCCTGCTGCCCTCACACCCTCCTCCCCCCCTGCTGCCCTCCCCCTCTTACTGTAGGTGGCATCTAGAGGTGTGTCAGCCGGCAGGGTGTGGGAGACATGGTCTGTATCAGGCTCCTGTTTACCTCCAGGTTTAACAGGTTTAATGCCCTGCACGCTCCTACAGGTGTGCATGGTGCAGCAGGTGTCAGTACAGGGGTGGGTGGGACAGGTGTTGTTGTAGTTGGCCAGGTGTGCAGCAGCAGCAGCAGCCGGCCCCATGTCTCCCTGACTGCTCCTCCTGCTGTCTGCCTCCAGGCTGCAACCTCCTCCTGGTCCACTCTCCACCCCCAGTCTCTGCTCTCCTCCCTCTCCTCCTGGTCCACTCTCCACCCCCATCAAACACCCCCAGTCTCCCCTCTCCCCCTGCTCCCCGTCTGTCCCGGCTTGTAACACAGGGATGCTCCCAGACTCACAGTTTGTGACTGTGTGACTCTGAGTGTGCTGTGAGTCTCCCTCCTGCTGATCTCTGTGTCCTGACTCCCCCCTCCAGGGTCCTGACTCCTGTATGTGTGGTTCCTTCCTCTTACTCCACTCTTCACGCTGTATGTTCTCCCTCCTCCCTCTCCTGCTCTCTGCCTGCTCTGTACTCCTGCCTCCAGGACTCACATGGGTTAGTTTAGTTGGTGCAGAGGCCTCCTGCTGCAGTGTGTGAGCACGTCCTGCCCCCGCCCTGTGTCTACTGCTACTGGTAGTGGTGGTGGTAGTGGTAGTAGGAGTAGTAGTAGTAGCGGTGGTGGTGGTGGAGGGAGCAGACACGCACTCCTCCCCTACACCACCTGCTGACACACCAGCTCCAGGTGTGCCTCCCACCTCCTCCCCTCCCACCACTCCCCCTACTCCCTGTACCCCCCCTACACTCCCACCACCACCAGCTTTACCGCTGTGTAGTACAGAGTGTGGTCCCCGCGTGGTGGCTGGTGTCCTGGGGGTGACAGGGGGACAGAAGCGGATGATGCCCAGGTAGGAGGCCGGCCTGTCCAGGTGTGGGTCGGGGCCGGGTACACCCGCTCTGTGTACAGGTGTGTGCTGGGTGGGTGCTGCTGAGGCAGGGGGACGGGGGTGAGTAGTGTAGGGGTGGGGGCTGGAGGCAGGGGGACGGGGGTGAGTGGTGTAGGGGTGGGGGCTGGAGGCAGGGGGACGGGGGTGAGTAGTGTAGGGGTGGGGGCTGGAGGCAGGGGGACGGGGGTGAGTAGTGTAGGGTTGGGGGCTGGAGGCAGGGGGACGGGGGTGAGTAGTGTAGGGGTGGGGGCTGGAGGCAGGGGGACGGGGGTGAGTAGTGTAGGGGTGGGGGCTGGAGGCAGGGGGACGGGGGTGAGTAGTATAAGGTTGGGGGCTGGAGGCAGGGGGACGGGGGTGAGTGGTGTAGGGGTGGGGGCTGGAGGCAGGGGGACGGGGGTGAGTAGTGTAGGGGTGGGGGCTGGAGGCAGGGGGACGGGGGTGAGTAGTATAAGGTTGGGGGCTGGAGGCAGGGGGACGGGGGTGAGTGGTGTAGGGGTGGGGGCTGGAGGCAGGGGGACGGGGGTGAGTAGTGTAGGGGTGGGGGCTGGAGGCAGGGGGACGGGGGTGAGTAGTGTAGGGGTGGGGGCTGGAGGCAGGGGGACGGGGGTGAGTAGTGTAGGGGTGGGGGCTGGAGGCAGGGGGACGGGGGTGAGTAGTATAAGGTTGGGGGCTGGAGGCAGGGGGACGGGGGTGAGTGGTGTAGGGGTGGGGGCTGGAGGCAGGGGGACGGGGGTGAGTAGTGTAGGGGTGGGGGCTGGAGGCAGGGGGACGGGGGTGAGTAGTGTAGGGGTGGGGGCTGGAGGCAGGGGGACGGGGGTGAGTAGTGTAGGGTTGGGGGCTGGAGGCAGGGGGACGGGGGTGAGTAGTGTAGGGTTGGGGGCTGGAGGCAGGGGGACGGGGGTGAGTGGTGTAGGGGTGGGGGCTGGAGGCAGGGGGACGGGGGTGAGTGGTGTAGGGGTGGGGGCTGGAGGCAGGGGGACGGGGGTGAGTGGTGTAGGGGTGGGGGCTGGAGGCAGGGGGACGGGGGTGAGTAGTGTAGGGGTGGGGGCTGGAGGCAGGGGGACGGGGGTGAGTAGTGTAGGGTTGGGGGCTGGAGTCAGGCTCACAGTCCCTACTCCCCTTATAGCACTGTTGCTGCAGCTGCTGAGTTAGTTTGTGAGTAGTAGAGAGATGTGAGTCAGTCCCAGGCTCCCCTTGCCCCTGGTGGCTGTAAGTAGTACCAAGTTGTGAGTTGGTGCCAGGCTCCCCCCGGGCAGGCCTCACCTCCTCCTGTTCTAGTAACTCAGGGAAGGTTTCAGACTCAGAGTCACTGAAGCCGTCTAAGGTCTGTGAGTCTGTCCAGTAGGTGTCTACGTCATAGATCACGTTACCGAAGGGGCTGTGTCGGTGTGTGGGTGAGGTGGAGTCTGTGTGTACCCTAGTCCCTGTGTGTCCCTGTGTGGCTCTGTGTGTAGTGGATGTTGCTGTATGCTGTGTAACACCTGTATGTAACGTGTCACTCCTACCAGCCCCTGACTCACCCACACCTACAGGTCCCTGCCTACCAGCCCCTGACTCACCCACACCTACAGGTCCCTCCCTACCGGCCCCTGACTCACCCACACCTACAGGTCCCTCCCTACCAGCCCCTGACTCACCCACACCTACATGTCCCTGCCTACCAGCCCCTGACTCACCCACACCTACAGGTCCCTCCCTACCAGCCCCTGACTCACCCACACCTACAGGTCCCTCCCTACCGGCCCCTGACTCACCCACACCTACAGGTCCCTCCCTACCAGCCCCTGACTCACCCACACCTACAGGTCCCTCCCTGCCGGCCCCTGACTCACCCACACCTACACGTCCCTCCCTACCGGCCCCTGACTCACCCACACCTACAGGTCCCTCCCTACCAGCCCCTGACTCACCCACACCTACAGGTCCCTCCCTACCAGCCCCTGACTCACCCACACCTACAGGTCCCTCCCTACCAGCCCCTGACTCACCCACACCTACAGGTCCCTGCCTACCAGCCCCTGACTCACCCACACCTACAGGTCCCTCCCTACCAGCCCCTGACTCACCCACACCTACAGGTCCCTCCCTACCGGCCCCTGACTCACCCACACCTACAGGTCCCTCCCTACCAGCCCCTGACTCACCCACACCTACAGGTCCCTCCCTACCGGCCCCTGACTCACCCACACCTACAGGTCCCTCCCTACCAGCCCCTGACTCACCCACACCTACAGGTCCCTCCCTACCAGCCCCTGACTCACCCACACCTACAGGTCCCTCCCTACCAGCCCCTGACTCACCCGCCTCCCTACCAGCCCCTGACTCACCCACACCTACAGGTCCCTCCCTACCAGCCCCTGACTCACCCGCCTCCCTACCGGCCCCTGACTCACCCACACCTACAGGTCCCTCCCTACCAGCCCCTGACTCACCCACACCTACAGGTCCCTCCCTACCGGCCCCTGACTCACCCACACCTACAGGTCCCTCCCTACCAGCCCCTGACTCACCCACACCTACAGGTCCCTCCCTACCAGCCCCTGACTCACCCACACCTACAGGTCCCTCCCTACCAGCCCCTGACTCACCCACACCTACAGGTCCCTCCCTACCAGCCCCTGACTCACCCGCCTCCCTACCAGCCCCTGACTCACCCACACCACCAGCCTGTACGTGTCCCTCCCTGTCTGTGTGTGGCCACGTGGTGTAACCCCCTCCGTCAGCACCAACTATACGTCCTGTTCTACTGCCGGCCCCACCAGGGGCACACACCAGTAGCCGGACGTGTGACGTCACAGGCCGTGTGTGTGACGTCACAGGCCGCGTGTGTGACGTCACAGGCCGCGTGTGTGACGTCACAGGCCGCGTGTGTGACGTCACAGACAGCCAGCTCAGGCCGCCCCTGACACAGGCGTAGCAGCGGTCACGGCCTCCTTCTGGTACTGACAGTCTGAGGTCAAGGTCAGCTGAGGTGGAGGTCAGCAGGTCAGGGGTCAGAGCGGGCATGGAGGCCCCATTGTGACCGAACCACGTAAACTGGTGACGTAGGTGTTGTTTGTGTACCTCAAGGTGACGTCGACGTTTTGTGCGGTCCTGTAGCCGCCGACGCTGGTATCCTGAGCGGAAGTTGTGTAGACGTGTGACATGGTGACTGTAACTGATGACGTGTACACTGTGTGTGGTGACGTCATGCCTTGGTGTGGTGACGTCATGCCTTGGTGTGGTGACGTCATGCCTTGGTGTGGTGACGTCATGCCTTGGTGTGGTGACGTCATGTCTCAAGGCAGGTACCACAGTGGCACTGGCCATAGAACACAGGAGTTTTTTTTTATTTAGTTCTGGGTTCGTTATGGGTTCTTTCAGAAGTACAGCGGACACAGGCTTACTTGGTGGCAGTCCACACACAAATATAGGAACCTGGAAAATAATAAAGGAAACAAGGTCAGCAAACATCTCTGACTTCATTGACAAGCTGTATACTAAGATGAATGTGTACAGCTTACCACGGTTATATCGATCTGTCTCGGTGAACAAAGCAGGAGCCTGTACCGCCTCCCCTGTCACCGCGTGACATGGCAGCTTCTATGTACACTAGTCATGCCTCATCCAACATTAACATGACAGCTGACTATACACCCAGGTAGCAGCAACGGCGGACTGCTACTGGTCTAACTGAAGCACATCAGAATATCTAAATACTGCAATATGATTTATATACATAATGATCATGTATGTCAATGAATCTTGTCTATTTATCCTATTTTCCTATGTAAATGTTCACTTGGCATATTCAAAAGCTGTTTCTCATGATAGTAGACAGTAAAGACAATATTACAATACAGTTACTCACCCACCCAGTTAACTAAGAGTGTTTCACCCAGTGTTTCACCCAGACAGTTACCATGGAGACAGGACAACAGGTGCATGCCATGTTGAGCCATTCATATCTGACTCTATAGAAGTTCAGGGGGTCTCGTCGACGTACTAAACCTCTATCTATACCAGGTACACTGAAGTACTTCCGTACTCTGATATTGGCTTAAGGTAGATACAGTAATGAAACCTGGTACTTTGTGAATAAGATATTAATGATGAAACAGGGAGCTAACATAGCTGGCTTGTACAGAAGGCCCGGTATGCAGCCAGTCAGGGTTAAATGAATGCCATGAGGACATACCACACCCAGCCAGGAATAAATAAATAAATATACTGGGGGTGAGAGCCTGCAGCTTCATGGGATATGGCCTCAGCCCCCACTCGTGCAATACGTCAGAGACGGTATCAATGGTCATTGGCATTTGTCTGTTTCTGGGTATGTCTGCTCCTTCAGAGAAGAGCCATGACTAGTACTCTGTTCCTCATGTAGGGTTTATAATGCAATAAACAATGTTCATGGTAGAAGTGACACCAATATCACACTAAGTAATCACCAATCATGATATAGTACTGTGACACTTGCAGATTGGATAGAAAGGCAAACGCAGAAGTGTGGTTTAATGTTATCTTAGATATTTGCCAAAGGGAGCACAGCTCACTGACAGCGGAGTAGGCTGACACTGCTTGATACTTGTTTGATGGTGGCATAATATTGACATTGTACCATGAGTAGTAGTTACACCACAGCCAGAGCCCTGTACTCAGGATATTGGTGACAGTCAAGGCTGATCACGAGTCGCAGACGAGTGTACTGAGCCATCACCTAGCCAATATCCTTAGTACAGGGCCCTGGCTGTGGTTTAACTTCCTTATGCCACACCAGTGGTGAGTGTTTTGTACGACTTATACTACAGGCTTTTTGTTTGTACTCGTGGCGCGGTGTGGTATAAACCCTTAAAGCGGCATAATCACTGAGAGTGCCCCACTCACAATTCTAGTACAGGCGAGTTACTCACCAGCACTGCATTGGTGCATCATGTCAACAAACAAACATGCCCCCCTTATAGGGCAGAGCACTTACATATCCCGTCCCGATTCCAGCGTAATTAACAAGAAAGGGACCTACCGCCGCAAAACTCTCAAATTGCTTTAAATAATGTATCTCCGGGCCTGAATTGGGTTAGCAGCTATTGACCAGCTGTTTTTTAAGTACTAGATATCGATGTTTGTTAATTAAAACCCGAGTAGACGTCGTTTGGGGACCAGGTACGGTGAGTCCCGGCCACACACGAGTCATTTAACCCTTTGAGGACGGCATGACGCGTCAAGATGATGTTTGTCATTAAGATGATGTTTGTCATTATGATGCACCAATGCATGCCGACCCTTCGGGAATGTCTCAACCTCATAGGGTCGGCATGATGCTTGAATGCAACACTACCAAGTTACTTGTCAGGGCTGCATTCCTGTATCCTGACAACCAAGGGCATGATGCATTAATGCATTTTGCTGTCCTGAAAGGGTTAAACGTGGCTACCCTTGCAGACACTTCAAAAGGGGCATATTTCAAGAGTCTAATTTGAGGAATTACTAAAAGCTATGGTATATATCTTTTGTGTTTTCCAAGGATTCTGGAAGAAGAACGTGATGTTGTGGTAAGGAAAATTCGTGCAGTCACCAGAGAATTCGCGCTTTCCTGTTGCCACTCCTTAAAAAAGCAGTATTTTCATGGAGGGATGATGAACATATCTTTTTTGACATCAGCATTTGAAGATTTATCAATTTCAACCATTTCTGAAGGTCAACGTCACATAAGGCCATTAGAGGAGGGGGACCCTTGGCAGGCCGACAGTAGACTCTGTGTGTAGGTGGTGTAGGCAGGAGGTGCATGACCCCCCCAGTACCTGTAACCATGGTAACACAGACAACAACAACAACACAGCGTCAGGAGAGGTGCGGCGTAGGGGAACACGGTGCTATTTATACACCGCTCCCACCAAACTGCCAAACCTACTCCGTAAACCATGTGCCGTGTTGTCTAAGCACCAAGTCTCTGAGTAAGTGCCGGCTGCTAATAGGCACAGGGGGTAGAGTGGTATCATCAATTAAACATGTAGATCCTTGCTCTAATAAAATAGATAAAAACAACTTGAAACATTGTAACTATAAGATCAACAATATGAAATGTTAACAAAACTTGTATGATGTCAATATTGCAAGATTGCAAGATAAACCAAATAAAATCCTATTTTTTTTATGCTGAAGTGGTGCCGCCAGGCACTACCAGAATGAGGTATATGATTTTGCACTTTGCACTTTACCAGTAGTCAGAACGGGCGCCGGCCTCTTGGATTGCGCCGCCATCTTGGATTAAGGAGTCACAACACAAATTTATGCTATGTGATAACAATAATATAAATCAACCTTTGATAGTTCCTCAGGTTGGTTATAATCATACCTACCCCCCCTAATACCTACCCTCTTAATGTCGATACCATTTGTCGGCCACTATCTGATAATGTCACATATGGCTCAAGGGGTAGGGGAGGAACAGTAGATTCATTATTTATTGAACACCTCACATTAGATGAGTGATCTACCCGTAATGGGTAGGGGGCTGCATATCATACATCATAATGCCAGAAGTATAAAGCATGATACTGATTTATTTAAGTATTATATAAGGCATTCAGATGTAGGGTTGTACACCGTATCTGAGACATGGTTAAATGATGACAAATCTGATGCATTAATGCATGTTAATGGCTATACACTCCTTCGTGTTGATAGAGACCGATTAAACCTAAATGGTGATCGTATGGAAGGGGGAGGTGTAGCCATATACATAAAAGATGGTATAACCTTTACCTTAGCAGGGTTAAGTCAACTTAATATATCCAATAAAGATATTGAAATGCTTTGGGTACGCATTGTTCTACCGTCACAGCTTGATATGATACTAGGAACAATTTATAGACCTCCTAATGGTAGTCCTTCTGAATTTTCCAAAATTATGCTTGAAACTTTGAAAGAAATTAAAGACCAAGACCCCCTGTCTGACTTAACATTTTTAGGCGATATTAATATAAATTTTTTAGATAAAGAAGATGATAAATTCAATGCCTTGTTGGATATAGAACAGGAATATGGGGTTACCCAATATATTAATACTCCTACAAGGAAAAACGCCATTCTGGACTTAGCCTATTCAGACTGTAGATTTATTTCAAATTCTAAAGTACTAAATTACAAATTCAGTGATCACCACCCCATCCTAATTACAAAAAAGAAAATTAATATAAAATACCCAACTACCCAATTTTTAGGCCGTTCATATAGAAACTACAATGCTGATACAATGAGAAATGCCCTGATTAATTATGACTGGACTTCTCTTCATAATACAAGATGCCCGGATAGGGCATGGGATATTATTCTCACGGCCATTGAGACTCACCTTAATCTTATGTGTCCAATAAGAAATCACCAGATAAAGGCAAAAGATGAACCCTGGCTAACACTGGCTCTCAAACGTAAAATCCTGGAAAAAAATGAAGCATGGAGACTTGCCGCTAGAACAGGTCTACCCGAGGATGATGTTAGATCCAACCAGCTTGCAAACAGGGTAAAGACTCTCGTGAGGAGGGCTAGAAGGCAATATATACAAGATTATAAAGAAGAAGACAATAAGACTTTTTGGAAAAAAATGGAAGAATTATTACCTAATAAATGCACTACTAATTCTATTAGCCTCATAGATCAAGACTCTAAAGCACCAATACCCCCTACTGATGTGGCTCATTATATAAATCAATATTTTGTAGGTATAGGCCCTAAATTTGCAAATAATTTTAATGTACCCTGGACTTATGCTGGCACTACAACTAACCTAGAAATTCCTGATCCAATTATTACTGCTGATACTATTATTGCAGCTGCTAAAACCATTAACATAAAAAAATCTTCAGCAATTCCCTATATTTCCTCTAAAGTCTTTAAAGATGCTTTCTTTGCTATCCCTGATAAATTTGCATTTCTATTTAACTTATCCCTGGTTAATTCAAAATTTCCCACTTCTTGGAAAAAGGCCATAGTCACACCACTGCCTAAGCCTGGTGACAGAGCTAATGTCACTAATTATAGACCTATTTCCCAAATTCCTCTACCAGGTAAAGTCTTAGAAAGAATAATGCACACTTATATATCCCACTACTTAGAATCTAATAATTTATTAAATCCAAAACAAGGTGGTTTCAGGAAAGAACATTCAACAGTTAGGACAGTAGCAGATTTAACAGACCAATTATTCTTCAATATTAATGACGATAACTATTCAATAGCAACCTTTATTGACATGTCCAAAGCTTTTGACATGGTTAATCATGCTATACTGCTTTCCAAATGTCAAGAGCTGGGTATAAATAATAATGTATTATCTTGGATAAAAAGCTATTTATATAAAAGATCACAACGTACTGTTGCTAATGGCATTACCTCCAGTGAGGCTTATCTTTCTTGTGGAGTTCCACAGGGATCCATCCTTGGACCCCTACTTTTCTTGATATATGTCAATGACATAGATGGTCTTTGTCAGAATACTAACCTGAGCTCATATGCTGATGACACAGCAATTTATGCCTGTGGCAAAGACCCTGTCACTGTATATAGGAAAATTCAGGATGATTTGGATCAACTATCACGCTGGTGTAATGTAAACAAGTTAACAGTTAATACAAAAAAAATCCCAAGCAATGAAATTTGGCAGTCAAAAACACCTCCAAAATTTCAGGTTACCAAATCTCATTCTGAACAATAGTCCTCTTGAATATGTAGATCAATATAACTATTTAGGCATACAATTAGATCAAGAACTAAAATTTGATAAACAAATAAATCAAATGAGATCCAAATCAGCCGTTAAACTTTGTATATTTGGCAGACTAAGAAGGTATATGTCATATAGACAGGCACTAGCTGTATATAAGTCAAGAATACTACCTCATCTGGAATATGGAGGCATTATTGTACATAATACTAACCAAACCCTACTAACAAAACTCCAAAGGCTTCAGAATAGAGGACTGAAAATTGCCCTCTATTCCCCCCTAGAACTTCAATTGAAAAAATACATAAAGATGGCAAAATTAATTACCTGGAAGATAGAAGGCAAAAGCAGATAGCCATTCATGCTTACACTATGACTAAGCTCCCTAATCACCTGACTGTTCCAGTCAGGGAAACTAGATTGCATGATGGCCCAGTTTTAAAAACCTATCATAGAAGAGTTCAGGCCTTCAAAAGAAGCGTAAATTATAAATGTGCCACCCTTTGGAATGACCTAGGGGTAAACAATAGGTGTATACCCACTTTAGAAGATTTTAAAACAAACAGGAAAAAGTTTCTAGCCTCCCTTAGAAAGTAAACTTTATTGGCTTTTATAATATGTATACTAACAATACTGTTTCTCCCACCATACGTCTCCTTTGGTCAAATTTGTGACTACTTATAAGTAAACTACTTATTACATTACATTATCATTGTTACATGTTATGTTCATAATTTTCAGTTTTGTCACTGCTTAGTACACGCCATCAGCCTGTTATTGAAACCTCCCAAAAAGGCCCTCTGGAGCCAGGAGAATATGGGCACCAAATTTTTTATATAAGGAGCCCAACCTGATACCTCCAGAATAAACATTACATTCAAAAAAAAAAAAAAAATGGACCCAAGGAATTCAATGGTTCTATTGGTTTGTTGCTAATACAGATGGTTGCCTAGCAACGGCTATTCTAATTGTTTATCTGCCTAGCAACACACATTTCCATAGCCCTGATGTTGATCATAATCATATGAACCCCCCAACATGGACCTAAAGAATTCATAGGAACTGCCATATTTGAAGTAATATCATCCTTCCCCCTAATAATCCTCCCCCCCCCCCCCCTGCTTATTTGGTGTCTTGAATGGGTCCCCTTCAAACATACCACCATCTAGACATTATGTTCCTTCAAATCCAAGAATTGCAGTTGTTGCCGAATATAAAAATGCCTGTAGCATTTTGCCTGAGGCATTTTTTTACACGGCAACAACCACAATTCTTGTTTGTGATATATTGCTCTTCTGATAATAAATATAGATCTACTAGAGGATTTTTTCACATAACTACAGGTCTTGTGTAAACACCTGGCAGAGTGTGGATCTGTAATGTCTGCTGAGGGGTACCAGAGCGGCTACGGTACAGAGTTCTGTAATGTCTGCTGAGGGTTACCGCTACGGTAGCAGCTCAGTCTGATATGGTTATACATATGCCACACACCAAATCTCACACCACCCCACACACACACAGCCTGTCACGGCTACACAATACTGCAGTTATAAATATCTACACACACTCAATACACAATAACCTAACCCCCCCCCCACCCCCTCCCCATCTCCACCCCCCCCCCTACCCCCTGCCATCCCCAGACACCATCAGGGACATAAAGGTTAAAAATACTCCCCTCCCCATACCATGTATCAATACAATACCTGAGGGAGGGAGTGATGGGTGATTTAGTGTCATTAACTATGTATCAGGGATGCCCCCCATTAGATGTGGTACCAGACTATGGCTGCAGCTGGCTGACCTCTCCACCTACCACACAGTCGGGTCTGGATGGGGGGGGGGGGTCAACTAGAAATACGCGAGGTGCCATGTCCATAGGGCTCCTTGGGGTTAGGCCATGGGCGAGGCCATGTTCAACCCCCAGTGCTTCCTTTGGTTGCCTTTAGATGGGACCTAAGTCAGGATAGTGATTGCTTCAGTCTGTGTTACCCTGAAGACATGTGAATAGCATTGGCCCTCAGTACCCTAGTAGCAAACACACTGTGGCCCCAGACGGGGCCAGACTGTGTTTGCAAGTCTGGCCAAGAGCGGGCTAACCGACGGGCTCCCATTGGTTTAGGGCACTGGGCTTTGGTCTGGCCCCGTGCGGGCTTCCCATGTAGGGCGCAGATTGGGTTTTGGACGGGAAGCCCACTTTGGGCTTAGATCAGTTTTTGGACAGGCTTCCCACTTTGGGCTCAGATTGGTTTTTAGACAGGCTGAAAGTGGGTTCAGATCGGTTTTTGGACGGGTTGAAAGCGGGCTTAGATCGGTTTTTGGATGGGTTGAAAGCGGGCTAAGATCGGATAATTATGGGTTTTTAGAATCTATTCAATCATTCTCCAATGATTTCTTGTATTTGTTGAACCAGATATCCTAGGTCCTGCTAATCAACCCAAGGCATAATCATACTCTTCCCACCCAATAATGGAAGTATCAAGCAGGCCTATTATCATCAGGTTTGAGCCACATGCAGTATAGACAAGTGTCTATGGTGCACATTGGCCTTCAAAGCCATAGTTCATACCTACATGGGGCACATGAGTCTTGTATTAAGATTGTAATGCCACAGAAATAGTGTTTACACTGGATAGCTGCTTAGAGAACCTCCTTTTCATCATTCAAATATATATTCTATCTCATTTCCAAACTGTGAGAACATCTATTTATTGTTTCCTATTCTACGTCACTTTAACATTTCATTGCATTATTATATAATGTCAATTTCATCTGGCTTTGTTGGAAAACTCTAGATATTGTATAGTAGTGACATCTGGTGTCAATCATCAGAACTATTAGACCAGTTGCCCTGTCCAAACCCAGCCTCAGCCCTCATCAGCCCGGAGTGGGCTAACCGACGGGTGCCCGTTGGTTTAGGGCACTGGGTTTTGGTGTGGCCCCAAGTGGGCTGCCCGAATTGGGCTCAGAACGGGTTTTGGACGGGTTTCCTGTCATCTGGCCAACATGAACCCAAAGCGGGTAGCCCTCTTTGAAACTGATCTGAGCCCAAATCGGGCAGCCCGCTTTGAAACTGATCTGAGCCCAAAATGGGCAGCCCGATCAGGGCCACACTTCAGCCCAGCCATCTGCCCAACATGAAACCCAGCTCAGTTTTGCCCGACTTCAAACAGCCAATCCGAGCTAAAACCAAATTGGCCCCGTGCAGGCTTGCTACTAGGGTAACCAGGCCTACTCACTGAAGGGCTAAGTCCTAGGAACCACTTCAGACAGAAGCAATAGTGGCCTGCCTGTGATGTCATAGTCCACCCGATAACTTGGGTATTGGAATTCTAAGGTTACCTGGGCATTGTAGCCTGTAGCTTGTCTTATAAATCTCACCTCTGCTCAAAACGTCACACCAGGCTTACAAATAACACCCGTGTACATCTCAGTAAGACCATGGTCCAGCCCACTGTTGAGTATGGTCAGAGGCACCTCTGTGAGCTCCTCCAGCCTGGACAACTGGAATATAGAAATATCCCCACCAGCTACCCCCCCCCCCCCATGCACCTAGCATGAAACTTTATTAAACAATTCAGCTAAGGTATTTACATAATAGGAACATGCACCCAAATGTGCTTTTTCTTGTTATACAAGCTTCTACAAGAGACTTATTTGTCTCTGTATTGACTCCACTCATCAGAACTGCTGGAGTTGTAACAACACGGTCTCCCAGGCTGTACATCCTGCCAGGGTAAATTAACACACACACCAACCTGACTTGGTGTGTGTGTGCAGCTCATGTCTCTGTTCTACATCAAACATGTACACCCCCCCCCCCTACCCTAGACTGAGTTTTGTCTGTATCCGGAGGAATTACAGACTGACGTGAGAGGATCGGGAGGCTTAGTAGGGGTACGAAAGTGGCTACCCCTACCCCCACCCCCAGCAGTACCCCCTCCCCAGCCCCCAGCCGCTAAGGTAGTGCTCATTTATTAACAACAGGGGGAGGGGTGGTGGATTTGGGGGGGAGTAAAAGATGTCCACCTGTTTAGAGCGAAAAAGCCTGCGCATCACTATGCTACTGACTGTAGGGGGTTGTAATAATTTTGGGCGGTCTGCAAAATCTCACCGCCCCCCCCCTTGTTGTTAAAAAATGAGTACTCCCTAACATAGAACATAAACCTCCCTGCATCTATTCCTGTACCCACCATCCCCCCCCCCCCCCCCCATCCGTGCGTCTATTCCTGCGGCTGAATCATCATGATGACGGTTTGTTGTGACGACCCGGGTTGCCACCTGGTGGCACAGCTGGTGTTTATCTGTGTTTATACGACGGTCTCTGAGACCTGTAACGGCTTCAGAATTAAGAGGCATCATGGGCTGTAGTCATGATGCACTCATGCAGCACTGGTGAGCAATAGTGCTGCATTGGGGCATCATGCTGATTCTTCAGAAATCCATCCCAGGGCTGCATTCTTGCAGGATTATAAGACAGTAAATCATGATATGCTGCCCTTACAGGGTTACATTAAAGTAGCATGCGGCCCTTACAGGGTTACATTAAAGCAGTATGCAGCCCCTACAGGGTTACATTAAAGTAGCATGCTGCCCATACAGGGTTACATTAAAGCAGTATGCTGCCCTTACAGGGTTACATTAAAGCAGGCTGCTGCCCTTACAGGGTTACATTAAAGCATGCTGCCCTTACAGGGTTACATTAAAGTAGCATGCGGCCCTTACAGGGTTACATTAAAGCAGTATGCTGCCCTTACAGGGTTACATTAAAGCAGCATGCTGCCCATACAGGGTTACATTAAAGCAGTATGCTGCCCTTACAGGGTTACATTAAAGCAGCATGCTGCCCTTACAGGGTTACATTAAAGTAGCATGCGGCCCTTACAGGGTTACATTAAAGCAGCATGCTGCCCTTATAGGGTTACATTAAAGTAGCATGCTGCCCTTACAGGGTTACATTAAAGCAGCATGCTGCCCTTACAGGGTTACATTAAAGTAGCATGCGGCCCTTACAGGGTTACATTAAAGTAGCATGCGGCCCTTACAGGGTTACATTAAAGCAGCATGCTGCCCTTACAGGGTTACATTAAAGCAGCCTGCTGCCCTTACAGGGTTACATTAAAGCAGCATGTTGCCCTTACAGGGTTACATTAAAGCAGCATGCGGCCCTTACATGGTTACATTAAAGCAGCCTGCTGCCCTTACAGGGTTACATTAAAGCAGTATGCTGCCCTAACAGGGTTACATTAAAGCAGCATGCTTCCCTTACAGGGTAACATTAAAGCAGTATGCTGCCCTCACAGGGTTACATTAAAGCAGTATGCAGCCCTTACAGGGTTACATTAAAGCAGTATGCAGCCCTTACAGGGTTACATTAAAGCAGCATGCTTCCCTTACAGGGTAACATTAAAGCAGTATGCTGCCCTCACAGGGTTACATTAAAGCAGTATGCAGCCCTTACAGGGTTACATTAAAGCAGTATGCAGCCCTTACAGGATTACATTAAAGTAGCATGCTGCCCTTACAGGGTTACATTAAAGCACCCTGCTGCCCGTACAGGGTTACATTATAGCAGTATACTACCCTTACAGGGTTACATTAAAGCAGCATGCTGCCCATACAGGGTTACATTATAGCAGCATGCTGCCCTTACAGGGTTACATTAAAGCAGCATGCTGCCCTTACATGGTTACATTATAGCAGTATACTACCCTTACATGGTTACATTTAAGCAGCATGCAGCCCTTACAGGGTTACATTAAAGCAGCATGCTGCCCTTACAGGGTTACATTAAAGCAGCATGCTGCCCTTACAGGGTTACATTATAGCAGCATGCTGCCCTTACAGGGTTACATTAAAGCAGCATGCTGCCCTTACAGGGTTACATTAAAGCAGCATGCTGCCCTTACAGGGTTAACTCTGAGTCGTCACTACCTGACCTGGTACGTTGGTAATGGCGCTGCTGAATACTTGATGAAACCTGTTAAGTATTAAACCACAAAACACACCCGGCTAATGCTGACCTCATAGTGCAGTGATATGTAGCCCTGTAAGGGCGGCAGAAGCATTTAATTCACACTCCGCTTTAGGCCACTGAACAAAAAAATTGTTTCTCATCACCAAGCAGTGAAAAATATGACGAGGGCATTGTTCTTTTTACTTGTGGCCAAATACATACCGTTAAACCCCACCTATAAGCCGACCCCGCCTATAAGCCGAAAGTGAGTTTAAGGACAAAAATTCGGCTTATATGAAATCATTTTAAAATGTAAGAGAACCCCGCCTATAAGCCGAATGTGACTTTGGGGGCCTTAGGGACCCCCTTACCCCCAACTTGATCCTACCAAAAAGGAGACTTTAAGCAGATTTTTATCCATCTATTTAGTTGGAATATTTTGAGTCATTGGTTTAAATGTATACTTCACGTGAAAATGATTTGTAAGGCTTTGAAATTTAATAAAACTACTGACTAAGTTGTCATACACCATTATCTCAAATATGCTTTCACAAAACCCCGCCTATAAGCCGAATGTGACTTTGAAGGGAAAAATTCGGCTTATAGGAAATAAAAACGCCAAAATAAATTCGGCTTATAGGTGGGGTTTTACGGTAGGGAAATTTGTATTTTCGCTACCAGTATAAATTTTAACATTTTAGTAATTCGGAGTTTATTGATCGGTCAAAGTTGTTTTAATGCAAATTATTCTTAGCTGACTGCAATACTGACAGCATAAGCTTTAATTTCATACCAAATTAGCCAATTTCTTAAAAAAAAGTTTTTAAAAAGAAAGAAGTTTTCCCCAAGTCATGATTTTTATGATGCATACGGTGATGAGAAACAAATTTGAGTGGCATTAGTTTAGGCCTACTCCCCTACACACACACCCATATAGTCCACCTGCCAGGGGGGAATTATCCTTGTAACCTTGCAATAAAACCCCCCAAAGTCATATACTTTCAGAATCTTGACGATGCCCGGCTGGCATCGTTGAGCGTTTTCCGAAATTCAAGATGGCGTCCAAGAAAAACCTGACTTTAGAGTACCATAAAGCTGCATCCTCCAAGGCTGAGGACATCCAACAAGAAGCAGAGAGGGTGTGCCGATGGTGACTTTACTAGAGTCTTTAGTACTGACCTGTAGCTTTAACACATTGTGTACACGCGGCCCCCCATACAGGCATGTTTGGTATCAAACTGGAGCTGGTAGCAGATGTAACCATGGATGTCAGACAGCTCCCAGCTCCCGGTGTTACCGTCAGGGTCACACATGCCGTGAGGCTCCGTCACACCAAGCCACATACTGCCACAAACTGCCTTCCCGCCATGCACTTCTAGGCTGTGTCTCATGAGATCGGGCCGTTGTTGTCGTCTCTGAACGGGTGCAATCTTTGACTGCAATATCTTCTGTGATATTTTAGGGTGGGGCCAAAAAAGAAAACGGTGGTCTTTATATAATCGGCATAATCTTTGTCCGCCTTATATTTGCCTTTTCCTTGCTAGCCGGTCTAAGATTGCACCTGGTCATAGATGAAAACATTGGACCATGTTCGTGAGACATGTTCGTGAGCCTTTACTGCACGCAGATACAGCAGAATAGGGCAGGACGTCCCTATTGTCAGACCTCACACAGATAGACAGACGTCCCTATTGTCAGACCTCACACAGATAGACAGACGTCCCTATTGTCAGACCTCACACAGATATACAGACGTCCCTATTGTCAGACCTCACACGGCTGCCACAGCTCTACTACTGCAGTAACTGCAGGACAGTTACATTGACCCTGTGGTCCCTATTGTTGATGTAATGCCTGACTACAGCTGAGGCACTGTACTCATACATTATGCATCATAACAAGTCACTCAGCTGGCTGTGTTGGTGCTACGTAATGACCTGTTTAAAGGCCAGCCATTGTAAACGTATCAATGCACTAAATGAATGTCTTGAATTACCGCCCATCTTGTTTAAGTTCTGAGATAACAAGAATTGCGGTTGTTGCCGCGTAAAAAAATGCCTCAGGCATTTTTATACGTGGCATCAACCGCACTTCTTGCATTTGAAGGAACATAATGTCTACATGGTTGGTATATTTGTAGGGGACCCATTCAAGACACTATATAAACAGGGCGGGAGGATTATTTAACTGACAGATGTGACACAACAGGGGAAAACGTACCATTACAGAGATTTAGTGTAATATACAGCCACTAGGTGGCCACCAGTTCAGCAGCACAAATAGAACCATTGAATTCCTTGGGTCCATGTTAGGGGGGGTAGGTACGATTATTATCAACATCAGGAGCATCGAAATGGGTGTTGCTAGGCAGATAAACAATATGAATAGCTGTTGCTAGGCAACCAGCTGTCTTAGCAACAAACCAATTGAACTATTGAATTCCTTGGGTCCATGTTAGGGGGGGTTGGTAGGATTATAATCAACCTCAGGAGCATGGAAATGGGTGTTGCTAGGCAGATTAACAATTAGAATAGCTGTTGCTAGGCAACCAGCTGTCTTAGCAACAAAATGATAGAACCATTAAATTCCTTGGGGCCATGTTAGGGGGGGTAGGTACGATTATAATCAACCTCAGGAGCATGGAAATGGGTGTTGCTAGGCAGATAAACAATTAGAATAGCTGTTGCTAGACAACTAGTTGTCTTAGCAATAAACTAATAGAAGCATTGAGTTCCTTGGGTCCATGTTAGGGGGGGTAGGTATGATTATAATCAACCTCAGGAGCATTGAAATAGGTGTTACTGGGCAGATTAACAATTAGAATAGCTGTTGCTAGGCAACCAGCTGTCTGAGCAACAAAATAATAGCACCGTTGAATTCCTTGGGACCATGTTAGGGGGGGTTCGTACGATTATAATCAACCTCAGGAGCATGGAAATGGGTGTTGCTAGGCAGATTAACAATTAGAATAGCTGCTAGGCAACCAGCTGTCTGAGCAACAAAATAATAGCACCGTTGAATTCCTTAGGTCCATGTTAGGGGGGGTTGGTAGGATTATAATCAACCTCGGGAGCATGGAAATGGGTGTTGCTAGGCAGATAAACAATTAGAATAGCTGTTGCTAGGCAACCAGCTGTCTCAGCAACAATCGAATAGAACCATTGAATTCCTTGGGTCCATGTTAGGGGGGGTAGGTATGATTATAATTAACCTCAGGAGCATGGAAATGGGTGTTGCTAGGCAGATAAACAATTAGAATAGCTGTTGCTAGGCAACCAGCTGTCTTAGCAACAAACCAATAGAACCATTGAATTCATTGGGTCCATGTTAGGGGGTATAGGTATGATTATGATCAACCATAGGATCGAAGGTTGATTAATATTAATTTTATCATTATATGCATAAATTTGTGTTGTGACACCTTAAAACAAAATGGCGGCACCCCTAAAAACAAAATGGCGGCACCCGTACTAACTTCCTGTCAAATGAAAACAATATAATGCCTCAACCTGGTAGTTTGCAAGCTCACCACCAGGGCCCCTCCGGGGCCTTTCGGCCTTAAAAAAATACTTGCCATTAATAAGATCCCAGATGCTTATAGTTATACAGGTCACTGCTGTTGCTGAACTAAAGTGTTAATCAAGTTAATGTTTCGTGGTTGTATTGTAGGTATGGTTCCCTCCTCCAGCATACCCTGATTGTGTTGTATTGTAGCTATGGTTCCTCCTTCAGCATTCCCTGATTGTGTTGTGTTGTATTGTAGCTATGGTTCCCTCCTCCACCATACCCTGATTGTGTTGTGTTGTATTGTAGCTATGGTTCCCTCCTCCACCACACCCTGATTGTGTTGTATTGTAGCTATGGTTCCCTCCTCCAGCATACCCTGATTGTGTTGTATTGTGGCTATGGTTCCCTCCTCCACCACACCCTGATTGTGTTGTGTTGTATTGTAGCTATGGTTCCCTCCTCCACCATACCCTGATTGTGTTGTATTGTAGCTATGGTTCCCTCCTCCACCATACCCTGATTGTGTTGTATTGTGGCTATGGTTCCCTCCTCCACCATACCCTGATTGTGTTGTATTGTAGCTATGGTTCCCTCCTCCACCATACCCTGATTGTGTTGTGTTGTATTGTAGCTATGGTTCCCTCCTCCACCATACCCTGATTGTGTTGTATTGTAGCTATGGTTCCCTCCTCCAGCATACCCTGATTGTGTTGTGTTGTATTGTAGCTATGGTTCCCTCCTCCACCACACCCTGATTGTGTTGTGTTGTATTGTAGCTATGGTTCCCTCCTCCACCATACCCTGATTGTGTTGTATTGTAGCTATGGTTCCCTCCTCCAGCATACCCTGATTGTGTTGTATTGTGGCTATGGTTCCCTCCTCCACCACACCCTGATTGTGTTGTGTTGTATTGTAGCTATGGTTCCCTCCTCCACCATACCCTGATTGTGTTGTATTGTATTGTAGCTATGGTTCCCTCCTCCACCATACCCTGATTGTGTTGTGTTGTATTGTAGCTATGGTTCCCTCCTCCACCATACCCTGATTGTGTTGTATTGTAGCTATGGTTCCCTCCTCCACCATACCCTGATTGTGTTGTGTTGTATTGTGGCTATGGTTCCCTCCTCCACCACACCCTGATTGTGTTGTGTTGTATTGTAGCTATGGTTCCCTCCTCCACCATACCCTGATTGTGTTGTATTGTAGCTATGGTTCCCTCCTCCACCATACCCTGATTGTGTTGTGTTGTATTGTAGCTATGGTTCCCTCCTCCACCATACCCTGATTGTGTTGTATTGTAGCTATGGTTCCCTCCTCCAGCATACCCTGATTGTGTTGTATTGTGGCTATGGTTCCCTCCTCCACCACACCCTGATTGTGTTGTGTTGTATTGTAGCTATGGTTCCCTCCTCCACCACACCCTGATTGTGTTGTGTTGTATTGTAGCTATGGTTCCCTCCTCCACCATACCCTGATTGTGTTGTGTTGTATTGTAGCTATGGTTCCTCCTCCACCACACCCTGATTGTGTTGTGTTGTATTGTAGCTATGGTTCCCTCCTCCAGCATACCCTGATTGTGTTGTGTTGTATTGTAGCTATGGTTCCCTCGTCCACCATACCCTGATTGTGTTGTGTTGTATTGTAGCTATGGTTCCCTCCTCCACCATACCCTGATTGTGTTGTGTTGTATTGTAGCTATGGTTCCCTCCTCCAGCATACCCTGATTGTGTTGTGTTGTATTGTAGCTATGGTTCCCTCCTCCAGCATACCCTGATTGTGTTGTATTGTAGCTATGGTTCCCTCCTCCACCATACCCTGATTGTGTTGTGTTGTATTGTAGCTATGGTTCCCTCCTCCAGCATACCCTGATTGTGTTGTATTGTAGCTGTGGTTCCCTCCTCCAGCATACCCTGATTGTGTTGTGTTGTATTGTAGCTATGGTTCCCTCCTCCACCATACCCTGATTGTGTTGTGTTGTATTGTAGCTATGGTTCCCTCCTCCACCATACCCTGATTGTGTTGTGTTGTATTGTAGCTATGGTTCCCTCCTCCAGCATACCCTGATTGTGTTGTGTTGTATTGTAGCTATGGTTCCTCCTCCACCATACCCTGATTGTGTTGT
The DNA here is from genome assembly GCA_947462335.1 of Harmothoe impar. Taxonomy (NCBI): domain Eukaryota; kingdom Metazoa; phylum Annelida; class Polychaeta; order Phyllodocida; family Polynoidae; genus Harmothoe; species Harmothoe impar. Next base: position 64,645,552 of record OX381720.1, on the reverse strand, counting down.
ATTGTAGCTATGGTTCCATCCTCCAGCATACCCTGATTGTGTTGTATTGTATTGTAGCTATGGTTCCCTCCTCCACCATACCCTGATTGTGTTGTATTGTAGCTATGGTTCCCTCCTCCAGCATACCCTGATTGTGTTGTGTTGTATTGTAGCTATGGTTCCTCCTCCACCATACCCTGATTGTGTTGTATTGTAGCTATGGTTCCCTCCTCCACCATACCCTGATTGTGTTGTATTGTATTGTAGCTATGGTTCCCTCCTCCCCCATACCCTGATTGTGTTGTATTGTAGCTATGGTTCCCTCCTCCCCCATACCCTGATTGTGTTGTATTGTAGCTATGGTTCCCTCCTCCACCACACCCTGATTGTGTTGTGTTGTATTGTAGCTATGGTTCCATCCTCCACCATACCCTGATTGTGTTGTATTGTATTGTAGCTATGGTTCCCTCCTCCACTATACCCTGATTGTGTTGTGTTGTATTGTAGCTATGGTTCCCTCCTCCACCATACCCTGATTGTGTTGTGTTGTATTGTAGCTATGGTTCCCTCCTCCAGCATACCCTGATTGTGTTGTATTGTAGCTATGGTTCCAGCCTCCAGCATACCCTGATTGTGTTGTGTTGTATTGTAGCTATGGTTCCCTCCTCCACCATACCCTGATTGTGTTGTGTTGTATTGTAGCTATGGTTCCTCCTCCAGCATACCCTGATTGTGTTGTGTTGTATTGTAGCTGTGGTTCCAGCCTCCAGCATACCCTGATTGTGTTGTGTTGTATTGTAGCTATGGTTCCAGCCTCCAGCATACCCTGATTGTGTTGTATTGTATTGTAGCTATGGTTCCCTCCTCCCCCATACCCTGATTGTGTTGTATTGTAGCTATGGTTCCCTCCTCCACCATACCCTGATTGTGTTGTGTTGTATTGTAGCTATGGTTCCCTCCTCCACCATACCCTGATTGTGTTGTGTTGTAGCTATGGTTCCCTTCTCCACCATACCCTGATTGTGTTGTGTTGTATTGTAGCTATGGTTCCCTCCTCCACCATACCCTGATTGTGTTGTGTTGTATTGTAGCTATGGTTCCCTCCTCCACCATACCCTGATTGTGTTGTGTTGTAGCTATGGTTCCCTTCTCCACCATACCCTGATTGTGTTGTGTTGTATTGTAGCTATGGTTCCCTCCTCCACCATACCCTGATTGTGTTGTATTGTATTGTAGCTATGGTTCCCTCCTCCCCCATACCCTGATTGTGTTGTATTGTAGCTATGGTTCCCTCCTCCCCCATACCCTGATTGTGTTGTATTGTAGCTATGGTTCCCTTCTCCACCATACCCTGATTGTGTTGTGTTGTATTGTAGCTATGGTTCCATCCTCCACCATACCCTGATTGTGTTGTATTGTAGCTATGGTTCCCTCCTCCACCATACCCTGATTGTGTTGTGTTGTAGCTATGGTTCCATCCTCCACCATACCCTGATTGTGTTGTGTTGTAGCTATGGTTCCCTCCTCCACCATACCCTGATTGTGTTGTATTGTAGCTATGGTTCCCTTCTCCACCATACCCTGATTGTGTTGTGTTGTATTGTAGCTATGGTTCCCTCCTCCACCATACCCTGATTGTGTTGTATTGTAGCTATGGTTCCATCCTCCACCATACCATGATTGTGTTGTATTGTAGCTATGGTTCCCTTCTCCACCATACCCTGATTGTGTTGTGTTGTATTGTAGCTATGGTTCCCTCCTCCACCATACCCTGATTGTGTTGTATTGTATTGTAGCTATGGTTCCCTCCTCCCCCATACCCTGATTGTGTTGTATTGTAGCTATGGTTCCCTTCTCCACCATACCCTGATTGTGTTGTGTTGTATTGTAGCTATGGTTCCATCCTCCACCATACCCTGATTGTGTTGTGTTGTATTGTAGCTATGGTTCCCTCCTCCACCATACCCTGATTGTGTTGTGTTGTATTGTAGCTATGGTTCCCTCCTCCAGCACACCCTGATTGTGTTGTATTGTATTGTAGCTATGGTTCCCTTCTCCACCATACCCTGATTGTGTTGTGTTGTATTGTAGCTATGGTTCCCTCCTCCAGCACACCCTGATTGTGTTGTATTGTATTGTAGCTATGGTTCCATCCTTCAGCACACCCTGATTGCTCTCCTTTTTAGTGTCTGCTTAATCCCTGTAACAGACTCAGCACTGTGCCTTCTGTAGTAAATAAAACACACGGCCTCGGTATGGTCTGTACTTACTAGGGATGTCATTGACATCCAATTTATTTCGATTTTGATTATCACTATTTTCGTGTCGATTTTTCGATTATATCAATTTATTTTGATACTGCAAAAACAGTTAATATCTGCTTGAATAAAGGGTATCTCCCTCTACTTCTCCACCTTGAGTCTATAAGGATGAACACTTTGTAACATTTGAACAAAAACTTTATTACCTCAATATCTGAGGCATACAGAGTTCACCATTTTTAAAAAGAATAAAAATTCAGTTCTAGTTGAAATATCACGACAAATCTTACAGTTTTAGAAAGGTAAATTATGAGGCTATCTGTAATAAAAATAACATATCGATATAATGCCTTTGTCGATGCGATAATCGGAAATCTAGAAATGTCGATGTATCAATTCTGGGGGTATCAATGACACTCCTAGTACTTACATTGGTAACTGTCCTGTAGTAGTAGAGCTGTGGTAACTGTGCTGCAGTGGTACAGCTATGTCTGCCTCATGTATAGAGCTCAGTACTAGGTGTGTTCCTGCTATGGCACTAGCTGTGGTCTGTGTTGGAGTAAAAGTGGAAGGTTTAAATGTGCCTCAATGTACCGGAAACTCACCCAACATCCAATTCCGTCCACAAGACCACAACTGTACCTGAGAAACATGGTTATACATGTGCCCATTGCTCCTCGTTACCTCGTCACATCTACACACCAACCCTGGTCTCACACAGAGAGATAAGGATGTAAATCTACAAAAGTTGATATTACAGAATTGGTGTTTCATCTAACTCAGTGAGTTTGTGGCTTGGCTGCTGATCAGGAGCACTGAGGGGTGAAACAGGATAACGAGTAGTTTGTGAATGTCAGGGGGTGGGCTGTTACTTTTAGATGGGAGGTGGGCTGGGTGCTGCAGGCATGGGAGATGGGGACGGGGATCGACTCTCCAAATAGCCTTTGGCCAAATAGGATTTGTTTCCAATATTAGCAAACATTGCTTTTAATCTACAGACATTTTTGAGAATATGCTTGTTTTAGATCATCTGGGAATTGCACCAATATCAATTTCCAAGGGAGAGGTAAAAATATCATTTATGGCGCTCATTTATATACATTTCAGTTGGAAAACTAAAAGAATGATGCCAGTCCTGTAGGATCTTACAGGACCCCCCCCCCCCCCCCCCCACACACACACAGCCAACTACCTGTGATATGGCCTGAAGCACTCAGGGACTGGGCCAGCCTCCAGCTCCACTTGAATTCTTCACCACAAAGACTACAGAATGAACTGGACAAACAATTTAGATTGTGACTTCCTGCCAGTCTCTGGTGACAGCTCTACTCTGCTTCTATACATTTTCTATAAGGGAAAAGGGTAAACGTATATGCAAATAGGCAGTTGAGACTAGAGGGCAAGGTCAGCCAAATGGCCCATCCCCTAGCTGTCTCTATGCAGTACACACTGTAAAAAGTTGTTGTTCGTGAACAGCAATATGTGCTGTAACTATACAGTACTTTAGCTGTAAAAGATAATACAGCAACTTTTGCTGTACACATACCATTCTGTTACTGTAGATGCAGGTTCGAATCCCATAACCAGCAACCAGAGGGAGAGAGAGGTTGGAGGGAGTACCATACTCCACAGCTCAAATATGACCTGATCTTTTCAAAAGCCTATTGATGCAGGCTACATATAAGTGATTGCCCCTCTAGCTCAGTTGGTAGAGCAGTGGGAGATGTAGTCTGAGGGTCAGTAGTTCTAGTCCCGGCAGGAAACTCTCATACAAACTACATTCTCCTGATGCAATTCTAAAGTATAATATATTTTGGTACACTGAAATGTTACTATTGAAAATATGCAGAGGATAAAACCAATGTATCTCTACAATCTGCATGAAAGATAGTAAAATTTACTTTGAAAAACATCTTTAGGCCATCAATAGGGTAATTTTCATATTAACCCTTAAGACATGAACAGTCTAGTTCTAAACTTGTCCCCAGGGATCCTGTGTTGACCTTGTTACCATTCACACATAAGTAGGAGGTGTTTCAATGCACCTGACATGCAGGATTCACTGGTGTAGTGGTCATGGTTCAGGACTATGCATTGGAACCTGGGGGTTCAAATCTCCAAGATGTTAAATATGTGAGCCTTTTTAGAACACAGGTCTGCGTCTACAGTAGATTCTACTGTAGGTCTACAGCAGAATTTACTGGAACCAAAGTTGCCCCCAATAGTTGCTGTTCAGGAACACTACTTACTTCTAACAGTGCAGACGTGGTATTCCGCACTAGCGAGTTGCAGTGATTCTCCTTGGTGAGACCTATAGCTGAAGCATGTCCAAAATGGACAGTTGTAGGGGTCATCACTTTTTGAAATGGTAATACTTGAGTAGTTGTTATATCCTGTATATCAACTGTCCAGATTGGGGAATCGTCAGGACACTGGCAATTCAATACCAAGGTCCTCACTTCGAATCCATCACAAGACCGCATGGTTATTTTTTTCCCTAGTTGTTCAAGAGTAATAATAGTATTCCCATAGAAAAACTAAAGATGCATACAAAATCATTTTGGATTACCCTATAAAATCGTATATTATGTAAAGGAAATTTACAACTGAATTGTATACTATCACAAATTTTGACAAACCAAAAAGACATTTTATAATAGTGTGTGAACCAAACAACCTTGGTATGGATTCGAAGTCAGGACCTTTGTATTGAATTGCCAGTGTCCTAACCACTCTCCCATTCTGAACCCATGATATAAAGACCCACAAAAGAGGCCTATAACTAAAATGTTTATGGCCCCTAAAACTCCATATTTTCGACATGACAGGAACCAGCTTCAGTTAAACAGGTGGCTGCTATAGTTAGCAGAGGAAGGAGCACTGGTACCAGACAAAATGGCGCTGTACAGTGATCATCTTGCTAATGCAGAATACGGCCACTCTGAACAATAGAGTCCGGGCCTGAGACGGTGCAGACTAGTGGCTGCACGTGGCTGCAGGCCTCATGTGCCGCCACCTGGTGGGGAAACCACACACCACACCCTGACACCAGCTGTCACTACCTGCTGTACTCACAGCTCTGTGCTGTGTGGTGGTGGACAGGGTAAAGGGACAGGGGGATATGGTAAAGGGACAGGGGGGGGATGGTAAAGGGACAGGGAGGGGAATGGTGAAGGGACAGGGTGGGGACAGGGGGAATGGTAAAGGGACAGGGGGAATGGTAAAGGGACAGGGAGGGGAATGGTGAAGGGACAGGGAGGGGACAGGGGGAATGGTAAAGGGACAGGGGGAATGGTAAAGGGACAGGGGGGGATGGTAAAGGGACAGGGAGGGGACATGGTGAAGGGACAGGGAGGGGAATAGTAAAGGGACAGGGCAAAGGGACAGGGAGGGGACATGGTAAAGGGACAGGGAGGTAAATGGTAACGGGACAGTGAGGGAGAATGATGAACGGACAGGGAGGGAATGGTAAAGGGACAGGGGGGGAAATGGTAAGGGGCCAGGGTGGGGACATGGTTTAGGGACAGGGAGGGAGAATATTAAAGGGACAGGGTGGGGACATGGTAAAGGGACAGGGAGGGAGAATATTAAAGGGACAGGGTGGGGACATGGTAAAGGGACAGGGTGGGGACATGGTAAAGGGACAGGGTGGGGACATGGTAAAGGGACAGGGTGGGGACATGGTTTAGGGACAGGGAGGGAGAATATTAAAGGGACAGGGTGGGGACATGGTAAAGGGACAGGGTGGGGACAGGGTAAAGGGACAGGGAGGGGAATGGTAAAGGGACAGGGGGGGGGGAAATGGTAAAGGGACAGGGTGGGGACATGGTTTAGGGACAGGGAGGGAGAATATTAAAGGGACAGGGTGGGGACATGGTAAAGGGACAGGGTGGGGACATGGTAAAGGGACAGGGTGGGGACATGGTAAAGGGACAGGGTGGGGACATGGTAAAGGGACAGGGTGGGGACATGGTAAAGGGACAGGGTGGGGACATGGTAAAGGGACAGGGTGGGGACATGGTTTAGGGACAGGGAGGGAGAATATTAAAGGGACAGGGTGGGGACATGGTAAAGGGACAGGGTGGGGACATGGTAAAGGGACAGGGTGGGGACATGGTTTAGGGACAGGGAGGGAGAATATTAAAGGGACAGGGTGGGGACATGGTAAAGGGACAGGGTGGGGACATGGTAAAGGGACAGGTAAGGGACAAGGTTTAGGGACAGGGAGGGGACATGGTTAAGGGACAGGGAGGGAGAATATTAAAGGGACAGGGTGGGGACATGGTTAAGGGACAGGGAGGGAGAATATTAAAGGGACAGGGTGGGGACATGGTAAAGGGACAGGGTGGGGACATGGTTTAGGGACAGGGAGGGGAATGGTAAAGGGACAGGGAGGAACAGTTACCCCTCCTATGACGACATCTGCTGCAATGCCCGGTTACCCTTTGTAGACATGCCGCATGGACGTATGACTCTGTCAGTACTGCATTCATGTATCACGCCAGATCTAGGGGGTCGAGACACTGCAATTGTGCATTGTGATGACAAATGCAACAGTTGTTGTCACAATGCTTTTGTTGCTGCAAGGGTTAATGCTAGCTCAGTGACAGAGACATGTGCCACATGGGGGGCGGCTGGTTCAATGCACTTCTAAATCCTTCTCTGAAAACAAATACAATAGAAATTCTGTACAGACCCACCAGGTAGTAGTTAAACCACTGTCAGACTGCTGTACTGAAGGTAATGGCAACAGTCGAGGCAGATCACGAGTCACAGACGAGTGTGCTCAGCCGTAACCAAGCCTTTGTAGTACAGGGGCCTGGAGTGGTTTAACTAACTTATACCACACACTGCAGTGAGTGTTTTCTTACCTTTTGTACACCATATACAGTCGGCTCGTTTCTGACGGCCAAATGTGGTATAAATATGTATTATACATGTATCATCCACAACCAGTCCATGACAATCATGGAAATTACTGATAAAGGAATATCTAGTATAACCAAGATGTTGCTTATTACGTTAAATACAGTACCGCCATGTTATGGTAAGGCTAAAAAAAAGGTTTGTTTCAGGTAACATGGACATGTAGGGTCAGTAGGTCAGATTTGTTTGATTTTTTAAAACATTTTTTTTTACATGAGTAGTATATATTGTATCGGAACGGGACTATGCTTAAGTACTGTTTATTACTCACTCGATATGCAGCCAATCAGAGGCCTCCATTTGGTCACGTGACCCGTTGCCATGGTAATGTGACCTACTTAGGACTCTCAGCCAATCAGAAGCCAGCATTCTGGGTGACCTACTGACCTACTTAGAAGCTCTCAGCCAATCAGAGGCCGGCATTCTGGTAACCATGGTAACGTGACCTACTTACGTCACGTGGCCTACTTAGGCTCAGCCAATCAGAAGCCAGTATTCTGGTAACTATGGTAACGTGACCTACTTAGGGTTTTGTTTATAAACAACACCACGTGGCTCTCTTGTTTGTAAACAACACCACGTGACACGTGACTGTTTGTAAACAAACAAAGTTATATAACTTATATATAGAAATAAAAACACAACAAGATAATTTCTTTTTTTTTTCATTTTATTCTTATTTTCATTTCAATCAAAAACACACAAGTTTATGCTTTTTTAGCTTTCTTCTTTGATTTGCAACCGAACAGGCCGCAAAGTCTCACGCCGCCGTCACTCTCACCACACCCCTGACGTCCTCTCTCCAATAGACATTGCACGACTTGGGATAAATCCAACACCATTTCGGCAAGGCAGAGAATCTTTGCTTCCACGAAACGTCCGCCATCGCAACAACCCGTTTTTTCTGTCACAACATCATCATCGATAGCTTCTGACTCACTGTCCGGTCGCTCAGCTTTGGGATTTTGCTCATTCGCATGACGCACTTCTTGGGGTTTCTTGTTCGACATGCTTCAATTAGGAAATGAACGCAATGAGGTCCACAGGTGTCAGCAGAAGTGTCTTGTAGTTGAACGCGGTTTCTTTGCCACTTGAACGGAGCAGAGCGTTCCACGAAAGACAAGAACTCCGCACTCAGCGGCGGTAAGCCGAAGGAATCAAAGTAGTACACTTCACCCGTGCTCGACACGTAAAACGCTACCCAATGCTGACCTGGTAAATGTGACGGATCTGTGTTGCTCACAAAACAAGTGTCTTTGATAGGGTGCTTCGGAATAGTGTCACAAGAGAAAACACCTAGGAAACGATGTTTTGTGTGAACGTTTTCCTTCAACACTCTACTTATTTCAAGCGTATTCATACGATACGCTAAGTACTGCTGTCTTGTCTTCAGTTCATGTGGTAGTCGGTGATGGGATGTCTATCTCTGGTCAGCTCGACGATGTTGTCGTACACTAAGTAGAGTAGCACCGTTGTTGTCCCTTGTAGCGCCGAGGGGAAACTGACTTCCACCCTCAGCTGACCCGCTCTTATAAGGTTCACGCGACACCCGTCGTGCGATCTGTCTGGGGTTATATTGAGGGGGAACACCGTGTAACCGTTCAGGAATTGCTCGTATGAAATACCACAGGAGCGCGCGCCCTCGTACATCCCCGTTTCCGTGTGTAGCGCCAAGTACTCTCTCACGGCCGCTTTGGTTTTAAAGTCGGGCACGTAAGCGTCGTTCGGCACCTTCTGATCGTTCACTACCACTTGAAGCGAGCTGATGTCGTAATGCTTCATCTCGAACGGGTTCTTGTTGTAGTTACCGTTGAAGGCGTCGTGGTCCAGGAAGCAAATCATCATCGACTTGGGAAGCTGGCCTGTGTTGGAGTGCGTGTAGCTGTGATCTCTGTTACCTTGAGGGATGGCGTACGTCGTCACCTCCACTCTGTTCACCGGGTAGTCGAAGGGGCCGTGTTCTATCACTGCTCTTTCGTGCGTTTCCGCTACAGCGTCCGCCACCAACACACGTCGCACGTAGAGCTTTGCTTTGTAGATCTTCAATTTGTAGCCTGCGTCAGGGGCGCACATCAGATAGAAAGAGGGCGCTGCCTGTTTCAGAGTGAGATTGATTTCTGTCTCTCCAACGATGAGCTTCGGTTGATGAGCCAGGTCAAAGTGCAGTCGCGCCATCAGCGAAAAGCACTGGTTGGAGATTAGCTTCCTGCGCGCAGCGTACCCCGCATTCGCGTTAGTCAATGTGTCAAACTGACCAGGCGTATCTTCATGCCACCCTTGGGCGCTCATGACGCCGCGCTTCACGTCTTTGTTGTAGTTGAGTAACCCTTCCAAGTAAGCTCGGTAAGGGTAGGTCTCGGTGTTGCCAGACACTTCGAAACCGCCGATGGAGACTTGGACGTCTTTGAAGAGCGAGTGAGCCAAGTTGTTCACCGGAGCTACCGCGTCGGTGTCCTCCAGCGCCGCCCCGTTCGCTTTCAGCACTTGACATTCCAGATGAAGGTAATTCTCGTTCAGGTCTGTGTACTCTTGCGACTTGTTGATGGTGAAATTTATGTTACCTCCATCCTCTAAAGAGTTTTTTGTTTCTATCCCGAGGAAAGACGACTTTAAGATAGTAGTCTGAGTCGGCGCTACGGTGTGCAGGTCGAGCTCAGAGAGCGCGCACTCCTTACTGCTCTCGTGTACGTAAGCCATTGTGTTCTCTCTTCACGCTGACGACAGACTGACGCCGGCCACCTCCAGGTCTTTTTATTTATACCTAAGCGCCTAGGCGCTTACCGGTCGAATACATCCCCTCTACGTCTCTTGCAAGAGCCACCGCCCGTCTGAGGAGAACGCCGGCGACGTTTCTTAGAAGCGCCAGTTTTCTTTCCTCCTGAGAACGCCGTACTCGCCAGTCTCTTCAGAGCGCCTGCGCCTCGGTCTTTCACGCTGCTCTTTAAAGTCCGACCCGCCAGCACATCTTTAGCTACACCTACACCCGCGCGGAGCAGCGTTTTTCCCACTGTCTTCAATAGCGGGGTAGCCGAGCGCATCAGACCTAACAGAGCGCCGCCCAAACCGTGCCCGCTCTGGAAAGAGCGCCCGCTGTACACGTTGATGCCGTTGCCCAGCTGCGCGTTGTAGTAATCGCTGTACCCTCTGCCGACGGTGCGCTTGGGTGGAAAGTACGGAACGCGTTCACGCATCATTTTTTTTTGTTTTAGCGCTCAATAGGTCTCAGATGAAGTGTCACGGTCAACTCGCCTCTACTGAATGGGATGGAATGGCCGGATCGGTCTCTTAAATAGATGCCGACCTCGGTCAACCTCTTGGATTTCAAGGGGAAATAATCCAAATGGGGAAAACTGATAGCTTGCACGCCACCTCGACGCCTTCCGCCTCTGTCCACCGCGAAGCAGCGTAACAGCGGCACTTGCATGTGGCCCACACGTCTCTCCTGGATCATGTCGGTGTATATGTACACAGAGTGCACGTCCCCGAAAACATCCATCGAGTAGGCGCCGGTAGTCGGCGACGCGAAACACGTCTTCTCTCCGAAGCCTAGAACACATGCGAGATGCTGAGTCAGCAGGATAGCACAGTGTCTCGGCGGTTTGATGGTGACGCGTTTCGTCTTGGAGTCGTACGATAAGATCCCCATCGGTTTGAGCAGGAAGCTGGAGCCCCCTAGTCTGTCATCTCGCAACGTCTCACTCAAGCGCTCGACTAGGGTGTGGTTGCTTCCGGTGAAAATAGGAGGTATCTTGAATATGTTTGGCATCAAAGTGCGCACTTCCATGTCTTTCTCCATCTTTTCGATCATCTGTCTTGCTTGATTGCTGATCGCCTTCTTCTTCACGGCCGGGGACAAGAACTGCTTGTATACGGCATTCGTCTGTCTCAAGTCGACCTCTCTCTTGAACCTTTTTGTTTCCGGTTTCAATCGCTGCTCTTCCGACGTGTCTGACATCTCTTCCACCGTTACATAGCTCGCTTCCTTCACACTCAGCGGGTATTTTTCGCTGAGGATTAGCTTGAGCTTGCTCAGACCGATCGCGTCTTTCATTCCCCTCCAGTCTACGTGCGGTTTTCTTCTTTCGGGGAATTTAGCGCCTTTTAAAACGTTCATCGCCTCAGCTAGTGAACCCTTCGTGCGCAGAGGAACAACGATGATCGTCGTGCACGTTACTCCATTCTGTAGGGAGGATGATCTCAGTCAGAGCCGCTTCGTACGCTTCGGGCAGAAGGAGCGGCGAGTCAAAGTGAGTTCGGAAAGACGTCAAGCTGTTGTCAGGATAATACTCCATAGAGCTGTTGCTAGGTAGGGTGATGTTCATTTTTTTCTACGTTATTTTTTTGACGGGGATCCACTCGTTGAACTTGTCTTCGTAACCTAACCAACGTACGAAAGCTAGCTCTTTACCGTCGACGGTCTTGCGGCGCAACACCTCGTCTATCAGGTAGTTGTTGTCGTAACGACTCTTGTACACCTTCTGAACCTCTTCCGGGTAGAAGACGCCTTTTATCTCCTCGCCGTTGTCGTCTTTTAGCTCGAACCCTCTGCTTCCAAACGTTTTAGCAACGTCGACCACTTCCTCGCGCCAGTTTCCCTCGTACCCTTTGTCAAAGGCGCCTTTAGTTCTCAACATCCTCACTCTGTCACCCGGAGCGATGACGTCGACGGCAGACTTCTTTGTTTTTTTCTTCGTTTTCCATATTTCGTCGATTTGTTTGTTAGTTGGGAGATCTTGTTGGTAGAAAACTGTTTCGCTGTTTTCCGAGCTGACTTGAGCCGGCGCCATTTTCAACGTCTTGTGGTGAGTGCGATTGTAAGAAGACACTACATGGTGCAGTACGTCTACGTAGCGATACGTGCGCTTGTGTGTGAAATAACGCCACAGCTTCTCCTTCAGACTGCGGTTCAAGCGCTCCACTAGACTAGCTTTGATGTCGTCGTTCTCGCCAGTGAAAAACTCTATGCCCTCGCTCTTCAAGTGATCTTGAAAGATCTTGTTCACAAACTCTTTCCCCTTGTCTGTCTGAACAGTGCGCGGTTGTCTCTCGCCAGTGTCTGTCATCTTTTGGAAGGCCTCGGTAACAGCAGCACCACTCTTGGATTTAGTGGGAACGGCCCACGCATACCTAGAGAAAACGTCGATCGCCGTCACCACGTACCGGAAGCGGTCGTTGTGAGACGCCAAAGCCTGCATGTCCATCAGATCTATCTGCCACTGCTGATCGATTGCACCGGTTATAGTCTTGTTCCTTGCGAATTTTCTCAGAATGGGTTTATGTTTAGTGTAGGCATCCAGCGACACTAAAGCATCTCGGATGAAGGCCGGGTTTAGGTGGCGAAAATGATGTTTCTGGAGTTTAGTCACGCTAGTGAAACTGGAGGGTGCTTTGACGTCGGTATATTTAGCTACTACGCTTTTCTTTTTCCTTCTTGGTCAGTCTCTTCACTGCTTTTCCCATCGTCGGCCTGATGGAGTAGCACCAGGAGCGGGAGTGTACGACGCCTGCGCTTGGCGGTTGCGACCTTTCTTTTTCTTACTCGCCGCGCTGCTATATGACGACGGTTTCACTGTAGTCGGAGTTTGGAAAAGTTCACCGCCCTCGTCGTCGTCAGAGGATTGATCGTCCACCTGGAAAGAAGAGCCTGCTGCTTCTTCTTCTTCTTCCGAGTCGGAGCTCGCTCGTTTCCGACCTCTGTCAGTAAGCCGTGTGTCCACAGGTCGGCCAGGTCCGCTCGCTTTATACAGATAGTTTCCGATCAAGGAGTCTGTGGGATCTGTTTCGTGCAGCGCTTTTGTGAACGGAGAGTAGCGCGCCGGTCTGTTCGCCGTCTTCCTGAACCTGGCGGCGTCACTCAGTAATTCCACTATGTTGATGTGACGCTCAGGTTGTATTCTCCGACCCGACATCTCGCGCACCGCACCGTCCTCGTTCCACTTGACCAGCCCGGATTTCTCCAATTTCTTGTACAGCGCAGCGGTCCGGATGCGATTCCTCTTGGGAACTTGGTTCACCAACCGCTCAAGTAGGGACGCGCTGGCTTCTTCAGCAGACTGACGGAGGTGAGCCAGTGGCGAAGAAGTGTAGGATGAAGAGATGTTGCTGTTGTTGGGATTTGCGAGAAAAAATTGCAATCTATTCAACAACCTTCGGTATTTCAACATTTTCTCGCGCGATTCCAAAGTGGGATCGTTCAACACTAAGTCCCTGTAGATAAACTGTAGCACCTGGTGCAATGCCGCGTTGGGATGAAGGGATTGTTCTGCCTGCTTGTGGTAATAGGCCATATCGGTAGGTAGGCGGGCGGCGGTAGCAGGGGTGGAAGAGGAGGCGGCGGAACTCTCGTTCTTTTCACTACACTCATCAGGAAGAGGAGGGAGGTTTGGAGCAGTAGAAGTACTAGCAGCAGCGACTGCAGTAGTAGCAGCGCTACTACTAGCAGCAGTGGGCACATGATGAAGTAGACCTCCTCGTGATGATTTGTAGAGCGTCTCAGGATCCACGAGCGCTAAGCGTTTGTAGTGTTGTTGCTGCTCTGAGTCTGTCATAGGGGCGACGGTGGCGGTGGCGATGGCGCTGGCGGTGGTAGTGTCGGCGAGTAGGTGTCGGATGAGGTGTCTCATATACGGAGAATGCTCTTTATAAGCGGTAAGGCCATCCCTATGAGAGCCGGAATGAGGAAACCTCCCTCTTGTACCAAGAAGTGTCTCTTTTGTTTGATGGGAGTAGATTTTTTGCCGACCTCCCTCAACACGTCAGCCGATTCTCGAAGCTTGTCCAGTTGTTTGTCGCTGAGCGGGATGTTCCCTACGAGTAAATTGTGACAGATCTCACTCAACGCTGCAATCAGATCGTCGCTTCCAGAGTCTATTAAATGCGAGCAGTCCTTTGGCGAGCACTTAGCTAAGTGCTTGAGAGTGCCAAAGTGTCTTTCGAGTAGATGAGAAGCCATTTTGCTACTACTTTCTCTTCTTCTTTTTTTTGTCTAGCGGTACGAATACTAGCTGAGAGTGTATGGATGTCAAAGAGGAGCGTATTCTCAGATTGTCAGGTGTTGACTGCTTGAAGTCCAGAAGGAGGTATGAGTGAGGCCGCTTGAGTTCATGGGTAAATATACTAGAGAGGGCCGCCGCGTTGGAGGGAAACACCTGGCGAGACAGACTAGCTATTTGCCCCATGTCGAGCGGGTTCTTGAAAACGATCATGTAGTGAGCGTTCAGACTCATAGTTCGAAAGTCGGGTGATTTCTGGAATAGGTTCTGAGTGATATATATGACGCTCACGTTCCAGTGGTGGGAGTATTTAGTAAAGATGTCAGCTACCACTTGCTGATTGGAACTGCTCATCAGATCGTCCAATATCAGTAGAGTGTGTGGTCGTAAAGCGTCTTCTGCTACTTCCACGTCTCCCGCTATAGACTCTTTGCTAGGAAGACCTTTTCTGAATTCCACACCGTACTGATTTTGAATTTTTTCAAACAGAGGTTGCCACTCGCCGTAATGGTAAAAAGTCTTTTCCACCGGCGGCGTGACCAAATTGTTCACGTCGCTCAGAAATTGATCCACCAAGCGCGATTTTCCACAACCCGACGGACCGCTAATGATACAACTAAAGGGTCCTTGTAGTCGAGCGTCGAAATGAATTTCTGTGAAGAGTTTGCTTTACTACTCGACATTTTTGTTTTTTTCAGCACGCGTCAGAGAGTAGTTGTGTGTCTGACTGTCTGCTGTGTTTCTCACTCGAACGTCCGGTAGTGAATGGTTGTGGAGAAAAGTCAGCGGACCTTTTTATTGATACCGGACGTAGTCACAGTAGCGGCAGCAGAAGTGTCTTTTTTTTCTTTTTATTTTTGCGATAAATTCTATTTTCACTCAATAGTCATAAATCTTTGTATCAGACTCCACTCCAGAGGAGTCTGATACAAATATTTATTTTTTTTTAAAAGAAGAGGAGGAGGGGAGGAGGAGAGAAAAGCGCAGATCAATATTTTTTTTTTTTTTTTTTTTGATCATTTAGGCAAAGCTCGTCGCTTTGCCGCTTTTTTTTCTTTTTCTGTGTTGTGACACGATCGTCTCTAAAAAGCAATAAGGAGTGCGAGCGCGGCGGTGACAAATACATATTGGAGCGTATGGTTTAAAATAGTGAGTCCCTATCTTCTTCAATTCGGCTGCGTTGTAATATGCGGGATAACAAGTGACGACGTCGAAACGTTTAGAGACCGTGTTCACATCGGCCACAACGCGCGTCCACCGAGTGGGAGCTGCAGTCACTCCCAAAAAACCGATCGGCTTGTCGAATCGTCTCATAGCGCTTATTCTCACTTTATAAGAGGAGGCAGGGTGAGAGTAGCAGCGCTCTTTCTTTTCATGAAACGCCCAACGAGAGGTGGCGCTGAGAGCGGCTATTATGCATTGGTGGAGTAAATACTGTTCTGAGAAGACGGCTCTCGGCCATGTCGCTACGTTTTCCTTTTCCGCTCTTGTATAACGACGATTTCTTTGGCACTCGGCTTTGCTTTTCTCGAGAATTTGGAACGCTTCAAGAGAAGCGTGAGCCTCAACTACGTGACGCTCTCTACTTTGAGATAAAAAATAGCCGGGCAGTTGAGGAGGGCGCTTTGTTCGCGTGTCCGTCTTTTAAAAACTCACGCCCTCTGTGGCGCCATATTTCTTTCCTCCGAGAAAAAAAGACTGAGTGAAAATAAAAAATTTTAAAACAAAAAGCTCAAAGAAAAAAATAAGCAATAAGCAGACTCAGCTCGAAATTTCCTGCTGGCGTGTAAGTGTAGCGGTAGTAGTGATGGCGGTGACGGTAGGGGCGGCCGGGTGACTGCAGGCGGTGGCGGAGGTCGGCTGGCCGGCGGTGGCGGTGGCGGTGGCGATGGCGGTGGCGGTGGCGGTGGCGGTGGCGGTGGCGGTGGCGGTGGCGGTGGCGGTGGCGGTGGTAGAAGGGTGTGTGGAAAGAGAATGCATCTCAGTCTTTTATAGGAGCGACGAGAGTTCGACTTAGTCTGACATTTTCAGCTGTCGCATGCTGACCTGCTGCTATCATAAGAGAAACAAAAGCCCTAATCACGCTTTTCAGCTGGATCCTTCCACCAACCAGTCATGGATCCAGATGGGAGGGTGGTTTAAAATTAATCCGTGTACCGACTGTCATACAATAGTGTAATTAGTTGAACCCGTGTTACCTGTATAAAGGATTAGGAGGTCATGGGCTTAGAGTGTGTATAGAAAGCAACTACAGGTAGCGTGAACAAAGCGGCCCCCTCCCTTTCTGTCACTCTGTCTGTGACTAGAGGGCGCGCGTGTGGTAAGTGACTTAAATCTAAAGAAAAAAAAATCACCCTCTCCTGTCGTCAGCAGTCAGCTGGCCGGCGGCTGGAAAATGTGATTAGAGGGGTGAGCGCGTAGTAAGCGACTTAAGTCTAATCTAAAGACCTGCCGTGAGTGGGCAGCTGGCAGGCGGCTTGAAAAAGGGAGGAGTCGCCGCCCTACCGCGGAGTAAGGGTATATAAGGGGAGTGAAACCGTCTTCGTCATCATCATCATCATCATTCTCTCTGCTACTACTACTACTACTACCACCACCACGCCTCAATTTGCAGATCACCATGATGGAAAGTTACGACCGTGACATGAAGTGGTATGATGAAGCAGCGCGCGAATGTGAAGCTTCTGCTGTAGCCGCTGCTACTGCTGCTGCTAGTGCTGCTCATCGTGCTACTGCTGCATTTACTGCGGCTGTTAGTGACGCTCGTTGTGATGGCGTTGTTGTTGCCGCTGCGGCTGTGACTGCTGCTGTTGCTGCTGCCGATGCAGCTACTAATGCCGCCGATGCCGACGCTGCTGCTGCTGATGCTGTTGCGGCTGCCGATGTCGCCGCTGATGTCGCTGCTGATGTTAGGACTGCTGCTGCTAGTGTACGCTCTGTTGCCCTTGCTACTGCCGCTGCTGCTGTTGTTGCTAATGCTCACGCTACTGCTGCTGCCGCTGCTGCTGCTGCTGGTGCCGCTGCTGCCGATGCTGCTGCCGCTGCTGCCGATGCTGCCGATGCTGCTGCTGATGCTGCAAATCGGGTCCATAAAACTCCCAACATGGAATTTAGCAAAACCTCAATTTTTCCCTTTTTATTTTTATTTTTTAAAAGAATAGTATCTTGGCCTCAGGATTCCAC
Organism: Harmothoe impar; assembly: GCA_947462335.1. Lineage (NCBI taxonomy): Eukaryota > Metazoa > Annelida > Polychaeta > Phyllodocida > Polynoidae > Harmothoe > Harmothoe impar. The sequence goes on along the minus strand of OX381720.1, from coordinate 64,628,211 downwards.
TAAAGGGAAAGCTTAACTTTCAGCGGGTCCGTTTTTATTAAGCGGCGAGTATAAGCTTGTATATATCGGTGGGGCATTACATCCAAAACACTAAAATTGAGACTACAGCTTTTACAGACCTTACAGTTATTTCTAGTTGCATTACTAGTTAGCCATAGGATGTATGATTATGCATGTGAAACTTCGATTCGAAAAAATAAGGACTTTTTGAGTTGAGTTGCACTACTACTTTACAGATTTTTGTAAATTCTCAGACTTTTACAGATACCGTTCCCAAGTTCACTCTACTACTCCTAAAAATGCTGTTTATCATTAAATTTGCTGAGCATTATCCTGAACAAGTATACTTTCAGGATTATGTATAGTTTTGCCTTCATATATAACCATATCCATGTGGTGACCAAGTAAAATGAGGTTGAAAACAATGATAAATCTGTGGGGCATTACACTTTTGATATAATTCTTTATTTACACACTCAGCAGTAGTAAACATGCTCTATGCCAATGTTATGGCTCTGTATATGTAGGAAACACCCTCTTTCACTTATTTTAATCAATTTACATGCAAATATCAGCATCTAACATTGTGTGGCATGTGCACAAACACAAAATATACATTTTTGCTACAATCACTGGACATATCCAAACTTTAAATAAATGTTAAACAGGTTTAGCATCAACTCTATGGTTGTTTTCCATTAGTGTGACATGTAAACTTATAGATCCAATAACTTTAAAGTCCATGCATACACCTCAGGTAGACTAGTGGACGCTCTACTGCAAGGTACAAAGAACCGATAAATATGTGGGGCATTACACGTTTCCTAGAATGGTTTATCACCTGGGATATCATCTCATAGATGTACCAACCATCCTCTATACCTCTTTCATTGCTTCAAACTTGTACCAAACATGTTGCACTACTACTTTAAGTCCCTATACATGCACACATCACAATTTAACTCTGTGTAGGATGGGTGTAAACACAAAATATACACTTTTCTTACAAGCATCTGACATACCCAGACTTTGAATAAATGTTAAACAGGCTTAGCACCAACTCTATGGTTGTTTTCCATTAGTGTGACATGTATACTAATAGATCCAATAACGTTAGAGACCATGCATACACCTCAGATAGACTAGTGGACGCTCTACTGCAAGGTACATAGAACCAATAAATATGTGGGGCATTACACGTTTCCTAGAATGGCTTATCACTTAAGATATCATCTCATAGATGTACCAAACATCATCTATACCTTTGGTTTTGCTTGAAACTTGTACCAAACATGTTGCACTACTACTCTACGTCCCTATACATGCACACATCACCATTTAACTTTGTGTGGCATGTGCACAAACACAAAAATATACACTTTTCTTACAAACATCAAACATATCCAAACTTTAAGTAAATGTTTAACAGGTTTAGCACCAACTCTATGGTTGTTTTCCATTAGTGTGACATGTAAACTTATAGATCCAATAACTTTAAAGACCATGCATACACCTCAGGTAGACTAGTGGACGCTCTACTGCAAGGTACAAAGAACCGATAAATATGTGGGGCATTACACGTTTCCTAAAATGGTTTATCACTTGGGATATCATCTCATAGATGGACCAACCATCCTCTATACCTCTTGCATTGCTTGAGACTTGTACCAAACATGTTGCACTACTACTTCAACTCTCTAGATATACATTTTTGCTACAATCAATGGACATATCCAAACTTTGAATAAATGATGAATAGGCTTAGCACCAACTCTATGGTCGTTTTCCATTAGTGTGACATGTCAACTTATAGATCCAATAACTTTAAAGACCATGCATACACCTCAGGTAGACTAGTGGACGCTCTACTGCAAGGTACAAAGAACCGATACATATGTGGGGCATTACACGTTTCTTACTGTTGGGATATTCAAGCAGCAGAGGGCACCAAACCCCATTTTTTTGGCTGTTTTAGGGTGAATACATTGTGTAAGTGCTATTAAGCTATGAAAGGCAGGAGATATGGCAGTCTCTGGCTATTCATGGAGTCCATAATGTAGTTCTTTGGCAGTTTCCTGAGCTTTTCTGAGTTGGTGTCTATAAAATTAGGCACAACAGATCCTCCATGGTTGTTGTCCATCAGATTTAGATGTATACTAACAGTTGGAAGTAGATTAGAGACCATCCAACCATATCACATTGAATAATGCATGTCTAGATGGTGCTTGATAAATATGTGAGGCATTACACATTAGGCTCTCCAGTATCTTTTTGGCATTTTGGACGGTAGGGAAGCACTGTGAGAGGGGTGAGTGTCATTTAAAGTGCCACTAGCACTGCCCAATAGCAGTTGGATTCCTATCTGCCACCATATGGTTCAAAACCGAATGTCAAGTGTTTAGGTCAGCGAGATCCTATCTGATGCCACATGGGTCCACAGGCTTTTCAGCGTCTGCGGGGTTGTGCCTTCCTTGCCTCCACCAGTGTCTCTACCTCTAGCAGCACTGCAGGTGGCAGGGCATACTTCTCTGCGCGCCTACCGCAGGCGGCCAGGGGCTGTGGAGGACAAGTCTTGTAGAGGATGTGCTGGGGGGGCATGCGGATGATATCCTCCCGGTCATTCCAGTTGAACTCGTTGAGAGCTGTGTTGCCGCGCTCCATGAAGGACAGTTCAAAGTCACCCTCGGTGTTGGCACCATCGGTGATCCGTGCAAGATACCACCTAGTGTTGTACATAGCAGCAACATGGTCCCCGACTCTGAAGGCCTCCACTGGTTCCTCCTCCTCCTCCCACGCGACTGCTGTGGTTGGGTCTGCTGCCAACAGCTGGTGCTCGGTCCAGCCAGGACAGTGCCGCAGAGACTTGTTGTCCTCCCAACAGCAGGTGTTGAAGCAGGAGGTGTCACGCACAGAGATGACCTGGTCAGCGATCACGGGCACTGCAGCATGCACCTGCATGGTACCAGGGACACTCTTGGCACAGGTGATCTCCTCCACTTTCTTGCGCGCGTCGGCCACCTCAGCCTCTGAGACGTGCTGGTAGTGGATGGCGCCCCCGAGCAGGTTGCCTTTCTCTGTGAAGTCAGCTGCGTTGTCGATCCTCTCACCACGTTTGATGAGGAGGTCAGCACTGCGCTTTGCGGCAGCACCCACACCATCCCATGGGCCCTTACCATGACCTGCCTCAAAGTAGGTCCAGGTGGCATGGAGTCCAAACAGCTGCAGGTGCCGGCAGATGATCGAGAAGATGGCCTTGTTTCTGTACTGAGACGATGGGGAGTCCGAGCAGTAGTGGATGGTGTTGACGTTAGGCATGTTGTCTCCGATGAACTGGCAGAGAAGCAGGAGGAAGGGGTAGATCGCGCCGGCGTCATGTTTCCTGTCATCAGTGGTAAGGGCCACAGACTTGTGTTTGGTGTTACCGTCTGCATCCTTGTAGTGTATGACAGCTGGGTGGACAGTGACTGGATCTTTCCCCCAGAACGCGCTCTGTGCCTCCTCTGGATAGTGCACCATCCAGTTCTCTGCAAAGTCCATCTGTATGGTGCACTCTGCCCCGGACATCTCCTCATGTAGTTCCCGGACCACACGATGCTGGTTCTGTGCTCTGAAGGAGTGCTGCCGCATCGTCTCAAACTCGTCCTCCATCTTCTCGATGAAGGCAGACTTGGTCAAGGTGTTGGGGACAAGCCGAAGCTTCTTCGTGCTCTTCCTCTTCTGGGTTACCTCATCTACCGGGCCATAGGGTACTTCCACCATCTGCCAGGTGTCGCAGGTGACCGTGGGCTGAGTGATGGTCTCACCAAGCCTCACCGTGAACTCCTGCACCGTAGTGTTCCGGACCACCGAGTCGGGGGTTCCAGGTAGCTTTGCAGCACGGAGACGGAGGGTGAAGTTCTGGTGCTTTATGCACAGGTAGATCTGGTTGTTGTTGCACCTCACTGGTAGGATCCACCGCGCCATCCTCTGTACTCCATTAAAAAAGTTCTGGCTGCACTTATCCTTTCGACCCGGGTACCGCTGCAGGTACAGGACACGAAGCACAGAGAGGATCTCGGTGAGGATCACCTTCTGGTGCTTGACGCCACACACAGTCACTGTGTCCTTCTTCCCCAGCAGAGTGTAAGAGTTGTTGGGATCCATCAGGAACTTGATGATGTCGTCCTTCTGATCCAGGTACTGTAGCTGCTTCTCTGACACTTTCCGAGGTTGCTGACCGTACATTAAGGAACGGCGGTCCACCCCGATGTCCTTGGAGAAGATGGAGGTCAGCCGGGATCCCTTCAACTTGGCAGCGCAGCTAAACTTGTTGAGCACCCGCAACCGTGTCATCCGGGGGAGAAGCCGCATCCCTGAGGTGAGCACATGGTAGATCCTGGCAGCTTTGACATCATCTACCAGGGGTCGGGGTCCATACAACACCTGTTGTTTTCTTGATTTCTTGCCAGACCTGCCAGTCTCTCGGAGCCTGGTCAGAGAAGCCTGTGCTTCCCGGAGGGCTTTCCTGTTCTTTTTTTACATTGATTTGTGTTGTCTAACTTCCTTGTTCCTCTCCTTTTTCATCTCCGCTATGTCCTTCTTCAAGCAGTCAATCTTATAACGCAGCCTCCGCTTCCCAGGCGTCACCGGCGTACGGCTGACCCGTTTGCGTGGTGATCTGAGGCTGGAAGTGATGAGTAAAAAGATTAATACATTGCTACAATGTATGAAGAATACAGCAGAGGTGATTAGACTCACCAGAGCTGTATTTATGCATCATACCGACAATGAACAGTAAATTCTAGTGATTCTAGTTAGACTATAGATGCTATGTCAAAGGAACCAAGGAACCAGGAAACAAGGAAACACTTCACCAACTACAAATAAACATCACAACAACAAGGGAATAAGAAGCAGAACCCAACCAACATTTATCTATTCTACCAATAATAATTACTTTCCCTCCCCTCCTTTCACTTAGGAGTTGTCGTCGGGTCGCTGGTACATCTGTAAATCAGTGGTCAATGACAGTGAACATTCAACGTACATCATAGATCAATATTATGGAAATTCTATTAAACAGTAATTCTCTATAAGTACATTAATCATTGGAATATATTACACTTCACATCTACAAGTATTGGGATAATGAAATCAAAATCAATTGAATGAATTCAATAATTTATCTATACTTACACTGTGCTGAAGAGGGCACCCCCTACTGCCCGTGTGGTCCTGACTGGTGTCCGCTCAGGCTCTAGCGCCGCCTTGCGCCTCGGCCTGGCCGCAGGGGGCTGTGTAGCAGGTTCCTCAGCAGGCCCTGCCGGCGTGCTGGCCCCAGACCCAAGCGGTATCGGGATTTGTCTTGGCTGGCCACGGGAGTCGGGCGGTGTGGTGCTTTGTTTCGGCTTGGCACGGGAGTTGGCTGGTGTGGTGCTTTGTCTCGGCTTGCCACGGCAGTCGGGTGGTGTGGTGCTTTGTGTCGGCTTGCCACGGCAGTCGGGTGGTGTGGTGCTTTGTCTCGGCTTGCAACGGGAGTCGGGTGGTGTGGTGCTTTGTCTCGGTTTGCCACGGGAGTCGGGTGGTGTGGTGCTTTGTCTTGGCTTGTAGTGGGGTGCCGGGCACTCGGGAGCATCGCTTGTCCTGCATGAGGTCTGCTTGCCACTGGCACTGCCACAGGAGTCGGGCGGCTGTAAAAATTTAGAGGCTGCAAACTGCATCAATTAGTAAACAAAAGGTGAACAGTACATAGAATAATAGTTTTATCACACTGAAATCATTTTTGCTTATTTTAAGGATGTGTATTAAAGGATTTAAGAATTTCACTTTTGCTTTTACTTCTAGTTTAGCTTACTGTGCTTAAACTTTTAACTCAAATTACCTTGTGGACAGCAGAGGTGGCAGCCGACTGTGGGGCAGCGATCTTCTGTGGGCCAGTGTCAGCCATCTTCCGTGGGCCAGTGTCAGCGCTCCTCTGCGGGCCACTGTCAGCACACTTTTGCGGGCCCCCGTCACCAAAGCTCATCTGCGGGGTGGTATCAGCGCAGCTAGTCTCTGGGGCGGTATCAGCGCAGCTCGTCTCTGGGGTGGTATCAGTGCAGCTCGTCTCTGGGGTGGTATCAGCGCAGCTCGTCTCTGGGGCGGTATCAGCGCAGCTCGTCTCTGGGGTGGTATCAGCGCAGCTCGTCTCTGGGGTCGTATCAGCGCAGCTCGTCTCTGGGGTGGTGTCAGCAGAGCGCTCCCGCGATACAGCTCGCTTCCGCGAGACAGGAGACGTCTGAAGATGACAACATTGAGCTTCAGCTTTTAAGTAAACTGATCACTACAGGCATGAAACTTGGTCCTAATACTTTGAACATTTATATTATAGGATTATCACATTGCACTTAAAAACCACACTTTTGATTTCTTTATCAGAAACAGGTCATCTATGTATATGTCATCCTTAAACTTACATCAGGGAACTCCCAGAGGGGTGGTGGCCGACGGAGTGGGGGAGGGGGTGGACTGTCCATTCGTGGCCTTCCGTCAGTCATCTTGGGAAACCTCTTTCTCTTGGTGGTCTTGGCTGGTAGTGGGAAAGGGGACACAGCAGGCGGCTGACGGAGCGGTGCAGGTGGTGGACTGTCCTTTCGGGTCGAGTTCGAGGCGCGGGGATGGGCGGTTGCTTCGGTGGCTGCAGGTGTCGCCTTCTTTCCTTTCCCTTTTCCCTTGCCCTTGTATGGGGCCAGGGGAGGCGGGATGGGAGGGACAGCAACAAGCCTCTCCTATAATACAAAATGGATTACAGATCATCAGACAAGCCACCCACTATAAAGCATAGTTGTTTAACACACAGGTTTTGCATGTATTATTTGTTTCTTCGCATAAATTTAACTTTAGCACTCCAAACATTTTGTCTCATGTGATACCCATATAGATCTATAGACTGTGTTATAGATTTATACTTCAATGATTGCGTTTAAAAATAATTCAAACTTACGGGTTCATCATCACTGTCATCCAGCGGGCAGGCAAGATCCTCAGGTGGCTCTCCAGGTGGCTCGTCAGTCATTCGCTTTGTCTTTGAAGAGAAGAGAGCCTTTGAGACGGTTAAACGGCGCTCCCGCTTCGCTGCCCGATCCTCAGCCTGCTGCTGCGGTGGGTCAGGTACCTGCTGCTGCTCTGGTATGTCTGGTTCAGCACCCCCAGCAGCCAGTGCTGCAGCCGCTGCCTTCTCTGCAGCCTTCTTCTCTGCCTGACGCTGACGGAAAGCTCTGACCTGCAAAAGAAAAGGAAATTTATAAATATAAGATAGAGGCACTCGCAAAATCAAAAAGCATCTTTTCTCAAAATAGTTCTAAAATTCTATGCTAAATCTGATCTTTAGAAGAGGTGATGTGAATTGAAGCGAGCATCTGCCAGGCAAGTTTGTGCACTAATGCTTAATGCCATACATCTCTCTGTTGATACTACTTCGACAGCTGGCAATGAGCTATAAACTTCTAGCATACTTATATTGAGATAATTACAATTTTAATAATCAGCAATATTATTTTACCAATTTCCAATACATACCCGTTAATTTCCCTGGTTGGTACGACGCCTTTTCTCCTCGGGCTCGTCTTCCAGCCAGGCATTGACGTTTGCACGGCTGGCCTTCTTTTGCTCATTCCGGTAGTCCAGGTAGTCTTTCCCTTTCTCTTTGACCTGGTTTGCTCTGAAGTCTTTGCATGACTCCTTATTTGGTTTCCTTTGGTTGGGGGGAAGGCTCTTCCGCCCCATCCTGAAATAATAAGAAATGTAAATTCATCAATTGGTAAGCTTCAAGTACTATAGGGGAATGTTGTGTTATAAAGATGATCACATAGATATTAACCATTCTACAACAATAAGTACTACTTAAGACTGTAAAAACAGATAAGCATAATGACCCCTAACATGGAGAAAAGACAGTGGAAACCGGGAATTTCCTGATAAATATATTGGAGGTGACGGTTGATCACCTTGCAGTCCAGCTATTATGTAAAGTTGACATTTAGGATTTTTTTTTCTTTTTTGTGATTCAAGTACAATAGGGGCATGTTATGTCAAAATATGGAGATGATTGACTGAGTGGAAGTATGTTTAATCATTAAAGAGAAAACAATGTAATGTCCCAATAATATCACCCCCAAACACATGGAGACAGTTGAAATTCAACTTTTTTCAGATCATTTTGTTAGATGAGCTAAAGGGTCAGGACCCTGTGCAGGAATCATATACATTCGCACAGTATTAACCATTCTAGGGCGAAAACATGATTTGAAAATGAAACGTCACACATGTGTAATGCCTCACAGATAAATTTTGTAAATCAGTCTCTAGGCTCCAAAATAACCATTCTCGGTAAACTTTTACATCATAACAAGGTAAAGGGGAGCTGTGGGCAGCATGTAGACCAGAAATCTCTCCAATATATTAAATATTTAGGCTACGACAGGCAAAATAATTTCGGCAGAATGACAAAACACGGGCCCGGCCCGTTCAACCCCCCCCACAAACGCCCAACGCCTGCAGCAAGGTATTGAAAAGGCACCCAGCTACGTGTTAATGTATAAACTACTAAATAAGGTCGTTATTTAGCATATTTGAGGTGGCCACAGCTCAGGGAGGAATGGAATGTAGGATCAACCAATAGATATGTGAGGCTTCATAACAGATCAGAACCACTCCGGACGACGAAAATGTCACTGCCCGTCAACGGCAATATGTCGTTTTACACGAAATTAAGCGTTTGGAGCAATAACGGTACACTTTTCGGGGTGCCAGAGATCAATATGTATCACGATTCAGCAATATTTTTGCAATATCCCTTACCTTTTGGCTATTTTCAGCAAAATATCCGTGTCAATTGTTGTTGAAAAGTCTCACATGGAATCCAATATGGCGTCCACTGCTGCTTGAAACGTTCCCAGCATGCACCTACATACGCCACGAATTTTCCCGCCTTGATTTCGGCATAAATATGTGAGACATTACACGGTCCAACGTCCAACGACAAAAGCCTTGCTGCCAATGCACATGGCCGGATTGAGGCTTAAACTCTTGATGACAATTGACCAATATATTGCATTTATGAAAATAGGACACATAAAAGCTAAAATTATTGCTGTAATTATTGAATTATAGAAGGAAATGTAAGTGTAATGCCTCACACATGTCATGGTAACAAGACAACTCTTCTCGCTCTGAGACAGAGAGAAAGGGGTGTGGCCCCAAATTTTTTTCACCCACCATAACTACCATTAGTCCCCCCTATATGACATGTAGAATAGATAGTGTGGTGCATTTTAATAGTAGGGTAGGGGTGGCTCGAATATAAATATGTGAGACATTACACACGTGCCATTTCACACAACACAGGCCATGGAGGAAAATTGGTGACAAATATCCAGATAAAACCTTTTGGATCTTTTTGGTAACACATATACCTAATAGAATGTCCACATTAGGAAGAAGTGTGCTGGTCTTTGTAGTTGTAGGGGTCATATGAAACATGTAAAATTAGACTGGAATCACGTTTTAGGGGTATTTTGGCCCTTTGGAGGGTCATAAAGTGTGAAATACCTACTGTAAATCCAAAATTTTACATCTTTATGAAAGTCTAGACCGTGCCCTCTTAAATAAAATAAAAAAGAACCAGACTGGTGCAGGAATTTTCATTCCAGGGCTGTTTAAAGGTGAAAAACCCCAAATGTACAAAAATCGAGGATCTGACCCTGATCATCTTGCTAAGGCCCTATAGGAGATGCTTTACATTAGATGAGTCACTGACATTAATCATCTTTATGCCCTTTGTACAAGTATCAATACAGTCGGAACTTGATGAATGTGAATTGGACAGACAGTTGGCGGTCTCCTTAATATCCAACACAGAAGGCCAGGCAAAGACCGTTAGTTTCTGTTCCATGCACACCGGGAGGCATACCAGGTTTTTAAACATACAATTTTGGGTTATTCTAATACGTCTGCAGTATAGATAACCTGAGGGTGGAGATAATATGGATTGAATTACATTGTATGGTCTAAGTCTACAAAGATTAATCTTAACTATAAGGGACTGTAGGTAGTTTTGCGTGACATACAATATTCAGTACAATCATAACTGTGAACACAGGATTACTAGCTCAGTCTGGTGCTGTTCTTGTTACCTTGTGAACCATTGTTGAAGTAAAGCAATAAATGCACAAAACACCCTCTTCATATGTTTCATGGCTTGGTAATCAGAATAAAACTTGGTTCGAGTAGCCTTTATTTGAGTAGCCTACTTTATAATGAATGCCATATAAATTATGAGTATAAATGCTGCCAGCAACAGTCGGCGTGGCTGCAGTGTGCCGTACTGTGGGGAGATCATTCACATGTTCCCAGTTTAGCATTAGGCCAAATATGATGAAGGTGTTTCAGGTTACCTGATCCAAACACTTTTTGTATCCCAATATTTAAGGAAGGATTATTAAAATGGCCATCTTGGGTCAAAGCCATGGTCAGCAAGTCAGCGGTGTAATTCACGCAGCCATCTTCTGGATATTTTCTAGGTAACCAGAAACACTGAAATTTTCAAGCCTATCACAGAAAATTGTCTCAAAAATGACCTCACACAAGTTGAATTGGAATCGCCTGTGAAAAGGACTCAGGGCTAAATGCTCTAACCCTTTAGAAAACGTTACCTGTAAGAATGGACCTTTGGGTGGTTCAATGACATGAAATAGTATATATGTAATATTAAACATAATTATACCTCACCAATTTATGAGTTTTTAACCATCTATTGAGGAGAATTTTGGCCATAGTATTAGTGGGATATTACTCACTAACACACTTACACTTTTTGCTTCTACTACCCAAGTATCTCATAATTTTCATAGCGTAATTTCCATAGTGGACACTCTAAGGCCAGAAATGGTTAAATGCGGTTCTAACAATGAACAAAGGTTGAGATAATTCAAAATAAACTCACAGTGAGTCACAGAATTAGAATAACAAAACATACCAAATTTCTACTGCCACCGGGCCCGCAGGCCCGTCTGTAGGTGATGTGTGCAGATTTGCTGTAACTATGGAGATGGTATGTTTGCCTAGATGTACATCATAAATTGGGCTGCAGTGACTTGGTCCCCTGACCAACCCACACGGCTTTGTCCAATGGCGAGTCGATCACTGCCATGCCATTAATGTTAGACCAGGGGTGTTAGATCAGCAGTTCTAACACTCACAGCAGTTCTAACACTCACAGCAGTTCTAACACTCACAGCAGCTCTAACACTCACAGCAGTTCTAACACTCACAGCAGTTCTAACACTCACAGCAGTTCTAACACTCACAGCAGTTCTAACACTCACAGCAGTTCTAACACTCACAGCAGTTCTAACACTCACAGCAGTTCTAACACTCACAGCAGTTCTAATACACATTCAGCTTCCCTCTAGGCTCACCGTGGTTAAAAACGTAGATAACAAACTCGCTCCTCTACCCCCGTCTCACTGACAAATGCATCACTTAGTTAGGTGATGTAACGTTTGTGTGTAATGACATGCTGCAGCAGTGACCTTTTCACACCTTTATTTGGCGTTCGGGGGGGGGGGGGCAGGGTGGGGGGGTTTCCATGCCTGAGTCTAGCAGGGCTAAACTCGGCCCCTATAGGCCTATGTACACTGTTGGGAGATATACAATAGACCTAAGCATTATGGGGCATTATACACCTATCATGGGCCCTAAGTCTAATCGTACCCATGTGTATTTCTAGTAGAGCTTAGGCCTGTATACTTTTGTTATTTGACCCCCTGACACATTGGGGCGGGGGGTGCCAAAAGTTGTCAACAGCTAATTTCTGACCCATATTGGGGGAGGGGGAAAGAGGATATGGTAGGCCTATACCGGTTTATGCTTGTGTGACATTATGCCTACCGTAAAACCTCGCGTATAGGCCGCGGCTTGTACGCGAGTCAGATCTTCAGTGCTGCTTGTAGGATCGGACCAAAGTCGGGATGCGGCTTATACGCAAGTTTTTCAAATTGTTGATTACAAAAATCACTATAAAATGACCTTAACATTTTACCCAAGACCTTGGGGGGGAGGGGTTAAGAGCCTGTGCCAAGCCAATGCAGCTCACTCGCACCTCAGCCCTAAGACAATGCAGCCCACTCACACTTCAGCCCTAAGACAATGCAACCACCGCTAATCTTGGGACAAGGGTGGTAGGGGGGGGAGAAAGTTGTCACTGTCCACACTATTCATGGAGGCCCCACGGGCCACGGGGAGGCTGTACAGGACGCCAGGAGGCCGCCCAGGGCCACCAGGAGGACCCTGACTTCATGTGGGTCTCATAGACTTAGGCTTAAGTTAGGGGTGCGGCTAATACGCGAGTTTATCCGTAAGAGCACTCAGATGGCCTCTGGGGCTTACAGGATCTGTACAAAGTCGGGGTGCGGCTTATACGCGAGTTAGGCTAATACGCGAGGTTTTACGGTAGCAAAACCAGTGTAGCCTAGAGAAACCTGAAATTAAAATTTAATATACGTCTCTACATTAGGGCCTAATTATTATGATATAGGCCTAAGACATAAATCACATCAGGACATAATGTTGCAACGTGGCAGATGCAAGAAAAATGTGGCTTTGACCATGTTCAGGTTTTCAGCAAACCCAACGGTGGTCAAAGCCACATTTTTCTTGTTCTATGCCAAAGTGGTGGAATAGCAATATCAGGCACCATGAAGAGGCATATGGTGTTTGCACTTTACCAGAAGTCAGAACAGGCACCGCCATCTTGGATAAAGGAGTCACAACACAAATTTATGCTGTGTGATAACAACAATACTAATCAACCTTTGATAGGTCCTGAGGTTACCATACCCATCCCCACTAACATGGACCGAAGGAATTCAATGGTTCTATTTGTTTGTTGCTAATACAGCTGGTTGCCTAGCAACAGCTATTCTAATTGTTTATCTGACATAGTTGTGATGTCACACTTCATCACACAGTGCCTGAGGCATTTTTTTACGCGACAACAACCACAATTCTTGTTAGTTTATTTTCAATGGGGGGAATAAAAGCATGCACGCTTTTATTACAAATGACCATATATTGGGCAATAAAATCTAATGAGAGCAAAGTTAGAGAGAGTTTGGGGGAATGGAACAAATCGAAAGTCTAATACATTATTTGTGAACTCCTTTTTAGGGAAATTTATTATTGAGTCCCAATCCTGGGATGTACACTTTAAGTGTTCATCTATGTAATGGAACTAGATGTATGACTATGATGGAGTTTGCTATGTATAATATCTTGAGTTTGATGTAACTGTCTTTTTATGATGAACATCAAATAAAGATAAATCAAATAAAAAATACATGACAAACAGTGTCCTGATGAAGTATGGTAGGCTTTCAAACCTGGTCGTTCAACTTCCAAAACACAGTCCTCCTTGAAATGGGTGGAAGACAAAGTGATTAGATATGTAAAGTATATCTGTACGTAAGATGCTCAGTGATGTAAACCATACTGTAGGGATCTAATCCTTCATTCATCAACTAAACACGTCATTGATTAACAACAAACAGTTATATAGAGAATCCCACATTAGAATATAGATATATGTATAATGTACAAAGGAGTCATGCCCCTCAGCTGCTAGTGACACGTTACCTCACCTCTATATACTTCTTGGTGTCAGTACTCCATGATATATAACCACCACACGCCGGCTCCTACTAATGTAACTGTCTTTATTTTTTGGAAATACAAGATCTCCTATGCTTAAGCACTGGATGGCCGTATTCAATGGCACCATTGAATACAATGTGGCCGTATTCAATGGCCAAAAAAAAAAGTAGTTTTCCCTTAATTAAATGGCTTCAAATAAAAAAAACACAACAAATGCCAACTACATTGATACCGCTCTGATGTATTTCACTCGTGGGGGCTGGGGCGCATCCCACTCAGCCTGCGGCTTCATGGGATACTGCCCCAGCCCCCACTCGTGAAATACAACAGAGACGGTATCAATGGGCGTTGGCATTTGTCTATGTATTTCAATGCAGCCGGTGATCCGTACCTGTGTGTAGGTACATGACAATAGTGCGGCACTCTACAAAACCACTCACTAGCTACTGCAGCTTTGTACACTATCCAATAATAGATGATAAATACAATAATCCAGGACTCATATTTCATTGTGATATGTTATAGCTATAAGTATATGAGTCAATGACACACGTATTAACACTCAGCACATGTCTCAGGTACACTGCTGCCCACTTAGTACACTGTCCTACAACAACAACAGCAGTAGTATGTATACATAGTAGCAGCAATATATATGATATACACACAATAACAACGGCACAATGCTGGAGCAGACATGGCGATACCTGAACTGATTTACCCATAGTACCTTCTATTCATGACCTTTCATCAAATATAATGATTGATTTGTAAGGGCTTTATTTCACTTCTCATGAGTTTCATGAAATACTCATTAACCTTATCAGTCCATCAGACGTTTATCAGTGTATCATGTTACCTCAGTTGATGCATGAGGCCTGTAGTGTAGATAACATGACCTAATATTGTATCATACTTCAACTCCACTGGGTTACCAGGGTTCATGTGCTACACTCCCACCACCCCAGCTGTCACCAGGCCAAGTGCAAATATCTGTATTATACATAAACTCATCATTATGGCATCTGAGGTTTATCAGTTCATCCATGATGTATGTAGTGTATGTGTCCAATATTATGTAATTATATGAAACCAATAATGGTGGGGAATGGACTATAGTTTAGTTCCTCCCACACTCCCCGGGGCGTCCCAACCAACCTCCTTGTTGTGGCAACCACCCAGTTCCCTCCATTGTTCCTCAACAGGAGTTGGTGTATTTTTTCTACCATGGAGATCAACCCCAAGGAGATCCCCAAGGAGGATCCAGTCCAAAAGAATTGTACATCAGGCTGTGGGGGTAAACACCCAGGGCCATGGGGTAAACGGTGTAAGAAATCGGTACACAGTGGAGGGAACATCCGGAGGCCTAGCTCCTCTGTGCCTGATCGCCCTGACAGCAGTGGGGAGACGAGGAGGAGACCGAGTAGACCGGCCGTGTTGACGGCAGTCAGGCCGGGGCTGCGACCGGGGGCTACGACCGATCCTCCCAGGGACTACCCCCGTGAGGACATGGCCTACTCCAAGTCAGTTTCAGACCTAGTACATCAACTGGGACTGGAGAAAATAGATTAACATTACAGAATATAATGTAAGACATCAACTTGATCAGTTGGGCAGTCCATCATTCAGTGCATCAGTTAATCATCTGATACAACCAGTTTTTCAGCAAATAATCAAGAGAATCAGTTTATCAGTTCAACACTGATTATCAAGTTTATCAGATTGTCATGGCCTTGGTTTTCTCATTGTAGCCAGTGCTGAGAATCATGCAGCCACACACATAAAGGTTTTTAAAGCTGAATGTAACTTGTCTCTTTCGTTTACTAGGACGTCCAATGAAGACAGTCAAAGCACTTCCGTGTGAGCTGTGTGTAAAGAGCTCCAAGAACTTACACGTCACTCTCGGCTGAGTAGAACTTTATGCTTTCACTAAGAAAAGTGACGACGTGCTCGTAGTTAGAGGTAGCTGCAATCCTCAGAAAGGCGTGGTATTTCCACACCGGGCCATTACGGATGTACTCCAGGAACTTCTTAGCTGTGGCCGCCGGAGTTGATTGAAGCTATGAAATAAAACAGAAAGAAACACTTGTTAAAATGAGATCCTAGAGACTTTAGTACCCCCAGAACGCACCCCCATCAATTCGTAAATATGAAACATGAATCTGGAGGACATCACTGCACACTTCACATCACTGCACTGTATTTACCAATTGAGTCAGACTCATCTGTGGGCAACTTTAAACAAGGTCGCACAAGGACTTTTTATGATCTGTAATTTAAGGGATAACTTTTTCCTACTCTAGCTTCAACAGTTAGGGTAGGTTCATACTAAGTTTCATACACATTTTAAATATTTGTGAATAATGGTAAAGTTCAAGTACCATTCCTTCCAACGAAGAAACACAATTTATTTTTTTGAAATTCAAGATTCACTATTCTTAAGTATACGAAGGGCCATATTCAATGCCCCAATTGAATACAATGGGGCCATATTCAATAGGCTGGGAAAAAGTCTCTACATTAAATGGCTTCAAATAAAAAAATAAATGCAAATGCCCACTATATTGATATGTCTCTGCGTATTTCACTCATGGCATTGGCATTTGTCCATATATATATATCCAAATGCACAAATTTGATCATCAGCCGCAGGGTGTGTGTCCAACTCATGGTGAATGTAGCCTATGCTCTATTTTTGTGTTTGAGATGAGATTTACCTCCAAGCTGTCTATCTGGGGGGTGTCCAGGACACCATACTGCTTCAGCTTGGCCCACAGGTCAGTCATGTAGAGGATGGCCCTCAGTGTCGGCAGAACTCGGTACATGTTCTTCTGTTGGTGCTGACTTAGCAGCATCAGGCCCCCAGGACTGTTCTTGTCCCACACAGGCACATCACACACACCACCACCTAGAAAGTAAATGGTGATGTATCAATCACTGTTTTCTCAAAGGACACCCCAGGGAAACTATGTATATTCCAACAACTGTATGGGACAAATTGCATTAATTATGTTGTCATTTAAAATGTGGTATGAAATGGTGGGGAAAACATCAACTCTATTTTTACAGTTATTAGTTTTAAATGTGGTATGAAATGGTCAACACTGAGTTCTATTTTTACAGTGGGAGACACTCTTTATATACCATATATCCAGCAGCACTGATTATTTTTGTGCAAGTATTCCATTAGACAAAGAACCTCCGTTGAACTTACCCCAGTAGTATAGTATGTATCGGAACGGGACTATAGTTAAGTACTGTTTATTACTCAATCGACATGCAGCCAATCAGAGGCCTCCATTTGGTCACGTGACCCGTTGCCATGGTAACGTGACCTACTTAGGGCTCTCAGCCAATCAGAAGCCAGCATTCTGGGTGACCTACTGACCTACTTAGAAGCTCTCAGCCAATCAGAGGCCGGCATTCTGGTAACCATGGTAACGTGACCTACTTACGTCACGTGACCTACTTAGGCTCAGCCAATCAGAAGCCGGCATTCTGGTAACTAGGGTAACGTGACCTACTTAGGGTTTGTTTGTAAACAACACCACGTGGCTCTCTTGTTTGTAAACAACACCACGTGACACGTGACTGTTTGTAAACAAACAAACAAAAAAAAGTTATGTAACTTATATATAGAAATAAAAACACAACAAGATAATTTCTTTTCTTTTCATTTTATTCTTTCTTTTCATTTCAATCAGAAAAAACACACAAGTTTATGCTTTTTTAGCTTGCTTCTTCGATTTGCAGCAACTCAACAGGCCGCAAAGTCTCACGCCGCCGTCACTCGCACCACCACACCCCGGACGACTTCTCTCCAATAGACATTGCACGACTTTGGATAAATCCAACACCATTTCGGCAAGGCAGAGAATCTTTGCCTCCATGAAACGGCCGCCATCGCAACAACCCGTCACAACAGCATCATCGATAGCTTCTGACTCACGGCCCGGTCGCTCAGCTTTGGGATTTTGCTCATGCGCATGACGCACTTCTTGGGGTTTCTTGTTCGACATGCTTCAATTAGGAAATGAACGCAATGAGGTCCACAGGTGTCAGCAGAAGTGTCTTGTAGTTGAATGCGGTTTCTTTGCCACTTGAACGGAGCAGAGCGTTCCACGAAAGACAAGAACTCCGCACTCAGCGGCGGTAAGCCGAAGGAATCAAAGTAGTACACTTCACCCGTGCTCGACACGTAAAACGCCACCCAATGCTGACCTGGTAAATGTTGCGGATCTGTGTTGCTCACGAAACAAGTGTCTTTGATAGGGTGCTTCGGAATAGTGTCACAAGAGAAAACGCCCAGGAAACGATGTTTTGTGTGAACGTTTTCCTTCAACACTCTGCTTATTTCAAGCGTGTTCATACGATACGCCAAGTACCGCCGTCTTGTCTTCAGTTCATGTGGTAGTCGGTGACGGGGTGTCGATCTCGGGTCAGCTCGACGACGTTGTCGTACACCAAGTAGAGTAGCACCGTTGTTGTCGCTTGTAGCGCCGAGCGGAAACTGACTTCCACCCTCAGCTGACCCGCTCTTATAAGGTTCACGCGACACCCGTCGTGCGATCTGTCTGGGGTTAAGTCGAGGGGGAACACCGTGTAACCGTTCAGGAATTGATCGTATGAAATACCGCAGGAGCGCGCGCCCTCGTACATCCCCGTTTCCGTGTGTAGCGCCAAGTACTCTCTCACGGCCGCTTTGGTCTTAAAGTCGGGCACGTAGGCGTCGTTCGGCACTTTCTGATCGTTCACTATCACTTGAAGCGAGCTGATGTCGTAATGCTTCATCTCGAACGGGTTCTTGGTGTAGCTACCGTTGAAGGCGTCGTGGTCAAGGAAGCAAATCATCATCGACTTGGGAAGCTGGCCTGTGTTGGAGTGCGTGTAGCTGTGATCTCTGTTACCTTGAGGGATGGCGTAGGTCGTCACCTCCACTCTGTTCACCGGGTAGTCGAAGGGCCCGTGTTCTATCACCGCTCTCTCGTGCGTTTCCGCTACAGCGTCCGCCACCAGCACGCGTCGCACGTAGAGCTTTGCTTTGTAGATCTTCAAGCTGTAGCCTCCGTCAGCGGCGCACATCAGATAGAAAGAGGGCGCCGCTTGTTTCAGAGTGAGATTGATTTCTGTCTCTCCAACGATGAGCTTCGGTTGATGAGCCAGGTCAAAGTGCAGTCGCGCCATCAGCGAAAAGCGCTTGTTGGAGATTAGCTTCTTGCGCGCTTTGTACCCCGCATTCGCGTCAGTCAACGTGTCAAACTGACCGGGCGTATCTTCATGCCACCCCTGGGCGCTCATGACGCCGTCCTTCACGTCTTTGTTGTAGTTGAGTAACCCTTCCAAGTAAGCTCGGTAAGGGTAGGTCTCGGTGTTGCCAGACACTTTGAAACCGCCGATGGAAACTTGGACGTCTTTGAAGAGCGAGTGAGCCAAGTTGTTCACCGGAGCTACCGCGTCGGTGTCCTCGATCGCCGCTCCGTCCTTTAGCACTTGACATTCCAGATGAAGGTAATTCTCGTTCAGGTCTGTGTACTCTTGCGACTTGTTGATGGTGAAATTTATGTTACCTCCATCCTCTAAAGAGTTTTTTGTTTCTATCCCCAGGAAAGACGACTTTAAGATAGTAGTCTGAGTCGGCGCTACGGTGTGCAGGTCGAGCTCAGAGAGCGCGCACTCGTTACTGCTCTCGTGTACGTAAGCCATTGTGTTCTCTCTTCATGCGGCCGACAGACTGACGCCGGCCGCCTCCAGTCTTTTTATTTATACCTGAACGCCTAGGCGCTTACCGGTCGAATACATCCCCTCTACGTCTCTTGCAAGAGCCACCGCCCGTCTGAGGAGAATGCCGGCGACGTTTCGACCCTTTCTTAGACGCGACAGGCGTCTTTCCTCCCGAGAACGCCGTACTCGCCAGTCTCTTCAGAGCGCCTGCGCCTCGGTCTTTCACGCTGCTCTTTAAAGTCCGACCCGCCAGCACATCTTTAGCTACGCCCACACCGGCGCGGAGCAGCGTTTTTCCCACCGACTTCAATAGCGGGGTAGCCGAGCGCATCAGACCTAACAGAGCGCCGCCTAAACCGTGCCCGCTCTGGAAAGAGCGCCCGCTGTACACGTTCACGCCGTTGCCCAGCTGCGCGTTGTAGTAATCGCTGTACCCTCTGCCGACGGTGCGCCTGGGTGGAAAGTACGGAACGCGTTGACGCATCATTTTTCTCTCTTTCAGCGCTCAATAGGTCTCAGATGAAGTGTCACGGTCACCTCGCCTCTACCGAATGGGATGGAATGACCGGATCGGTCTCTTAAATAGATGCCGACCTCGGTAAACCTCTTGGATTTCAAGGGGAAATAATCCAAATGGGGAAAACTGATAGCTTGCACGCCACCTCGACGCTTTCCACCTCTGTCCACCGCCACGCAGCGCAACAGCGGCACTTGCATGTCGCCCACACGTCTCTCCTGGATCATGTCGGTGTATATGTACACAGAGTGCACGTCCCCGTAAACATCCATCGAGTAGGCGCCGGTAGTCGGCGACGCGAAACACGTCTTCTCTCCGAAGCCTAGAACGCATGCGAGATGCTGACTCAGCAGGACAGCACAGTGTCTCGGCGGTTTGATGGTGACGCGTTTCGTCTTGGCGTCGTACGATAAGATCCGCATCGGTTTGAGCAAGAAGCTGTCGCCCTCTAGTCTGTCATCTCGCAACGTCTCACTCAAGCGCTCGATTAGGGTGTGGTTGCTTCCGGTGAAAATAGGAGGTATCTCGAATATGTTTGGCATGAAACTGCGCACTCCCATGTCCTTCTCCATCTTTTCGATCATCTGTCTTGCTTGATGGCTGATCGTCTTCTTCTTCACCGCCGGGGACAAGAACTGCTTGTATACGGCATTCGTCTGTCTCAAGTCGACCTCTCTCTTGAACCTTTTTGTTTCCGGTTTCAATTGCTGCTCTTCCGACGTGTCTGATATCTCTTCCACCGTTACATAGCTCGCTTCCTTCCAGCTCAGCGGGAATTTTGAGCTGAACGTTAGCTTGCTCAGACCGTTCGCGTTTTTCATTCTCTTCCAGTCTACCTGTGGTTTTTTTCCTTCGGAGAATTTAGTTTCTTTTAAAACCTGGATCGCCTCCTCTAGCGAACCTTTGGTGCGCAGAGGAACAACGATGATCAAGTCGTCGTCGTGCACGTTAGTCCATTCTGTAGGGAGGATGATCTCAGTCAGAGCCGCTTCGTACGCTTCGGGCAGAAGGAGCGGCGAGTCGAAGTGAGTTCGGAAAGACGTCAAGCTGTTGTCAGGATAATACTCCATAGAGCTGTTGCTAGGTAGAGTGATGTTCATTTTTTTTTTTTTTTTTTTCTACGTTATTTTTTTGACGGGGATCCACTCGTTGAACTTGTCGTCGTAACCTAACCAACGTACGAAAGCTAACTCTTTACCGTCGACGGTCTTGCGGCGCAACACCTCGTCTATCAGGTAGTTGTTGTCGTAACGACTCTTGTACACCTTCTGAACCTCTTCCGGGTAGAAGACGTCTTTTATCTCCTCGCCCTTGTCGTCTTTCAGCTCGAACCCTCTGCTTCCCAACGTCTTAGCAACGTCGACCACTTCCTCGCGCCAGTTTCCCTCGTACCCTTTGTCGAAGGCGCCTTTAGTTCTCAACATCCTCACTCTGTCACCCGGAGCGATGACGTCGACGGCGGACGTCTTTGTTTTTTTCTTCTTTTTCCATATTTCGTCGATTTGTTTGTTAGTTGGGAGATCTTGTCGGTAGAAAACTGTTTCGCTGTTTTCCGAGCTGACTTGAGCCGGCGCCATTTTCAACGTCTTGTGGTGAGTGCGATTGTAAGAAGACACTACATGGTGCAGTACGTCTACGTAGCGATACGTGCGCTTGTGTGTGAAATAACGCCACAGCTTCTCCTTCAGACTGCGGTTCAAGCGCTCCACTAGACTAGCTTTGATGTCGTCGTTCTCGCCAGTGAAGAACTCTATGCCCTCGCTCTTCAAGTGATCTTGAAAGATCTTGTTCAAAAACTCTTTCCCCTTGTCTGTCTGAACAGTGCGCGGTCGTCTCTCGCCAGTGCCTGTCATCTCTCGGAAGGCCTCGGTGACATCAGCGCCGCTCTTGGATTTAATGGGAACGGCCCACGCGTACCTAGAGAAAACGTCGATCGCCGTCACCACGTACCGGAAGCGGTCGTTGTGAGACGCCAAAGCTTGCATGTCCATCAGATCTATCTGCCACTGCTGATCGATTGCGCCGGTTATAGTCTTGTTCCTTGCGAATTTTCTCCGAATGGGTTTATGTTTAGTGTAGGCGTCCAGCGACACTAAAGCATCTCGGATGACGGCCGGGTTCAGGTGGCGAAAATGATGTTTCTGGAGTTTAGTCACGCTAGTGAAACTGGAGGGCGCTTTGACGTCGGTATATCTAGCTACTACGCGCTTCTTTTCTTTTTCCTTCTTGGTCAGTCTCTTCACTGGTTTGCCCATGGTGGGCCTGTTGAGGGCGTGAACGACGAGCTCGCCGCTAGGCGGTTGCGCCCTCTCCTTTTCTTACTCGCCACGCTCCTATAGGAAGTCGGAGTTTGGAAAAGTTCACTGTCGTCCTCCTCGTCGTCAGAGGATTGATCGTCCACCTGGAGAGAAGAGTCTGCTGCTGCTACTGCTGCTGCTGCTGCTGCTGCTTCTCTTTCTTCCGAGTCGAAGCTCGGTCGTTTCCGACCTCTGTCAGCAAGCCGTGTGTCCAAACTTCGGCCAGGTCCGCTCGCTTTATACAGATGGTTTCCGATCAAGGAGTCTGTGGGAACTGCTTCGCGCAGCGCTTTCGTGAACGGCGAGTAGCCCGCCGGTCTGGGCGCCGTCTTCCTGAACCTGGCAGCGTCGTTCAGTAAGTCCACTATGTTGATGCGATGCTCAGGTGGTATTCTCCGACCCGACATCTCGCGCACCGCACCGTCCTCGTTCCACTTGATCACACCGGATTTCTCCAATTGTTTGTACAGCGCCACGGTCCGAGTGCGATTCCTCTTGGGAACTTGGTTCACCAACCGCTCGAGTAGGGACGCGCTGGCCTCTTCAGCAGACTGACGGAGGTGAGCCGGGGGCGAAGAAGAGTAGGACGAAGAGATGTTGCTGTTGTGGGGATTCGCGAGAAAAAATTGCAATCTATTCAACAACCTTCGGTATTTCAACATTTTCTCGCGCGATTCCAAAATGGGGTCGTTCAACACTAAATCCAAGTCCCTGTAGATAAACTGTAGCACCTGGTGCAAGGCCGCGTCGGGATGAAGGGACTGTTCTGCCTGCTTGTGGTAATAGGCCATGTCGGCAGGTAGGCGGGCGGCGGTGGCAGGAGCGGAACTCTCGTTCTTTTCAGTGCGCTCATCAGGAAGAGGAGGAAGGTTTGGAGCAGTAGAAGTACTAGCAGCAGCGACTGCAGTAGTAGCAGCGCTAGTAGTAGCAGCAGCAGCGGGCACATGATGAAGTAGACCTGCTCGTGATGATTTGTAGAGCGTCTCAGGATCCACGAGCGCTAAACGTTTGTAGTGTTGTTGCTGCTCTGAGTCCGTCATGGGGACGACGGTGGCAATGACGCTGGTGGTGGCGGTAGTGGTGGTGGTGGTGGTGGTGGTGCTGTCGGCGAGTAGGTGTCGAATGAGGTGTCTCATATACGGAGAATGCTCTTTATAAGCGGTAAGGCCATCCCTATGAGAGCCGGAATGAGGAAACCTCCCTCTTGTACCAAGACGCGTCTCTTTTTTTTGATGGGCGTAGATTTTTTGCCGACCTCCCTCAACACGTCAGCCGATTCTCGAAGCTTGTCCAGTTGTTTGTCGCTGAGCGGGATGTTCCCTACCAGTAAATTGTGACAGATCTCACTTAACGCTGCGATCAGATCGTCGCTTCCAGAGTCTATTAGATGCGAGCAGTCCTTTGGCGAGCACTTAGCTAAGTGCTTGAGAGTACCAAAGTGTCTTTCGAGTAGATGAGAAGACATTTTTTTTGCTACTGCTTTCTCTTGTTCTTTTTTTTGTCTAGCGGTACGAACACTAGCTGAGAGTGTATGGACGTCAAAGAGGAGCGTATTCTCAGATCGTCAGGTGTTGACTGCTTGAAGTCCAGAAGGAGGTATGAGTGAGGTCGCTTGAGTTCATGGGTAAATATACTAGAGAGGGCCGCCGCGTTGGACGGAAACACCTGGCGAGACAGACTAGCTATTTGCCCCATGTCGCGCGGGTTCTTGAAAACGATCATGTAGTGAGCGTTCAGACTCATAGTTCGAAAGTCGGGTGATTTCTGGAATAGGTTCTGAGTGATGTATATGACGCTCACGTTCCAGTGATGCGAGTATTTAGTAAAGATGTCGGCTACCACTTGCTGATTGGAACTGCTCATCAGATCGTCCAATATCAGTAGAGTGTGGGGTCGTAAAGCGTCTTCTGCTACTTCCACGTCTCCCGCTATAGACTCTTTGCTAGGAAGACCTTCTCTGAATTCCACACCGTACTGATTTTGCATTTTTTCAAACAGAGGTTGCCACTCGCCGTAATGGTAAAAAGTCTTTTCCACCGGCGGCGTGACCAAATTGTTCACGTCGCTCAGAAATTGATCCACCAAGCGCGATTTTCCACAACCCGACGGACCGCTAATGATACAACTAAAGGGTCCTTGTAGTCGAGCGTCGAAATGAATTTCTGTGAAGAGTTTGCTTTTACTACTGGACATTTTTTTTTGTTTTTTTTCAGGACGCGTGAGAGAGCGGTTGTGTGTCTGACTGTCTGCTGTGTTTCTCACTCGAACGGTCGGTAGTGAATGGTTGTGGAGAAAAGTCAGCCGACCTTTTTATTGATACCGGCCGGTGTCACAGTAGCGGCGGCAGAAGTGACTTTTTTTGCGATAAAATTCTATTTTCACTCAATAGTCATAAATGTTTGTATCAGACTCCAGAGGAGTCTGATACAAATATTTATTTTTTTTTAAAAAAAGAAGAAGAGGAGGAAGAAGAGGAGGAGGAGGAGGAGGAGGAGGAGGAGGAGGAGATTAATTTTTTTTTTTTTTTTTTTTTTTTTTGATCATTTAGGCAAAGCTCGTCGCTTTGCCGTTTTTTTTTTCTATTTCTGTGTTGTGACACGATCGTCTCGAAAAAGCAATAAGGCGTGTGAGCGCGGCGGTGACAAATACATATTGGAGCGTATGGTTTAAAATAGTGCGTCCCTATCTTCTTCAATTCGGCTGCGTTGCAATATGCGGGATAACAAGTGACGACGTCGAAACGTTTAGAGACCGTGTTCACGTCGGCCACAACGCGCGCCCACCGAGTGGGAGCTGCAGTCGCTCCCAAGAAACCGATCGGCTTGTCGAATCGTTTCATAGCACTTATTCTCACTTTATAAGAGGAGGCAGGGTGAGGAGAGTAGCGGCGCTCTTTCTTTTCATGAAACGCCCAACGAGTGGGGGCGCTGAGAGCAGCTGTTATGCAATAGTAGAGTAAATGCTGTTCTGAGAAGACGGCTCTCGGCCATGTCGCTACGTTTTCCTTTTCCGCTCTTGTATAACGACGATGGCGCTCAGCTTTGCATTTCTCGAGAATTCGGTACGCTTCAAGAGAAGCGTGAACCTCAACTACGTGACGCTCTCTCCTTTGAGATAAAAAAATAGCCGGGCAGTTGAGGAGAGCACTTTGTTCGCGCGACCGTCTTTTAGAAACTCGCGCCCTCTGCAGCGCCATATTTCTTTCCTCCGAAACAAAAAAGACTGAGTGAAAATAAAAATTTAAAAAAACAAAAAGCTCAAAGAAAAAAAATAAGCAATAAGCAGACTCAGCTCGAAATTCCCTGCTGGCGTGATGGCGGTGACTGCAGGCGGTGGCGGCGGTCGGCTGGCCGGCGGTGGCGGTGTCGGCGGCGATGGTAGAAGGGTGTGTGGAAAGAGAGACGCATCTCAGTCTTTTATAGGAGCGGCGAGTCTGACATTTTCAGCTGTCGCATGCTGACCTGCTGCTATCATAAGAGAAACAAAAGCCCTAATCACGCTTTTCAGCTGGATCCTTCCACCCCGCCAGACATGGATCCAGATGGGAAGGTGGTTTAAAATTAAATCCGTGTACCGACTGTCATACAATAGAGTAATTAGTTGAACGCGTGTTACCTGTATAAAGGATTAGCGGGTCATGGGCTCAGCGTGTGTATAGAAAAACAACTACAGGTAGCGTGAACAAAGCGACCCCCTCCCTTTCTGTCACTCTGTCTGTGACTAGAGGGTGTGCGTGTGGTAAGCGGCTTAAATCTAAAGAAAAACAAATCACCCTCTCCTGTCGTCAGCAGTCAGCCGGCCGGCGGCTGGAAAATGCGATTAGAGGGATGATGAGCCGCGTAGTAAGCGACTTAAGGCTGATCTAAAGACCTGCCGTGAGGGGGCAGCTGGCCAGTAGCTTGAAAAAAAAAGGGGGGGGGAGGGGAGTAAGAGTATATAAGGAGGAGTGAAACCGTATTCGGCATCGTCATCATCGTTCACGCTACTACTACTACTACTACTACTACTACTACTACTACCACCACCAGCACCGCGCCTCAATTTGCAGATCCCCATGATGGAAAGTTGCTACCGTGACATGAAGCGGAATGACGAAGCGGCGCGCGAATGTGAAGCTGATGCTGTAGCCTCTGCTACTGCTGCTGCTAGTGCTGCTCAGCGTGCTACTGCTGCATTTACTGCGGCTGTTAGTGACGCTGGTTGTGATGACGTTGTTGTTGTTGCCGCTGCGGCTGTGACTGCTGCTGTTGCTGCCGCCGATGCAGCTACTCATGCCACCGATGCCGACGCTGCTGCTGCTGATGCTGTTGCGGCTGCCGATGACGCCGCTGATAACGCTGCTAGTGCCCGCTCTGCCGCCCTTGCTACTGTCGCTGCTGCTGTTGTTGCTAATGCTCACGCTACTGCTGCTACAGCTGCTGCTACTGCTGCTACCGCTGCTGCCGAGGCTGCTGCCGCTGCTGCCGATGCTGCTGCCGATGCTGCTGCCGATGCTGATGTTAGCAGTCGCGTCGACAAAGAATCGTCATTTGTCACTCTTAAACCTCCAGTTGAACGCGCGACGAGTAGTAGGGCTACCAACGCGACGGCCGGATGGTGCAACTGGTGTCGTCGCTTCTGCTCGTGCGCTTGCTTTTCTTCCAGTCCTACCTGCTGCTGCTACGGTATGATAGTGTTATAGTGTTTGAATGAGAACGCGCGTAGTTACACATAGACGCTGTAACAGATGTGCTTTTTTTTTGAAAATATAATTTTAACATAACATGGAACTTGTTGTGTTTATTTTCTATATATAAGTTGTTTGTTTACAAACAGTCACGTGTCACGTGGTGTTGTTTACAAACAAGAGAGCCACGTGGTGTTGTTTACAAACAAACCCTAAGTAGGTCACGTTACCCTAGTTACCAGAATGCCGGCTTCTGATTGGCTGAGCCTAAGTAGGTCACGTGACGTAAGCAGGTCACGTTACCATGGTTACCAGAATGCCGGCCTCTGATTGGCTGAGAGCTTCTAAGTAGGTCAGTAGGTCACCCAGAATGCTGGCTTCTGATTGGCTGAGAGCCCTAAGTAGGTCATGTTACCATGGCAACGGGTCACGTGACCAAATGGAAGCCTCTGATTGGCTGCATGTCGATTGAGTAATAAACAGTACTTAACTATAGTCCCGTTCCGATACATACTATACTACTTACCCCAATAATTCAGAGAATGTAGAATGAATCTTGCTGTTCAGTTACAGTACCCCTGCCTGATCCTGTGTCAACTCAACCAAAATCTGAAGATCTTCCCGGATGACCATCTCAAATTTCCATGTGGATACATAGGGCAATCAGAAAAAAATATTAACATGGAAATTGGAGATGGTCATCTGGGAGCCTCTGCATGAATTGACACAGAATCAGCCCCCTGCAAGGTTGATGCATGAACATACCTGTTTCTCCATCTCCACCAGTGGCTTCTGCATCTTGGGGAAAGGTGGAGGAGAATTTGTGAGATCTGCGTGTACCATCACCGTAGTCTAAGGTGACAGCTACAGTGAAGGAGACGGCCTCCTGCTTCCCCTTACTGTCCAGCACAAAGTCGTAGATGTGGTTGCTGTTTTCTGACCTCACATCTAGGGTTGGTACAACACTTTTATCTACTCTCGTAGTTACCTAAAATGTACAAAAATGTACATATATGTGATAAATAGAAGGGTTTTAATTGAATTTTATATATCACTCAAATTATTTGCATCAATTATATACAGACTAGTAGTTACAATGTGTTAAACAACTTCTATGGGAATAGCATTTACTCACCCCAGTTTGTCAAAGTATACAAAGTTAACAGAAATTAGTTTTGAAACCATCAGGAATCAATTTTTACCAGCTCATGTCATACTCATTATAATGGACATTGATCTCCATGCAATACCCCACATCCTAGACTAGGCCATGTACTTTACACGTATAGTAATACCACCAGTCAGTGCGGCAAGAACACAATACCACACTTCATACAGCATCATGTTGTACACCACAGCAGGTACCTGTGTCGGTGATTGACTGCCAAATTCAGCGTCAAAGTCTGTGATGGTCCATGGTGAGCCGTCCAGCACCCGGAGTGTTATCTGAGTGGGAGGACACTCCACAACCAGGCCACGCGTCAGGGGCATAGGCAGCTGGCAGACGTCTATTTCACTCATGCCATCTGGGTAGGTCTGTAAAGAAGGAGGTATGAAATACATGGTACAGAAGTCATCCTGTAATATGTAAGTGTCATGCTGATAACCTATAAGTTAACAAGCAATCCAAGCTTGTACTGCTTATTAAATTCTGAATTATGTTGGGGAGCAGTCATCCCATGCTAGTGGCCGGACCACCTCAGTAATCCTCATTCCCATGTCTAAGGGATCCTGTGATGTAAGATGTTGCTATAAGACAGGAGGCATATGGTTCAGCTGCAAGAGCAGTGGTCTGTAGATATCAAGGTCATTGGTTTGAGAGATACTCTAAGAACTTTTACAATAATCCTAATAACAATATCAGTAGTATAGTATGTATCGGAACGGGACTATAGTTAAGTACTGTTTATTACTCAATCGACCTGCAGCCAATCAGAGGCCTCCCTTTTGGCGGGAAATTCAAAAGCAGCCAATGAGAGGCCTCCCTTTTGGCGGGAAATTCAAATAGGTCACGTGACCGGAAGTGACCTACTTCCGGTCACGTGACCTTTGGGCGGGAAATTCAAATAGGTCACGTGACCGGAAGTGACCTACTTAAGAGGGTCACGTGACCACCATGTTGGCGGGAAATTCAAATAGGTCACGTGACTGGAAGTGACCTACTTAAGGGGGTCACGTGACTACTAGGTTGGCGCGAATTTCAAAATAAGTCACTTGAGATTTTTATGGATAAATAAATTTTAAAAAAGAAAAAAAGCAAGCTGAAAGCTTGCTAAAAAATAATTTAAAAATGTGGCTCTTTTTTTTAGGGGGGGGAGGGGCACTCTGGGGGGCACTCTTTAAGATGCATGGGGGGGGAGGGGGGGAGGGGGGGAGGGGAAGGGTTTTTTAAGAGTGAGACTCGCTTCTCTGCCCTCTCTTTTAGAGGGCAGAGAGGCGAGTCTACTGGTTCGTCTACTTACAATGAAATGTATCATGATTGCGTTTATGATGATGTGCATCATGATGTGACTATCTTACAACTTTATAAGAAATAAGCAAGGTCTCTCTCCTATACAATTACAGTTTTCTAGCTTGAAATATAGTCTTTCAACAGCTCCTTTTCTCATCTTACACAGAAGCAAATATCAGAGGCACCCAATAGCACCTAAACCGCTCTCAGACAAGGGTCGGGCACTGCTGGACTATAATAGATGGG
Organism: Harmothoe impar; assembly: GCA_947462335.1. Classification (NCBI taxonomy): domain Eukaryota; kingdom Metazoa; phylum Annelida; class Polychaeta; order Phyllodocida; family Polynoidae; genus Harmothoe; species Harmothoe impar. Next base: position 64,598,644 of record OX381720.1, on the reverse strand, counting down.
TCAAGGACCGTTCTACTGAGAGTCAGGCTAGGTCGGACATTCAATAACGTGACTTTAGCAAACTTGCTCGAAAAGTCTGACCATGCGAGATCCTTATGCCCCAGTCTGTCAATGCTGTCCAGACTTTCAAGCAAGTTTGCTAAAGACCTGCCTGTCATTGAATGTCCGACTTAGCCTGCTTGACCCTCAGTAGAACAGTCCTTGACTCATCTATTATAGTCCAGCAGCGCCTGACCCTTGTATGAGAGTGGTATTGGCACCATTGGCTGACTCTGATAATTCACCTGTGTGCACGGGGGGAGGAGAGGGTTCACAGCTACAGCTCTCTTAAGGCAAAGCTTGCGCTTATAGAGCACTACTAGTGGAGGTTTGGATGAGGAGGCTATGACATATGATGTTTGTCTTAAAAAATAGCCATGGTGCATGTCGATGTCGCTTAATTATGCTCATATCTCATGTCGATTTTAAGAATTGTTCATGTCACCTGTCACTATGTTTTTCAAGCTTCATGTCAAATGTCACTAGGCTTCATCTCGAATTTAGTGGTCCACACTGCCGCTGCTGCTGCTGCTGTCGGTGCTGCTGCTTGTGCTGCTTGTGCTGCTCATGCAGCAGCTGCTGGCTGCTTGTGCTGCTGACGATGTCATGAGGGCTGCTGTTGACAGATGTTGCTGCTGCTGCTGCTGCTGCTGCTGCTGCTGCTGACGATGTCACGGATGCTGTTGACAGATGTTACTGCTTGTGCTGCTCGTGCAGCTGCTGCTGAAGCCGCTGCCAGCTGCTTGTGCTGCTCGTGCAGCTGCTGCTGAAGCCGCTGCCAGCTGCTTGTGCTGCACGTGCAGCTGCTGCTGAAGCCGCTGCCAGATGCTGCTGCTTGTGCTGCACGAGACTGAGTAGCCGCTATTCGGCGTTTCACTCCTTATGTACCCTGTCCTAGATAATCCTCTTAAAATGGCTGAAAAGACTCTCTCAGCACAGAGACTCTACTCAATGTAAGAGATCTGTTAAGTAAGTTTTCACATGCCGCCTGACTACTGCGGGAGGGTTTAGACTTAAGCAGCTTAGTGCACACACGTGTCTGTTAGAAAAGCTACTTGCACACCTGCCTTCCTTTTTCACTAGTATTTACCCCCTGCCGACTTATAAGGCACCTATACACACCTTCTTGCTTCTAGAGCTAAGCTGACTGGCAGCTATTTTAAAAGAGAATACCCGTTACCTGTATAACGGATAAGGGGGTTATGAGATTAGCGTGTGTATACAAAAAAAACAAAAAAAAAGCTACAGGGGGCGCGTGTCTGTCTGTGAGGTAGAGACCGTGTGGTAAGCGACTCAAGTGTAAAACAAAAGCACCTCCTCTTGCCGCAGTGAGTGGTGTGGACGGCGGCTGGCTAGTTGAATTTAAGCGTCAGCTTAAAAGATAATCCGTTCACGGGCTGGCGCGTCACACCTGGCGTTAATCACCCCCTGTAGTCTTTGTATACACAGGTGACTCGGCTTTATCTCTTCACCAGCTATAATCCCATATACATGTAGCGCACGTTACACTCGTTATCTCTCTTTTCATGCTGATGGATTAGGGGTGGAAGGGTTCAGGTGAAAAGCGATTTGATTCTCTCTGGAAGAGGGTGGGGCTCTAGGTGAGAACAAGCTTAGAACATCCAGATTAGCTGCTCTCTCAGCTATATAAAGAGCCTCATTTTTTCTAATCTCTGCCCACTTCGTCTTGTTGTACACTATCAGTCACGAGGCAGACGCTGGAAGTAGCAGATGTTTGCAGTATGGTTTATACAGAGGTTACCTGCTAATAGGATTTTGTCAGAATAGGGTGAGTTGCTATTAAAATGAACATTTAAATGGGTTGTTAATATGGTATCTGATGTTAATGAGCTAACACCTAACATTGAGGATTATGACCTCCCAGAGGGGCGTCTCGCCAAATTCTCCAGTCTTGACTATAGTCTTAACTGTCTAAAGACTGTGGAGCACGTTAATGGGTGGTCTCCTTACTAATTTCACTTGACCAGGCCGGCAGGGTCAACTAGGCTAGGTAATTACAACCACAAGGGCGGCTACTCAACATGCAAGTAGACCTACTACTACGAGATTGTCTTTTGACCACTCTGCCGCCGCCTGCTGGTCTGGCGATTACATGCTCTAGTATAGTTCTCCGCTCTTTTCGTCAGATGACGCCACAATAGGGTTTTTGTACATTTCCACGATACTCGCGAACATTTTAAACGCATAATGACCTATAATAAGCAACAAAGCACACTTCTAATATATTGAATATAAGAAACATGTCAACGTTGTGTATTTCTGATAGAATGAGGCAGATTCTTTGAAATATCAACTAAACTATAGTGAGATTGAAAATACTACACCATATCTAAAGCGATATAAAAGCTATATAAAGTCAGAACCTCTGACGGATCGGTAGGATCACTCAACCATTCGTCCTCGAAAGCAACACAGGGTTCCCGTCCAACAGGACTTTGAGCCTTGACGCTTTTGAGGAGGTTTGATCTCATGCTGCTTAACATGTGGTGTAATTAATCAACACCGCGGCCCCTCTTTAGGGGCCACACAATAAACAAAGAATAAAAAAGGGTAGGACTTAGGTTTAAAGTGAATCTCCCAGGATTTTGGCGAGGTCGACAAAGGAGGAGATAACAGATTAAACTGCAGGAGACTATACGCAAACCTTGATACTCTCAGAGGGGGAGCTCCATATTGCGGACCTGTGGTCAGATCTATCACCTCCAGGAGGCAAGCTGCATGTCGTAAATGTCCACCACAGACATTGTGATATATTGTTAATCCTACTCCAGGGTCTCCATAATTAGACCCTGAATCTGTTGTTAAACGGGTGTGAGGTGATGGTAACTAATACTTATGAGATGGAGCTCTTACGAGACATAAGCACCACCCAGCGCGGGGCTCGCCTTGAGATGGGAAATTCACTACAGTAGGGTGGCCGGAGCATTTTTGAAAATAAACTAGACACACATGTATTATGTATGTCTAGAATGTCTCAATATTCGCATTTAACAAATTAGCACTGTTATATTGATAGAGTAACTAGGTAACTAACTGTAGCTGATTACATATACCTCACTCCTCAAACCTTTCTGACAGATCTGAAGATCTGTATAGAGAAGACATACCATACCCATGGCTTACTTATAGCTCTGCCATGCTATAGTGGCTATTGGGAGAACTAAGATTTCTCTATCTAACTGTATGACAGAAGGTGTCCTCTAGTGTTATTTATATGATTTTAATACTTGAGATTGGGGTCTGAGGTCCTCATATGACCCCCAGCAGATGCTCTGACGCTGGCTAGCGGTAGATTGTATCATTTCCATTCAAAATGCATTATTTTAACTTGATTTATCTCTATATTCAGTAATTTACCGTAAACTACCAATTAAAGATTTTCTATAAAAAAAATAAAAAATGAGCCCTGAAAATGCGCAATTTAGGTGGCTTATATATCCTAAGTAGTTATAGGACCCTCCATCATGGGATAGCTGCATTCAAGATGCTTCAAACAGAAAAGGAATCTCGTTGATACATGGATTTGCCATCAGCCAGTGCAAATTCTCCCAAAGGTCAGGTTAAAGAGATTTCCCAGTTATGAGCTTAAAGGAGACTCAAAACCTCAGGTCTGTCAACATTGCCCCTGAATTACATTATGTAATACAGTTTATAATGCATTATCCAGCCTGTATAGGATGGACCCATTCAGGATCTGTTGATAACAAATTACTAGAAGTGTCTATCTGCTTTGAATCGAAAATGATGGCATATCATAAAAGGGTCATTTAACATAGGATCAGATACACACTGGGCCCTCACGCCGACCCTCCGGCCACCCTAACTACAGCATTATCTGTCGTTGAAAATGGTGCTCGTGTAGAGTCGGGATGATGTACCAAAAGAGTGTTTTATACACAATGATATCCTTGTACAAATGTGTATACCTAGTAGGCAGCGTCTTATCATCAAATCTAAGAGGGTGCTATAGTTTTATTATACTTTTAGACCATTTTTAAAATCCGAGCTTAGCTTAGTTCATAGTCTCCTTACCAATTTTTACTTGACCAGGCTGGCAGAGCCAACTAGTCTAGGTAATTATAACCACAAAGGCGGCTACTCAAGATCCAAGTAGACCTACTACTACGTGATTGTCTTTTTGGCCCCTCTGCCGCCTAGTTATTACATCCTCCAGTCTAGCTCGCCACACCCTTTGAGCAGCACCATTGCCTCGGTAAAAGTGTAGGGTGTGTGCTTTCCACCTTCAGGCATCCATAGATTCGATCACCATCACCCCCCTTGAAATGACCTCAGCTGTTAATTAGGGCGTAAAGCAGCCCAACAACCAACCAAGTCCCTGTCAAAAGATGTGAATAACGCTGTAGTCTGCCCGTTTCTGTGATCCAATATGAACCCTTCCTAATAGCACCCCCACTGATGCATTGCATAAAAATAGCCCCCCTGACCTCATTTCTTGAGCTATAAAAAACACAAACCCCTCATTTTAATCACAATATCATGGCAGTCAACATGAATGGAACCATTAGTGGAGAAAGATAAGAGTCTCTGTTTTCTGTAGCCTACAATATTATGGTGACATTCTTCATGTCAAAATGTAATAAATAAATATGAGTTGTTAAAACTTGTTACCATGGGGATGTTGGTAATTGTGTTCTTGAAGACGTATGTGAAATCCAGATGTATGTGCCTCTGCCCAATGATGTCCCTAGCCATTTTAAGTTAACCTGTTCTGTCTGAGTTAGAAGGGTGCCTAGGAGGGCTAGAGCTACAGAACCCCTAACTGCTGTGAAAGTGCCCCTCTCCTGCCTAGATCACAGAAATGGGAAATATGTTCAGTTGCATTCACCATGATATTTCTGGATCTAGGCAGGATAGAAACTCCTGATCTTTTACAGATCTGAAAAGCTCTCATAGGGATCTATACTAATGGAACCAATATGTATTTTTTAACTCATTTTTCAAAAATTTATCAAACTCCCTACCTTAGCGCCCCTATAAATAGGGTTAAGTACCTGTCCGACCCCTCTACCACTGCTGCTGGAGGAGTACCGAGAACTACCCTCTTTTTTAGAAAACTAAGTAAAAATTATCCTTCTTCATGTCCAGTTACATACAATGTCGATCAATTTGACACTGTAGCAGCCTGTCTCCATATCTGTATGCTGCATAAATGCACAATACACGGTTCTGCACGCACTTAAACCAAGGCTAACATGGTTGACCTATATAGATGTGATACTCTCGTTTTCGGGGCTAGTAGAAATTAGGCGTCTAATACGGACGTTCTGGGTTCGAACCCTCACTAAGTTTTAGTCAAGACGTCTAGCCACGTCGCCTAAGGCGACGAAAGCGCGTCAAGGCGTTTACAGGGTTCGAACCCGTGAGCTGCTCCTTGGGGCTACAAAAAACGCTTAGACCTTGAAATCCCATAGGGAAAAAATTTTGGGTTTTTGGACTTTAGGCCTTAATTTGAGGGTGATCCCGGGCTGATAGAAAAATAATTCTTGGACGAGCGGATAGCTCTGGATCTCTTTTATCTAAAACAGCGAAAAATTGATTATGGTTTCGCCGCAATTCATCCGACGGGGGGTAATCAGCCCCCCCCTCTGCCAATCATGGCAGTGAATCTAGACGACCGCGCAATCACTCGCGGCCGTCGCGACGAACCGACTGAAGACCTCGGCATCTTAGTATGATTCGTGTGACCTACTTAGAGGCTCACACGGTGGGGGTGTGTCCGGCGTTCGGTGCGCTGATTGGCTACTGGTGGGAGGCGCTGTGCCGCGTCAAGAACTTCACCTATTTGGGACGGCTGTTAAAGGCGCACTGAGTTGAGGTGCACCTTTAAGCAAGAGCGCGATCTGAGGGGAGTTCATTAGGCTAGGGAGGCGCGCGCTTTTGGCGAGCGGCGCGCGCCATTTGGCATACCTCCACCATAGGAGGTGTGCCTAGGCGCGCGCCCAATATTGCCTAATGAACACACGGCAGGCCTTGTCTTGCGGACCCCTGTTTGGAGAGTGTAGCGGGCGGCTATGTCGCGCTCTCCAACCACAGTCTTAACAGTGGTCCGCAAGACTAGAGTGCAAGACGCGTGCACACACAGACCGAACAGACACACACAGACCCACACACCCACACACCCCTATCAGTGAGGCGTCTAGCAGATTTGGGAGAGGTGACCAGGGAGGTGCTCTCGGCTAGCGGCCACTAATTAGCTGTTTAGATAAGGCACAGAAACAAGGGTGATGACAGACTATGTGGTCAAGCAGCCAACATGCCCTGACACTTGATAATGGGTGTGGACCACCAAATTCGACATGGCGACATGGCCATTTCTTATAATCGACAAACGACATGAGGCCTAATGACAAGTGACATGAGGCCCAAAAATCATAGTGACAGGCGACATGAGCAATTCTTAAAATAGACATGGGATATGAGCATTATTAAGTGACATTGACATGTGACATGGCCATTTTCTAAGATCGACATTCGACATGGAGACCCCCCATCCAGAGCCCCTTGATAGATGACAGCTGTTGTGTGTAAGAAAAGTGTATGCCTCACAATCAAAGATGATAAAAGGCTTCATTAATTTGATGAAATTCTAAAATAGATATATTATTCATGTTCTGTGTTCCACAGAGGTAAATTAATTAAGCCTCAACTCTTTCTAGAAGCAGTAATACAAAAATGTATAACATGATAACGTTGTATCAAACATTTTCTTATATACTGGCTTCTGGTAGGAGTTGAATCATAAATAAAGTACCTATGTGAAGCACATGACATGCATGTCATGCTTATTAAAGAATAACATCAATTCAATCAGGTATTCAAATATTTTGGGTTTGCAGGCACAGTTAGAAGGGGTAAGGTTAGTGGTGGTATCTGACCAGGATGTATCAGATTACTACAAACTGCCCCTGACCCCTTCCACCACCACCACTGGTCACCGGCTGTCTGGGGCTCCCGTGGTCAGTGGATAAATTCTATCCACTCTGAATCTGCTAGACGTCTCTCTGCTATGTAGTGTGGGATGTAAAAGAAACCCTTGTCTCGGTAAAAGGGCCATAGATTCGATCACCATCACCGCCCTTGAAATGACCATAGCTGTTAACTAAGGCGTAAAGCAACCCACACACCCACACACCCACACACCCACACATTTTTCTGTATGAGCCTTCAGACCTGAAGCTGCTCAGTGTACGGGACTAGGTTTTGTCATAGGCCCTACGGACGCTACTCAAGGGGGAATAAGAGAGCTGTCTCACCATGACATGGGCTGGCTGTAGTTTTTTATGTTTCGGTACCTACAACCAAACAGCCAGTACCCACCCCAGGGCTTCATGTCGCACGCGGGAAAAGTATAACGGTGGCGCCAACTGTCGGAATAGCGGGTACACTACGTCAGTAGTTCTTTTGTTCTCCGCTGAGTGACTGGGCGAAATGTAGTCGGTAGCTCTATTTTCTGTGCACTGTTCTGTTCATTTTCTACACTTAACGCTTAAATAGACCGCGTGTTTGTACAAGCTAGCCGTTTTTATCAGTGCAAAAATTAAATAAGCATCGGATAGAACAATAAAAAAATGAGAAAGTAATCCAGCACTTAGTATAAGGCACCAGTTTTATCATGAGACACCGAAAGTCTGGTTTTTTTAAGGTGGATAAGACAGTCGACTGAGAGCTCCAAACTAACCAAAAACGTACCAGAGGGAGAACGTACCCGACAGGGCAGGGGCCTTCTACACCCCGGCTCTGATGAGCAAGCGAGGGCCTATTCCTCTTTTGAGGTGGGCCCAAAATTGAACAAAAGAATAAACTCAAAAAAAAGCCTTAAGATTGAAAGAGTTGTAGATACTGATTTTAACGAGGAAGTCCCATTCATTAGTTTACAAATAGTCAGTGTAAGTACGCCCATGTATAGGAGAGAGACCTTGCTTATTTCTTATAAAGTTGTAAGATAGTCACATCATGATGCACATCATCATAAACGCAATCATGATACATTTCATTGTAAGTAGACGAACCAGTAGACTCGCCTCTCTGCCCTCTAAAAGAGAGGGCAGAGAAGCGAGTCTCACTCTTAAAAAACCCTTCCCCTCCCCCCCTCCCCCCCTCCCCCCCCATGCATCTTAAAGAGTGCCCCCCAGAGTGCCCCTCCCCCCCCTAAAAAAAAGAGCCACATTTTTAAATTATTTTTTAGCAAGCTTTCAGCTTGCTTTTTTTCTTTTTTAAAATTTATTTATCCATAAAAATCTCAAGTGACTTATTTTGAAATTCGCGCCAACCTAGTAGTCACGTGACCCCCTTAAGTAGGTCACTTCCAGTCACGTGACCTATTTGAATTTCCCGCCAACATGGTGGTCACGTGACCCTCTTAAGTAGGTCACTTCCGGTCACGTGACCTATTTGAATTTCCCGCCCAAAGGTCACGTGACCGGAAGTAGGTCACTTCCGGTCACGTGACCTATTTGAATTTCCCGCCAAAAGGGAGGCCTCTCATTGGCTGCTTTTGAATTTCCCGCCAAAAGGGAGGCCTCTGATTGGCTGCAGGTCAATTGAGTAATAAACAGTACTTAACTATAGTCCCGTTCCGATACATACTATACTACTAATATCTACTTCCCAATATACCCTATACTACACATGTATAGACATATCAGACATCACCTACCGACTCCCTGAACTCCCTCCAGTCCTTCCCTCTACAGTTTACATGTTCCATTAGCCTCAGTGTGACCTGGCTTTTGACCTTACGGGCGGCCAAGGTCAGTAGGACATCATGGACAGCTTTGTTGGTGTTGTTGATTGTCACGAGATATTTACCGAGAGACTTGGTTGTTATCTGCACCGAGTCACCATCAAGGTCCCACATAGCCTTCCTGTCCTCTGAAATATCCTACAACCAGAGAAAGCTCTGTTAACTCTTCATAAGATGCTCATTAAACATAAAATGATAATAACAAAGTACATGACTGAGGATTATCTTGTCTGAGCAGAGTGAAACATCCCTCAGAAATAAACCATTTGACAGATGCTGTTTAGGATTGTCTCTGCTTCATGTTAATGGATTGTCTCTGCTTCAGGGTATAGAAGAGTTGTACCTTGAATCCTTCCCCCTCACTGTACATCACCCTGAGGTCCTCCTCCCGCTGTGGTGTCATGGACAGTGGCACAGACACCGTCACAGGTTTCTTAAACTTGACGTCCCTGCTGAGCACACACTCCACCACCGGTCCTGCCACGACCTCCTCAGGCAGGGTCCAGGCAGCGTACTCCTCCACATCCCGGTGTAGCGTGACTACAAGTAAAGGGTAACCGCTGCACAGTGTGCTGCACATGGCGAAGGCAAAGCTGCACGCCTTGCCTGCCTCTTTCTGCACAGATCGGATTCTGCTAAAAAACGTCGGAATTTTCTAAAACTTCCTACATCTAGATGTACGTGACTGTATAGTTCTATTTTGTATTTGACTTGTGCCAGGATCAACTTTCTGAGAAGTAACATTTAAGGTTTAGACACCACAGTGATTAATATAGTACAAACAGTTGGTACTAATATAATATCTACATATATGAGCCCTTTTTCCCCATTGAAAACTGCTCTCTTCCCATCATTGGTCTTAGTGCATACCCTTTGTATAATATAGAGATCCAAAGGCTGTATTGAATTCATAAAGTATTTTCATTCATGAAATGGTTTTCAAAAATACAGTCCAAGAGTTCAAGTCTTGAGAGAGTATCATGAATGATGTTATTGACATGTTATGTCTGATAGTATTGACCATTATGAGGTTGGGGGAAACAATGTTCCTGTTATCCACTTGTATAGACACAGGGTCCTCCTACCTGACACCCCCAGGTGGTCCCCGGGTGGTACGGCCCCAGCAGGCACCTCTACACAGACATCTGTACCAGCATGTCCTACAGTGCAGCCCCCATCACTCAGCTGCCCTGAGAACCTCAGGCTTCTTCTAGGGACCTCCACAGAGCTAGAGAAGAAAGATGATAGTACACAAGTTGGTTCTAAATGATATTGGATCCCACCTTATACAGGAGGAAAGTTTAAATCTATATTACCTAGGTAATAAACTAATCTCAGGCATGCGGTTATGATAAAGCCATATCATGGTGGACCATAACTAAAGAGAAGAGGACCCACCTGTTAGGTTTGCGTTGCTGTCCCTGTGGAGGAGGATCTTTGTTACTCTGGCCACTCCTAGCGTCACCTTGGGGAGCCTTGCTGCCATGTGCCTCTGCAGGTTCATCATCCAGAGCATCGAGATCTTTCTGGCTGTAACACAATTTTTTATATCAATGTCTAAGACTCAACATGTGGCAGCAGCAAAACTTAACATGTCAGCTGGCTGAAAAGAATGTGGATGGTACTTAGCCTATCTAAACATCAAAAACACATTAGGACCAACTATTTACCTTTATCAAACATTAAAAGAACATGGATATTATTATGGAGTTCAGTTTGCCTAAACGATAGCACAAGCATGAGCTCAGCATATTCAAGTTCTTAATGAAACATCCTGCATGTTTTATTAAGAACCCTCAAATCTTTTATGGAAAATGCAGAAATTCACAAGCATTGTATGGAAAGACAGAACAGAGTCACAGTGCGCGTGTTTGTTAAGAAATAACATGCTGGGTTTGCTGTATTGAAACTTGTAACAAACCATGTCTGTGCTTGTGTGTGACACTTATGCAAGTTGAACTCAAAGCATACAACACAATATTTACACTTAACCTACTCCCTGTTTTGTAGATGGGGCCACACACTGAGTTATAAGTACATGTCCTACCTGAGCTGCCGCTTGTGTTGTAGATGAGGACACACTGAGTTATAAGTACAAGTCCTACCTGAGCTGCCGCTTGTGTTGTAGATGAGGACACACTGAATTATAAGTACATGTCCTACCTGAGCTGCTGCTGGTGTTGTAGATGAGGACACACTGAATTATAAGTACATGTCCTACCTGAGCTGCTGCTGGTGTTGTAGATGAAGACACACACTGAGTTATAAGTACATGTCCTACCTGAGCTGCTGCTGGTGTTGTAGATGAGGACACACACTGAGTTATAAGTACATGTCCTACCTGAGCTGGTGTTGTAGATGAGGACACACTGAGTTACAAGTACATGTCCTACCTGAGCTGCTGCCTGTGTTGTAGATGAGGACACACACTGAGATATAAGTACATGTCCTGCCTGAGCTGCTGCTGGTGTTGTAGATGAGGACACACTGAGTTATAAGTACATGTCCTACCTGAGCTGCTGCCTGTGTTGTAGATGAGGACACACACTGAGATATAAGTACATGTCCTACCTGAGCTCCGGGCCTGAGCTGCTGCTTGTGTTGTAGATGAGGACACACACTGAGGTATAAGTACATGTCCTACCTGAGCTGCTGCTGGTGTTGTAGATGAGGACACACACTGAGTTATAAGCACATGTCCTACCTGAGCTGCTGTTGGTGTTGTAGATGAGGACACACACTGAGTTATAGGTACATGTCCTACCTGAGCTGCTGTTGGTGTTGTAGATGAGGACACACACTGAGTTATAAGCACATGTCCTACCTGAGCTGCTGCTGGTGTTGTAGATGAGGACACACTGAGTTATAAGTACATGTCCTACCTGAGCTACTGCTGGTTTTGTAGATGAGGACACACACTGAGTTATAAGTACATGTCCTACCTGAGCTGGTGTTGTAGATGAGGACACACACTGAGTTATAAGTACATGTCCTACCTGAGCTGCTGCTTGTTGTGTTGTAGATGAGGACACACACTGAGTTATAAGTACATGTCCTACCTGAGCTGCTGCTGGTGTTGTAGATGAGGACACACACTGAGTTATAAGTACATGTCCTACCTGAGCTGCTGCTGGTGTTGTAGATGAGGACACACACTGAGCTATAAGTACATGTCCTACCTGAGCTGCCGCTTGTGTTGTAGATGAGGACACACTGAGTTATAAGTACATGTCCTACCTGAGCTGCTGCTGGTGTTGTAGATGAGGACACACTGAGTTATAAGTACATGTCCTACCTGAGCTACTGCTGGTGTTGTAGATGAGGACACACACTGAGTTATAAGTACATGTCCTACCTGAGCTGGTGTTGTAGATGAGGACACACTGAGTTATAAGTACATGTCCTACCTGAGCTGCTGCTGGTGTTGTAGATGAGGACACACACTGAGTTACAAGTACCTGTCCTACCTGAGCTGCTGCTGGTGTTGTAGATGAGGACACACACTGAGTTATAAGTACATGTCCTACCTGAGCTGCTGCTGGTGTTGTAGATGAGGACACACACTGAGATATAAGTACATGTCCTACCTGAGCTCCGGGCCTGAGCTGCTGCTTGTGTTGTAGATGAGGACACACACTGAGATATAAGTACATGTCCTGCCTGAGCTGCTGCTGGTGTTGTAGATGAGGACACACTGAGTTATAAGTACATGTCCTACCTGAGCTGCTGCCTGTGTTGTAGATGAGGACACACACTGAGATATAAGTACATGTCCTACCTGAGCTGCTGTTGGTGTTGTAGATGAGGACACACACTGAGTTATAAGCACATGTCCTACCTGAGCTGCTGCTGGTGTTGTAGATGAGGACACACTGAGTTATAAGTACATGTCCTACCTGAGCTACTGCTGGTTTTGTAGATGAGGACACACACTGAGTTATAAGTACATGTCCTACCTGAGCTGGTGTTGTAGATGAGGACACACACTGAGTTATAAGTACATGTCCTACCTGAGCTGCTGCTTGTTGTGTTGTAGATGAGGACACACACTGAGTTATAAGTACATGTCCTACCTGAGCTGCTGCTGGTGTTGTAGATGAGGACACACACTGAGTTATAAGTACATGTCCTACCTGAGCTGCTGCTGGTGTTGTAGATGAGGACACACACTGAGCTATAAGTACATGTCCTACCTGAGCTGCCGCTTGTGTTGTAGATGAGGACACACTGAGTTATAAGTACATGTCCTACCTGAGCTGCTGCTGGTGTTGTAGATGAGGACACACTGAGTTATAAGTACATGTCCTACCTGAGCTGGTGTTGTAGATGAGGACACACTGAGTTATAAGTACATGTCCTACCTGAGCTGCTGCTGGTGTTGTAGATGAGGACACACACTGAGTTATAAGTACATGTCCTACCTGAGCTGCTGCTGGTGTTGTAGATGAGGACACACACTGAGATATAAGTACATGTCCTACCTGAGCTCCGGGCCTGAGCTGCTGCTTGTGTTGTAGATGAGGACACACACTGAGATATAAGTACATGTCCTGCCTGAGCTGCTGCTGGTGTTGTAGATGAGGACACACTGAGTTATAAGTACATGTCCTACCTGAGCTGCTGCCTGTGTTGTAGATGAGGACACACACTGAGATATAAGTACATGTCCTACCTGAGCTGGTGTTGTAGATGAGGACACACACTGAGTTATAAGCACATGTCCTACCTGAGCTGGTGTTGTAGATGAGGACACACACTGAGTTATAAGCACATGTCCTACCTGAGCTGGTGTTGTAGATGAGGACACACACTGAGTTATAAGTACATGTCCTACCTGAGCTGGTGTTGTAGATGAGGACACACACTGAGTTATAAGCACATGTCCTACCTGAGCTGCTGTTGGTGTTGTAGATGAGGACACACACTGAGTTATAAGCACATGTCCTACCTGAGCTGCTGTTGGTGTTGTAGATGAGGACACACACTGAGTTATAAGTACATGTCCTACCTGAGCTGGTGTTGTAGATGAGGACACACACTGAGTTATAAGTACATGTCCTACCTGAGCTGCTGCTGGTGTTGTAGATGAGGACACACACTGAGTTATAAGTACATGTCCTACCTGAGCTGCTGCTGGTGTTGTAGATGAGGACACACACTGAGTTATAAGTACATGTCCTACCTGAGCTGCTGCTGCTGTTGTAGATGAGGACACACACTGAGCTATAAGTACATGTCCTACCTGAGCTGCTGTTAGTGTTTTAGATGAGGACACACACTGAGTTATTAGTACATGTCCTACCTGAGCTGGTGTTGTAGATGAGGACACACACTGAGTTATAAGTACATGTCCTACCTGAGCTGGTGTTGTAGATGAGGACACACACTGAGTTATAAGTACATGTCCTACCTGAGCTGCTGCTGGTGTTGTAGATGAGGACACACACTGAGTTATAAGTACATGTCCTACCTGAGCTGCTGCTGGTGTTGTAGATGAGGACACACACTGAGTTATAAGTACATGTCCTACCTGAGCTGCTGTTGGTGTTGTAGATGAGGACACACACTGAGTTATAAGCACATGTCCTACCTGAGCTGCTGTTGGTGTTGTAGATGAGGACACACACTGAGTTATAAGTACATGTCCTACCTGAGCTGGTGTTGTAGATGAGGACACACACTGAGTTATAAGTACATGTCCTACCTGAGCTGCTGCTGGTGTTGTAGATGAGGACACACACTGAGTTATAAGTACATGTCCTACCTGGATGCTGCTTGTTGTGTTGTAGATGAGGACACACACTGAGTTATAAGTACATGTCCTACCTGAGCTGCTGCTTGTGTTGTAGATGAGGACACACACTGAGTTATAAGTACATGTCCTACCGGAGCTGCTTGTTGTGTTGTAGATGAGGACACACTGAGTTATAAGTACATGTCCTACCTGAGCTGCTGCTGGTGTTGTAGATCAGGACACACACTGAGTTATAAGTACATGTCCTACCTGAGCTGCTGCTAGTGTTGTAGATGAGGACACACACTGAGGTATAAGTACATGTCCTACCTGAGCTGGTGCTGGTGTTGTAGATGAGGACACACACTGAGTTATAAGTACATGTCCTACCTGAGCTGGTGTTGTAGATGAGGACACACTGAGTTATAAGTACATGTCCTACCTGAGCTGCTGCTGGCGTTGTAGATGAGGACACACACTGAGTTATAAGTACATGTCCTACCTGAGGTATATCTTGTGCTGGTTCTTGTTGATGAGGGTGCAGAGCTTCTGTACTGATGAATCATCAAGGGGACTGAAAGGAAAGCTGGAGCAAAAAGTAGTTTATAGTATGTAAGTGTATGTATGTAATCTACCCATGGTAGTTTTTGTGAGCTAGAGCCTTCGGCAGCCAGTGGTCAGGCCTGATGCTGAAGGCACCAGTGTGGGTTTGTATCAACTGTAGACTTACAGAATGTAATTGTATAATGGATTCTACCATGTAGGCATGTGTATCAGAGATTGGTAGGCCTCCCCTTTTTATAGGGATACAATTAGAACAAAACACCACCCTCTTACAGGGTATTCAGCTGATTAAGATACCCTAAAGGGAGACTGTGGAAGATAACCCCTGCTGCACCAATGTTGTGGCATACGCCGTTATCTCCAGGTGATTGACTTACTGGTATATGACAATAATACATTATTGTCTCAGAAATAATCATTACTTTCAGAAAATTTGATTAAGTTATAAATTATATTTCACAGTTTTTCATAACACTGATACTTTAGAAACATGACATAATGTAGTCAGTTATTCTTGTTTTTTTTAGACATTTCCGCACTGCCTTTAAAGAGATCCTCTGCAACTGTTGCATAAGACAATGTGCATCAGACTCTATATTCAGCCATAGTAATGTCACAGAAGAAGCCTCAGCTGGGAGAGTGGTGACTGAGGTCTAAGCCTCAGCTGGGAGAGTGGTGACCCAGGTCTAAGCCTCAGCTGGGAGAGTGGTGACTGAGGTCTAAGCCTCAGCTGGAAGAATGGTGGCTGAGGTCTAAGCCTCAGCTGGGAGAATGGTGACTGAGGTCTTTTTTTGAACAAATTCGAACTTTTATTTGGTCTAAAGTTATTACATTATTATAATGAATTCCGGTATGTAAAGTATACTGGTCGACCAAATAAGTCCATGGACAATCTGTCTGCAAGCAGTTATTTCGAGATTGTCCATATATGAAGAGAACACATATAAAGTAGAGTTTATAACAGGTATTTGTTGGAAAACTTGCCGCGGCATCGTATCTTAATATTAACAGCGCATATACAAACCCTTTTAACCCTAATTATTATAGAGAAATACCAGTACTCTGGTTTGGATTAATTAATTAATCAATCAACCAATCAGTTAATCAACTAATTAACCAATCAAATCAACCAATCAATTATGTGAGGATGACAGGCACTGTCTTAATAAGTTCTTCAGACATTTTAGACTTAAATACATCAAACTCATTGACATTTCTTATATCTGGTTTCATGGCATTCCAGAGGTCTAAGCCTCAGCTGGGAGAGTAATGACCCAGGTCTAAGCCTCAGCTGGGAGAATTGTGACCCAGGTCTAAGCCTCAGCTGGGAGAATTGTGACCCAGGTCTAAGCCTCAGCTGGGAGAATTGTGACCCAGGTCTAAGCCTCAGCTAGGAGAGTGGGGACCCAGGTCTAAGCCTCAGCTGGGAGAGTGGGGACCCAGGTCTAAGCCTCAGCTGGGAGAGTGGAGACCCAGGTCTAAGCCTCAGCTGGGAGAGGACTAAACCATGCCTATGAGCACGTTAGGAGAATGATGGACCATGTGTGAGTCCTGCATCCCCATGTGTGTGATGATGCTCTGTGACTGCAGTCAGAACTACTATGATGAAAGTTGTAACTCAGGGCTGACCCTACTGTATCTAAGTAAGCTGAGTAATGTTCTCCAAGTCTGACAGGAACTTCAGTTAATTTTCCACCATTTTATTTAGGGACATTAAACATAATGTTGCCTTTTTTTAGATTTAGCAGAAAAATGTGTCGATTCTGATAAAACATGTGTCTAAATGATTGAAAACTCCAATATGAATCAACATAAATGAACATGTTTTTATTATGATAGATTCAGTGTTTCACGTCCCCCAACAAAATGCCGGCTGATTCTGCACACTGTGCTCCCTACAGCCTTGACGCTTTTTCCACAATAATCAAAGTATTTTATGTACACGTCAATAAGTACAAATTTGTTATACCTTGTGAGAGGCGACGTGACAGCAGCAGGAAATTACAACTAGAGTTGGACACTAATACTTATATATGCTATCCCTCTACTCTATGCTGGTAAAGGCTCCTGCTTTAAAAGGACTACATGCTAGGAGCATGAAATGGGCACAGGGTTAATGTTAAGATGTACTACAATAGTTTCAGAGAACCTATCATGTAACATATTACATCATGATTTCGCTGACCTGGTCTTCTTTAGTGTTTGCTTCTTGACAGCTTTTTATTCTTGTCGTCCTTCTTTGCCTTTGCTTTCTTCCCTCTCTCTTGTTTCTATTTTATTGGTATCCCTCTTTTACCCCTTTGTGCCAGCTAATGACATTGGATGGATTCTTGGTAAAAGTGTAGGAGCTTGCTTTCTACCTCCATCAACCCATGTTTATAGATCACTGCCCTTAAAAAGACCTCATGTATTATCTGAGCTTTAAACCGCCCTGGTCAGATGACCAACAGGCCGTGTCCGCATCATTTCTGGCATTAAGTGCCACACTTAAAGTTAATATATCCCATGTGTGGGCCAAAGAAATAGATTTCCCTAAAAATGAGTCAGAATGTTCACAAATGATATATTTGACTTCCTAACTGTTCCATTCCCCCTAATTCCTTCCAATTTTATTCTAATTAGATTTTATTGCCCAATATTTGGTTATCCTGGAATAAAAGGCTTGCACGCTTTTATCCCTCCCATTGAAAATACACTAGAAAACCCCATGGTTGGGGCACATTGGATCCCTTTGTGACCGTTTATCACCTATCGGTGACATTTAATTGACCTCTATGTTCTAAATATTTTTACAGTGTTTGGAATACATTTATGTAAGATTTAGAATTTGAAGAAAAATCGGATATACCCACTTTAAGGTACACTTAAGTGTTTTAAAATCAACTTCTTAAATGAAGATTTATGTTGACTTGAATGGCAAGGTTTTCTGCAATTTGTTCTTAAATAGAAACAACATGCATCCCATGGTGCAACGCATGTATCAATTTCTATCATTAAGGGGGTCAGTTTCAACGAATGGAAAGGGTCACCAAAAGTGTCTGAAATGGTGCCTTTCCCCTACATGCAGCTTTGCCCATTTGTTGTTAAGCACAGGAGAGTGCACATTCTCCTCTGGTGAATGTAAAAGGAGCGGAATACTTACCACTTCATGGCCTCCCAAATACACCTAGAGAGACACATGTCCAGTTGAACCTTGTTATCTGCTATGACTTATAATGGTGAAATGTGTCTGTGCATCATTATGTAAACATTTCTCTGTATAATGACATTTTAGCAGCTCTCTAATTTACTACAATGACGGTCAGATACATCCAGCCCTATTCTGTATAATGACGACCTGAAATACACACCTTGCACATAATCATGATTGCAGATATTTCATTGATTTTGTCTGGGAATTAAATACTCTAATAAAAGGATAATACTTTTGAAATATGTCTGGTAGGGATGGTATTTCTATTGAATTTAAATGTCATATTACAATTTGTTAAACAGAGATCCCCTGCATTCCCATGACCAAGTATAGGTCGGTACAGCTTGGAGGTCAAGTGTGAACATTGTCATAAGGCGGCTTATCCATTCCTAAATTTTGTAATTAGCTCTTATAAATAATTACACTTAAACATAATGGTTAAACATTCATTCAGATTTACAATGAAGAAAACGAAGATGACAGATTGTCTAGTGCAGATTATCTTGTTTAGAAAGATGATTTCACAAATTATGTCATGCTGTTCCCACTGGGAGCTCCACCTATCAGGGCATTAACAGAGACCTCCTAGGTAGCAGCTACAGAAGAACCCACCAGCAGGCTATAGGGTCAGACAAACCCTTCAGTTCATCAATATAGGACAGCCATCAGTAGGACTGTCATCGATACCCCCTAAATCAATACACCGACATTTACGGAATTCCGATTATGGCATCTACAAAAGCCTTATATTGATACACCTTTTAAAAATCCAGATAGTGTAGGAATTTACCCTTCCAAAACTGGACAAATTTTGTAAAAATTACAATTAGAACTTACTTATTTATAAATTCGTTTTAAATTGATGTACTTAAAAGCCTAATACTAATTTAAAATACTGAAGAATGTAATATACTTTAATTACCAATCCATTACCACCAATTGTCTACAGAAGTTCTGTATATACTCAGTATGCTACATGTACAATATAGAATCCGCCCGAACAACTGAAAATATTCATTTTCAAGCATAATTTTAACCACTGATCTCAAATCAAAATAAATCGATATAATCGAAAAATCGAGACTAAAATAGCGATAATCGGAATCGAAATAAATAGGATACCAATGACACTCCTAGCAATCAGATGTCACCAGGGCTCATGTATTTGTTCATACCTGGAACAGGTTGACTACATCTATCCGTCAGTCCCATGAAATGGGTGTTCAGCATGCCGCACAGCGCAATACAGGCACCATATAATGATCTAAAGAATGAATTGGTCCAAACATTTTCAAACATTAAAAGCAGATGCCACAATGGTTGAAGTATTTATATAACGACACCATTGTTGCATATTTTAGAAGAATATTACTATGTAACTATCAGCATAGTACTATCACATACTAAACTGCCACCTGGTGAGATCAGCCAGAAACACAAAAACCATAAAAAATACACATAGATCTACATGATTTACTAACCTTCTTATCTAATTTAACTTAGAATATACGTAGTGTGTTTATTGGGAAGATAAAGTGCTGTTCTACTTAGAACAAAATTGAAAAGGGAATGTCAGATGCTTCTCTCACATGATGGATAGCATATTTTGAGTTGTGGGAAATTGTTTGTATTAATCTCCCCTTTCCTAATACTGAAAAAATTCCGTACTGTTTTACAGGTTTGGTTTTGCAAATTCATGCCATTAGATTCCTAGGGGAAAATAGGCAGTTGCCTTTGGGTTTCATTTTTCATGGCTCTGTTTATGAATAGTCTACTTGATGTCAGAAGTGTGAATACAAGTTTCTCTGTGTTCTGTGAGGCTGTTACCAGGTTCTGTGGCTGTTCACCAGGTGTCAGCACCGCGGCTGTTGGACCCTGTACTGGACACCAAGATACACAGCATAGACCGGTGTCTTTAGTTCCTGACAGTTCTACGTAGTGCAGGCCTGTGTCTTGTTCTCATTGTTAGACAGATGTATTTCTACCATAACTGTATGATATTAGACAAAAGAAATTGACTCATTGGAATCGTTTGCATATTTTATTGGATGCTATGAACATAAGTTATCAGATGTTCCCTGACCTTATGTTGTATGTGGATACACATTGTTGTTCTCTGATTTTGCTGTTAAAAACACATGAAACACATTTAAAATCATCTCAAATATTTCTGAAAATCACAAAGTTTACTATTACTGATTTCATGAAATGAAATGATATGATATTCAAAAAAAGTTTTTGGTGTCTCCACAGAATCAATGATTGTGTTAACCTCAACATTTTCAAGCAGGAATGTTTGAGTGTATGTCATCGAAGGACATGTTTACTCCAATTCAGATATGCATTGAAGAATTATACAAACATATTGGGTGAATGACTCTGTAGTCCAGCTGACATATTGGGGGATGACTCTGTAGTCCAGCTGACGTATTGGGGGAATGACTCTGTAGTCCAGCTGACGTATTGGGAAATGACTCTGTAGTCCAGCTGACGTATTGGGGGAATGACTCTGTAGTCCAGCTGACGTATTGGGGGAATGATTCTGTAGTCCAGCTGACGTATTGGGGGAATGACTCTATAGTCCAGCTGACGTATTGGGGGAATGACTCTGTAGTCCAGCTGATGTATTGGGGAATGACTCTGTAGTCCAGCTGACGTATTGGGGGAATGACTCTGTAGTCCAGCTGACGTATTGGGGGGATGACTCTGTAGTCCAGCTAATGTATTGAGGGGATGACTCTATAGTCCAGCTGAGGTATTGGGGGAATGACTCTGTAGTCCAGCTGACGTATTGGGGAATGACTCTGTAGTCCAGCTGACGTATTGGGGGGATGACTCTGTAGTCCAGCTGACGTATTGGGGGAATGACTCGGGGATTTCACTAGAAGTTGTCTACCTTTTGTAGTCTAAATTCTGTAGGTTTTTTTTGTAGTTTCAGTTCTGAACTATGGATGGTTAGATTTATGCATAACTCAGTTGTAAGGTTTAGCTAGAGGTATTACCAATAGAAGTTACGTTACTATTGCTTGCAGTTGTAGATTCACCTATTGTGGAGAAATATTGTGGGTACACTGACTGCAGATACAGGGTAGCTCATCATTGACAATATACAGCACATCACCTGTTGTTGACTGCAGGGTGGTAACTTATCATTGACAATATACAACACATCACCTATTGTTGACTGCAGGGTGGTAACTTATCATTGACAATACACAGCACATCACCTATTGTTGACTGCAGTGATTATGGTACCAGTTGTAGAACTGTAGAGTTCACAGAGGCCTACAGAGGGCGGCCTGTTGACACCTATTGTTGACACTATTATACAAATATAGTTTCACCTATTGTTGACTGCAGTGATTAAGGTACCAGGTGTAGAACTGTAGAGTTCACAGAGGCCTACAGAGGGCAGCCTGTTGACACCTATTATTGACACTATTATACAAACATAGTTTCACCTATTGTTGACTGCAGTGATTAAGGTACCAGGTGTAGAACTGTAGAGTTCACAGAGGCCTACAGAGGGCAGCCTGTTGACACCTATTATTGACACTATTATACAAACATAGTTTCACCTATTGTTGACTGCAGTGATTAAGGTCCCAGGTGTAGAGCTGTAGAGTTCACAGAGGCCTACAGAGGGCGGCTGAGTGCCCTTCTTGCTGCTGGAGCTGAGCCACTTAGTGACAGGAGCAAACAGTAAGTGTCCGGTCGTGTCCCCGTTGTCACGCTGCCCCAGGTACTGGTCGTACAGACTGAGATCAGACCCCGAGGTGGTCCCTGACTGGGGACAGGGGAGATCTCCCTCTGACCGCTTCCTGACCCTGTCTGTGGGGTGAGCCCTGGTGTGTGCCCGGGTGTCTGGGTGGTTGTGTGTGGTCCCTGACTGGGGACAGGGGAGATCTCCCTCTGACCGCTTCCTAACCCTGTCTGTGGGGTGAGCCCTGGTGTGTGAGCGGGTGTCTGGTTGGTTGTGTGTCAGCTGAGACGGGGGCTGGTGCTCGGTACTCTCTGACCGACTTAACCGGCGCCTCCTGGTGGTCGGGGTGAGTGGCGGGGACAGCGTCGTCAACTTGTTGCCTTTTAATGACTCTGAATTGACAACAATCCTGACGGGAAGCGGGAATGCCACACGAGGAGTCTGTAGGTCTGTAGGCAGCGGGTGGTGAAAGGGGGCCTGTTGTTGTAGGTGGAAGGGCGCCTGTTGTTGTTGTTGTTGTTGCTGGATGTGGCCGGGCTTGCGTCTGGGGGGGTGTTTCTGCGGGAACTGGATGTTCTTGACAGAGAGGCGGCAGTCACGGATGGGCGCCAGGTTGACGGCCTTCCTGGGAAGACTGGCCTTGACCTGGTTCCAGCTGCTGAGGTCGGGGGAGGAGAAGTCGCGCGCCGCCTGCACTGCCTTAGTCAGGGGGCGGTCCTGCAGCCGGCTGTAGGGGTAAACAGGCAGGAGTTACTGTAGTATGTCCTTTAGTAGGCTGTAGGGGGTAAACAGGCAGGAGTTAGTTACTGTAGTGTGTCCTATAGTAGGTTGTAGGGGGTAAACAGGCAGGAGTTACTGTACATGGCATACACATTGTGTCTTATAGTAGGCTGTAGGGGGTAAACAGAGAGGAGTTACTGTACATAGCATACACAGTGTGTCCTATAGTAGGCTGTAGGGGTAAACAGGAGTTACTGTACATAGTATACACATTGTGTCCTATAGTAGGCTGTAGGGGTAAACAGAGAGGAGTTACTGTACATAGCATACACATTGTGTCCTATAGTAGGTTGTAGGGGTAAACAGAGAGGAGTTACTTTACATAGCATACACAGTGTGTCCTATAGTAGGTTGTAGGGGGTAAACAGAGAGAAGCTAGTTACCGGAGTAAACACAGTGTGTCTCGTAGCTATAGCTGGCACAAGTCCGTTAAAGTTACTCTCCTGGCTGCTGCGGTGCCGAATTTGGGTTTTTGGATTTGTGAGGAGCAATATTTAATGTAGTAATATGCATTTAGTGGGTTCAATGAATATTTCCTTAGCAGTAGAAATTAATGTTGTTTACCAATCATCTCTAATTCTGTTATAACACACTAGGTGGCACCTGTGTGATGTGTCTAAAGAGTTAGTTGTAATAATGAGGAGACGTCTGTAAAGTGTCAGGGGTGTCTTATAGCTACAGCGGGCTGGTGAATAGGGAGAGGTTAGTTACTGTAGTAGGTAGGGGCCACCATACCTTATATCAGGCTGAACTAACCAACTTAAACAACCCAGAGGCAAACAAGGACAATGGTGTACAAAGTCTGACCATTGTAGATTCAGCTGCCTAGGCTAACCACCCCTCATAGGCCTATCACTATAAGGTACCCTTGAGGATAGATATCAAAATTAGAAGAAAAAAAAGTTGCTACAATTAAAGTAGAATGTCAACTGTGAGGTAACAACACCTTCTAAATAAACCAATACATATAAACAACTCTGGCACTAGGGACTTGTGAATCATTTATCCTGAGTGATTTTCCGTGACGGTGGAGCTGCTAATTGGACGGGGTTACATTGGTATTGATTGGCACAAGGCATGGCTGCATCTACAGTCTATGTGTTCATGCAGCCTGCTCTCTGCTATAGGCTAGGGCTACAAAGGGACATTTCCCTAATCAATATCACATCTATAGAAATGATTATTTGTTATGGCATGAAAAAGTCCATGATTTTTTTAATGTTCTGAATAACAATAAAGATGCGATGCAAAGGCTGGAGCTTAATAGTTGTCCATAAGAAAAAAACTGGGAATAAGAAAATGTCTCTGTAGAAATCAATAAAGAAGTCTTGGAACATTCCCAAATTATAAGCTTGACACTTTTGAAGTTTTGTTTTTCATTTAGCTGATACATGGAGGGAAGAGAATACCTTCAAAATGTTATCTTTATCACTTAAGTAGTTTAAGTAACTCAATTTCAAAATTAGTTGATCTTGTTTTAATTTAGAATTAATTTTCTTGGTGTATGTGTGTGTGCGTTTTTGCCCATAACTGGGGACTCGAATTAGAAAAATGACCTTGGAACCGGGGACTTGAGACCTAACTGGGGACTTAATTAAGACCTGTTTTGGGCAGGAAATAGCTTTTTGATACCTAAAAATTGGTTTCGGCAAAAGTCCCCAGTTGCAATGAAAAATCCAGCACTTTTCATACTCAGACACTGCCATACACCAAAGGTTGCTGAGTACCTAGTTCCAGGTGGAATTCCCGATAGGAAATGACTTTGGACCCGGGGACGTTAACTGGAGTCTTGAGTCCCCACTTGATTGAGACCTCACACATTGCCACACACAGAAGGCTGCCGCGTACCCGGTTCCAGGTCAAATTCCCGATGCTTTGCCAAACACACAAATTACCAATATGGCCGCTCACACAAGTGATATCATGTTTTTAGAAGTCAAGACAATGCAATCAGTAGAGTTGCAGAGCTCCCAAACCCGTCCCAAGGCATGGTCCCCAGTTGCCATTACATATCCTGAGTCCCCAGTTTCTGGCTTAAACACGGAATAGTGTGTGCATGTGTATGTGTGTGTGTGTCAGTGTGTGTGTGTGTGTATGTGTGTGTGTGAGTGTCTGTGTGTGTGTGTGTGTGTGTGTGTGTGTGTGTGTGTGTATGTGTGTGTGTGTGAGGGTCTGTGTGTGTGTGTGTGTGTATGTGTGTGTGTGTGTATGTGTATGTGTATGTATGTGTGTATGTGTATAAGTAAGACTGAGAGCTCCTTACCCATTCTCCTCCATCTCTGCGTGTTGGCGTGCCATGGCAGTTAAGGCCATAAGGCGCTCCAGCAGGTCCCTGGGGAATAAAAAGGTTCATAATTAATGACCCGGCCGTCAGGAGAATGGCTGCAAAAACAATGAGGCAATGAGGCGCTCCCCAGTATACACAGCCCCTTACCAACGGGCAGACACATGCACGGGTCTAGGTCACGGCCCCTCCACACGGCTAGTGCAGACAGAGATGGGCTGCAGTGTTGAAGTTTGAAGTCTCTATTCCTATAGAGTTGTGAATGGTTAAATGGTGCCTCTGGGTTTCCTCCAGTACTATATAACCAAGGCGGCAGCTGAGGTGTTGTTTGTACCAATAACACATTCCCTCCAGCACATACTCTTCAGTTACAATGTGATGGTATAATTGACAAATGAACACCAAAACATGAACAAACTGAATACATAAAATACAGCCTTATATTACTCACTTTACGTTTTTGGTTGGAAATATAATATTTGCATTAGACCTAGCCTGTAACAGCCAACTGACACAGTATACTTAAATGTATTGACATGGTTTATACGTAATGCTACAGTTTATGATTGATCTCTGGCACTTATTACAGGGCTATGTGTGTGAGTTTACGTTGTAAATATTATTGTGTGCATTATGACGGGGTACGGTCAGCTCTTACATTGATATCAGCAACAAGCTGTATAATGTTAGGAACTCCAGAAAAAAATGAGAAATATTAAATGATCAGTTCTATTTCTTTTATTATGTGTATGTATAATAGGGTCTTCTAGGCCAACATTCTACCAGGATAAATAAATGAAATTACAATACAATACAATGTAGAATGTGAGAGATGTAAACTAAATCTTTTGAAATTTTCTTTCTATCTATCATAGAACTCAGACAATCGTCAAATAGGTGTAAATAAAATCCACCAAGTTTCTCTAGTACATTTCCTATATAATTGCTATCCAGCTTTGGAGTCCCAGTGAACCTGTGTGGGGGAGGGTGTTAGGGTCTGCCAGGTGAGTGGGGTATG
This sequence comes from Harmothoe impar, assembly GCA_947462335.1. NCBI lineage: Eukaryota > Metazoa > Annelida > Polychaeta > Phyllodocida > Polynoidae > Harmothoe > Harmothoe impar. The sequence goes on along the minus strand of OX381720.1, from coordinate 64,572,544 downwards.
TGGGAGGTAGTTATATAAGGGGTTTGGAGGGCATTTGAAGTACTGGCCAGGCTAGATCACCTATTATACTAGTATTGAGTAAACCAATTGTCTTAATTAGCCAATCATAAGTATTATGATGTTATGGTCTAGGAAGAGGTGAGAGGATCCTCTGATTGCTTCCATTTTCTAACATGATATAAAAACATATTGGATGAGATCACAAACCGAAAAGCAACGGAAAGCTTTCATAAATTCATATGGTTTTGATACAATCTATTTTATCTCCAAAATATTTGGTAACTTCTCTTAGCTGCAGTCACTTATTATAGGGATGGCTGGATAGGCCTTTCTCTTGAGTATATTTCTGTGTGATTACCTCAAAGTAATAGATGAAATGTCACTCTCTAAGAGGGGAGTTTTATAACAGTGTCTGTGAGGCACAGCTGCACCAAAATACTCTACTGCTGTGTGCACTGTGCACAGGGGCTCACCTAGCGGATTCTTGAGTCCCTAATAATGTGTTGAGTGTACACCTGATTAAGTTACACACACTGTGTAAAATCTCCCAGAGAAACATTCCAACCTCGAAGGATTCCCATGTGTTTACTGTTAGTTTGAGACTTTCTATTGCTCTACTATCTTCCGATCATTGAATTGTTCATCATTATATGTATTGTGTGTGTGGCCAGTGTCATAATGAATTGTTCATGAAAACTGAGTACATGCTGATATTATTTACGCTGGTGTCATTTCTTTTTGCATTTATTACAAATGCATACCAGGTTTCAAGCTTGTTATTTGTTAACGAACGAGAGCTGTGAGTTCTTATTGAAACAAAGATACAAGCTGGTAAAACATGATAAAGGAAGAAACCGGAGCAGAAAGACAAGTGCTGGTCAGATAATTTGAGTTAAGTTATAGAAGTGGTCAACATCATAGTGAGGGAGCAATTGTTACATTTACTAGGTCCCGTGGGATTTTCATGGTTATGATACTTTTTTTAATGGAATCTATAGATGAAAAGGTACTGAAAAAGATAGGATACCGCTCCATTTTTTATTTTTACCATTTGGGCTATTTTTAGGCCATTTAGGTTAATTTGTGTAATTATAGCCTACTGAGGCTCTGTCTCTCTAGGAAATAGAGCTATCCATTATCCAACAACACCTAACCCCCCAAAATCAAGTATAGGGAATCTTCTGGTCATGTTGGTTTTTCTGTATTGTTGATGGTTGCCTAACAACAGGCATATTTTGCTATCTATCTGTAGTAACAGTGCCAAATACAGTGTCATTACATAGAGATGTTATGAAGATCAACTTTCAATATTCTGAGGCAGACATACCATACAATATACATCTAGATATGTATTGGCCCATAGCTTACCTAGCAATGGGTATATTTTGCTATGTATGCAACAGCACCTCTAGTAACTGTATCCATACAGATCGAAGTTATGCATGGCACCTTGTTCATTCTACACTAAGGTGGTAATTGCATGAACTCTACAAAGTATTAGCCGAGATATTACATAGCACCCATCATCAAAGTCTCTACACTGAACATATCTAGGCTCCAGAACTTAGTCAGTACTGGCTAACTAATCAGTCAATAGTAGCTAACCTGGTTAGACATTTTCTGGCTCCCTATACGGCCAACCTCAGTTAGTTAACTAGGCCTACAATTAGGATGGTCAGTACTGACCAATTTTTGGAAAGTACTGACTGTTTTCTCTTTATTTTTATGTAAAATCCTCCCTATAATGTGGGCACCCCTCTTATGAGGCCACTTTTGAAAAGTCCACATTAAGGGGTGCCTCCACCAAAGACCATCCATCCGTCCGTCCATAAAATCCGTCCAAAAAAGCAGTTTTAGACCACAAACTGGACGGATTTGATGGACGGATGGACCAAAAGCACTTCCACCAAGGTCCGTCCGTCCATCCGTCCATCAAATCCGTCCAGTTTGTGGTCTAAAAATGGACGGATTGGTGGACGGATTGATGGACGGAATCCGTCCGGCCAATCCGTCCATCACTAGCACCACTAGTTTTTTACCTCAAACTGGATGGATTGATGGACGGATTGATGGACAGAATGGACGGACGGGAATATCAAATTTTTTTGATATTTCCGTCCGTCCATTTTTCTACAGAATCCGTCCATTTTTTGGTCATTTTGCGTCATCTGTGATGGACGGAATGGACGGATTGATGGACGGATTGATGGACGGAATCCGTCCGGCCATTCCGTCCATAAATCCGTCCAGTTTTTGACCAAAAACTGGACGGATTTGATGGACGGATGGACGGATGGACCTTGGTGGAAGTGCTTTCGGTCCATTCCGTCCATAAATCCGTCCAGTTTTTGGTCAAAAACTGCTTTTTTGGACGGATTTGATGGACGGACGGATGGACGGTCTTTGGTGGCGGCACCCCTTTAGAGGGAGCTGACTGTATATCAGACTAGCTAGTCTTGTATACCCGACATCTATTCAATTATAAGTAATATTTGAAGCAGCAGGGGTAGGAGTAGGGGGTTGGGGTGTTATCTTTAAGGCCCTTTTTCATGTTTTTTTTTATCATTTGTTTTGTGCACCATGTTAACATATAAGTCATTACTAGCTTCTACATAAAGGACAGTTATGAAGATCAACTTGTAATATTCTAAGGTAGACATACCATACAATATGCATCTAGATACGTATTGGCCCATAGCTTGCCTAGCAATGGGCATATTTTACTATGTGTGCATAGCAACAGCACCACTAGTAACTGTATCCATATGGATTGAAGTTATACATGGCATCTTGTTCATTCTACACTAAGGTGGTAATTGCATGAACTCTACAAAGTATTAGCCGAGATATTACATAGCAGCCATCAACCAAGTCTCTACACTGATAATAATTAGGCTCGAGAAATTAGTCAGTACTGGCTAACCATTATAGTCAAAAGTAGCTAACATAGTTAGTCATTAGTGTAGCTGTTGGCTATTCTAAGATAGACATCTGCTATGAAAAACTCCAGATTCGAAAATAGGTTGTTCAGAAATTACACTTTATTCATTCTGACATACGGCTCGTAATCATACAGACGGATAGCAATAATCAAATAGGCTTCTGAACACCAGTGGTCATATGAACATACAGGAGGTATATGCTCACGGTCTAGTACATAATTCCCGAGTTCCAAGGCTCTCTTCCATCTTGGTTAACTCCACTTGGACCAGACTCCACAGAGGGAGTTCTGTACCCGGAGTTGTACACCAATGCGTCTATCTCCTCTAGTTCCCCCAGAGGGTGGAACAGAGAAAGACGCAGGGTGACCAAGGTGGAAGCAGCGACAGGACTAGGCCTAAAAGGTACAACAGAGTTCGGGGAAGCTCTGTTGTGGAGCAGCCAAGCTGGCCGAAGTGCGCAGCAAGACTGGGTCCTCGATTAGCAGAACCCCAGGTCTTATGTACTGGTCGTTATGTAATTCTCTTCATTACTCGTAAACACTTGAGTTCCCGAGGAACTCCGGGTAACCACGCGCCGGTGCATCCGAGCCGACACTGTACCCGAGATATGTCGGGTGACACGAGGCGGTCACGGCTCAATGCACATAACCAGGCCGCGCTCCACCATTCCTCAGGTGGGCTTATATAACCTTATACTCGGCAGTAGACAGGAGTGCGGCCTGGATACACGACAACACATATACCAAATATAACTCCAACTGGTTCCATAGACATAGTACAGCGGCGACCCACTACACTACCCCCCTTCAGACAATATCACAGCGTCTAAATAGCAGCACTAAGTGCAGTATTATTATACTACCTCAATACAATGACAAATTTTTCTCCAAACAACCCAAAAAAACAAATATATTGTCTCCAAACACATACATAGTGGAGGCAAGCGTAACTCTTTCTATCAGAACCACTAATATATTTCTTGGGTATCATAGATATGTATTCATCCTTTTTGATATTAACGTCAATCATATCAACCATCAGGATCCAGTTACACAATAATCGAGTATCATCCTTCAATAACAGTCATGATTTATGGGACTAAGAGGATAAACTCCACACAGCCAGTCAAGCCCTATAAAACAAACTTGACTATATATCATAAAAAAATATATAAAACCTTTAAGACATATTTATCGCATACTAACCATGTCTCATCGAAAACGATTTGTTACAACAGGTATCGTATACATACAGATCAAATATGAGCACTTCTCCTTAAAAGTTACCAATTTTTAGTACAAGACATATTGGAAACAAAAAGGTGGCAAGTGTCGACTTTATAGTAAACCTTGACCCAACCCGTCTATTTGAATAGACTCACTTGCTTTACGTGCCAGAGTAAGGTTTGAAAGATCAATATTTTTGGAATAAATGAACATATAGCGTAGATCCGGTAAATGCAGTTTTCAATCCAATCAAGGTCTCCAAAACCTTATGCACCATGGTCACATAGGTGTCCTTTTTGGCGTACTTTACACAATAACACAAGTGACATTCTCCATATAGGAATGCTGAAAGCAATCAGATCTAGTGTCAGGGCAAAATATTTCAACGTTTCAGGGAGAATTAGTCTCCACACTTAGTTCAAAGATCAAAAACACAGCAAGCTGAAAAATAGAATGATCAGGCTCCTCACTCGATACCTTCCTTCTGAAAGTAATCAACGGGAGCCTACGGATCTCCATAACAACTTACGCAATTTCCACTCTCAGTACCTGAATAAATTTTGCGTTTTTCAGGTTCATTGATATGTTATTACCACAGATCTACACATAGTACGAATGCAGTCAAGCAACCTTTCATCTCAGTAGGTATCATCAGGATCCAGTCCCTCATACCTTTACTCATTGGACGGTTAATTCAGAGTATCACAATCGGCATACAATAATCATACCTATAGCACATGTCATCAAATCAAACAGAACCCGTTTTACAAATACTGTCTTATGGCTAAAATAGAACACTCTTTGGTGATGGTTTTAACAGTTTCTTATATAGCGATAACTGCAAACCTAGATCATATCAAAGTCTTTTCATAAATAGGTGATAATGATCCACTGTTCTTGTCATCTCAGTCTTTTATAAATATATATATATATATATAGTCATCTTGTGACCAATAGTCTATGGTATAAAGCATCATATGATCCGTGGTGTACTAATAACCCCACTACTGCAAAAGTTCAACCTTGATGACGACACATGGTAGAGGTTCCATATATGCTGCAACTGGGAATGTTTTTATGACTCGCCACTCAGCAAAAGTTCTTCGTTTCTGGACACTGGAGACATGCATTCACTAGATCGATTGTCACTCATCTCAATGGATATGTCCATCCCAGACCCTAGCTGCGAGGCGTCAGGGTTAGGAAGATGCACTTGAGTACCCATAGGTACACTCGCCATGGATACAGGAATGTCCAGGGTAGATGGACGATGGTTCCCAGACATAGAACCAGTCGTCACAGGTAGGTCCATTGGAGGATCCACCATCATGGATTGTTCGAGTTCGTTTTCAGGAGCCATAAGCGCCTCAGCATCATGGATAGACAGACGTAGGTCAGCCTCTGCAATTGCATCGTTCAGCTCCATCAGTATCTGAACCGCCTCCCTAGTCTCACTTTCCGTTATCTGGTAAGGTGACTGACAAGATGTGGTGTCGAGTATTGGTGTTGAGACAGGAGTCGAGTTATGTGACTCTGTCTGCAGTTCATTCACCACCATCCTCGCTAGAGTGGACACCCCGGCTGAAGTATCCATAGTCTCAAAGGAAGACACGGTTGTGTCCACCCCCATTGGAGTATACTGCATCGTCTTAGCATCAGACGACACAGAGGTAGACGTCACAGCGAAAGGTGTCACCGAGACAGGTGACACAGGAACAGACGTCACAGGGACGGGTGACACCGGAACAGACGTCACAGCAACGGACGTCACAGGAACAGGTGACACCGGAACAGACGTCACAGCAACGGACGTCTTAGGAACAGACGTCACAGGAACCAACTCCGATGACCCACAGGCCATGGAGGTGGCAGCCACGTAACTGCAGTTGGCCAGGTGGGTCTCGTCTTCTGTAGATGGAGGTGGAGGACTCCTAGGGGTATTACTAGCCCTGGAGTCAGCTCTCAACCTTTGTGCGTATGCATCACCGTCAAATCCTAAGGGAAGAGGGGCGGAACCCCGTTCAACCCTGTACACACTCTCGTCGTACCAACTTGACAATGGTATCTCATAGCAATCTTCGAAGAACTCAGCCAACTCTTCATAGAAGTCATCGTTCTGCTGAGCTTCCTTTTTATAGCTAGAAAATTCTTCTGTTAGACCACCAATTTCGTGTTCTAACTTCCGAATAATTATGGTTTTTAGACTAATTTCAGTCCTGGCAGCAGTTAGCTTATGTTCAGCAGAACTGACCATATCCTTACTGCGATCCAACTTGACTTTGGGATCATCAATTAAAAATTGACTTTCCATACGAGATTTTTCAATGTTCAATCTCAAATCATCTACTATTCTGCTAGAGGTTGCTACCATGTCATCTCGTTGTCCCAACTGTCTTTTGAGGGCTTCATTCTCCTCAGTCATTTTGGACATTTTAGATAGGAGTTCTGCTTTAGCAGTCTCCACTTTTTCTAATTCGGCCAAACGACTTTCTTTTACCAATTGCTCAGCTTGAGCCCTAGCTCCTTGCAGAGCTAGTTGACAAGCGAGATCCAGTGTGTCAAATGAACTTTTTAGTCCAGTGACATACTGTTCTTTCAGAAGATTCCTGATACTTACATTCTCAGGGTGATCAATATCACCAGTCAGTTTAGGCAGAGGGACCGACTCCAAAGAGATATCTTCCTCACCCACTCCAGATGATGGAGAGTTTAGTGAGAGACCCCCCATACAGGTAGATGGTGATGGGACGGAGGATAGTCTACGACCAATCTCCTGTTCCTTCCTCATCTCTATTTTACTTGATTGAACCCTGCCTGTGGGTGGGGTGAATTTCTGGTCCACCCAATCATCTCCCTCAGATTGGAAATCAATCGTTCTATAGATCATTTTAGATTTGGAATCCTCTTTCCCACTTACTGACTCTATCTTCCCTGTTACATACCCTTGACTATCAGTAGAAGTATTTTCTGTTTTTAATATCTTCCTTGATACTCCCGGGTTCCCTCTAGCTTCAGAGATTGTGGCAGGAGGTATTACCTCCTCTCCCACAAATACACAGTCATCCTCCTCCTCTACAGGAGAAGCCAACAGGTCATTTACCATTTTCTCTTCTATGGCTAGCCTTGGGCTAACAGCAACCCTCGGTAATGTTCCGCCAGAGCCCTCCTTGTTGGATTCAGTAGTGTTCCTACTAAACCCACAGGAAGACCCTGGAGCACGTCTTTTGGTTGGGGTCGATCGGCCGTCAGGTGATGAGTCTAACCCAGCAGAAGCTGAGGACTCCTCTGAACCTGTGGTCCGCATCTCTCCTAAGGTAACCGAGACAGGAGTGTACACTCCATGGTCCACAGTTTTACCTTCAGACAGCATTTTACCTTTAGGAGGAGTGGCCAATTCCATTTTACTACGATAATCAGAGGCTTTCTCTGGAAAGTCCTGAATGTAGTATGGCCACGCCTTTCGATTCAACCACAACCTTCTCGGGTTATGGTTAAACACCAAGGTGTATGCCAACCCCTGTGGTACCCTCACACACTTTTCTCTGTCCGTGAGTCCTAAGGCCTCCGGACTATTCTCGAGAATATCTAGATTGGACATGGCAGTTTCAGCCTTCATATGGTGTACATCCACTAAATGCCTTACCATACAACCCTTTCTAGATGTGCTGAAAGGTTCACCATCTTTCATACATTTAACTGAGCGATTAGACTTGGCCCGGCACTGCCACATCATTTTGGAGTGCGCGTGGAACTCCACTAGATGTCGTGCGAACTGGTACAGGTCCAGATACTCAGCTATTGGATTTCTATCCATACACTCATTGAATGGGCATTGACCCGAACCTATTCTCCAACCTCTACTAGGTTTATAAGTAGGCATACCTGGCGGGACAAATGTCATCCAGGCCCATTTCAACCGGTCTCTATCCTCGTTGGAGAGGTCGGCAGCCCTGTATGTCCCCATACTTTGCTTTATAACCTCATCCCAGAACTTGTAAGCTTGATGTGCGCCTGAACTAGTATATTCTAACCACCACTCCATATCCCTCTCTGTATCTTCGTAGGATGGTAGCCTGGCTCGGCTCCCTATCTCCCCAGTAACCTCTCCTGTATAGGGTCTGGACTTAGAATTATCGGAAGGAGGTCTGAATAGTTTAGTACATTTCTTCTCGTTGAATTTGTCCAACTGTTGGATGTATGCCCCCCTGCATATCTTACTCCCGGGAATCACTGCATCTGGCTTAAATTTCTCAAATTTAGCTGCTAACTGCATTACTGCCATGGTTGGAATACGTTCCGGAGTTGACTGTGTAGGGGCATCCCAATCGGGTACAAAGTTACCATGCACCGGATGTAAACCATCCGCACGGTCATACGACATAGCCCCCCACGGAGCACCCACTGGAACGTCACTGACCGAGTGCACCGGTATCCCGGGCATATTCGGGTCAGTCCGGGTCACTCCCGAAGAAGGCGGTGACGCAATATTCCCAACCTGGAACAAGGGAAATCCCCCGGCCTCGAGTCCTTTTAACCCCGGCCCTGACACGAACCCCCTAGCCTGCGCCACTGATAAACCCATATCTACCAGTTTCATAACATGTTCTCCCCGAGCTAGGAGATACTGTGTGGTTTTAACCTTTTCAGTTTTCCTTATCTCAGAGATATTACTGTGATTTCGGCGTTTCACACCCCTATTCTTCATCTTAGCTGGTGGTTGATACACAAATTTAGGTAAATCTGCATCCCGAAATCGTTTTGGAAGATTATAATCGACCGGAGCTGTTGACTCCAGGTCCCCCAAAGCTAACAACTCTCTCTGTTCCTGCGACAGAGGGGTAACTTCCGTCGAGTAACTCCTTCTATGGGAGTCTCCCGACGGATAGTTATCCGCCATGATAACTACACAGAGGGCGGCCCAGAGGAGCCCACTCTTAAAATGAGCTTAAATGAGTAGTAAAATCAGGAAAATTGTTACAAATGTGTCCTCCTGTACTACCTCACTTTAGTGTCTCCTCTCTCCCTCACATGTAGATGTTCTAACCGGTGTTTACATACGCGGAGAGAGGTGCCTTCGCATCCACCCTCTCCAACGGTACGTGCAGGACTGACGCTTTCCGCGCCAAACCAGCATGCGTGCGCATCCAAGCGCAAAGGATCACGGGTACCGGATAGCCCTTCCCGAAGAAGTTATCCGGTATTATCCGAAGAAAACCGGGTGGCGGAGTTAACTGCGTAGTAGTTGCAATCTTCGCCGGGTTTTCTCGGATTGTATTTTGCACATCATTTCAAGTAATAGCAATTCTTTAGTTTGTCACGGCTGTATCATTTGTAGCTTATGAACTTTTAGAACGCTGTTTAAACAAACATTATAAAAAAATACGTGTCAAAGTAAATTCCTTTGGTTGTCCGAACAAATTCGGAATACGTATGAGTCCCATTCTCATGTTGTTGTAACGAGTTCTACACCCGTACTTTCCACATAATATTTCTTACTAGGATCCTCATATTATCCTTAGAAAAATTACTGACTAGGTTTGATTGGATTCTAATCCGAAACCATCACGACAAGTACTAAATGGGAAACCAACTCACAGACCATAGCATGTAAACATTCAAAACTAACTTTAGTAAAGCAGAACGTTGGGTACCCCAATGCCATCTACTGGTCAATTTCACCATTATTCCCGTCACAAAGACTAAAGAATAAAATCCGGTATTTCTCGTTGTGTTTTTGACAATTAGCACCAGTTACGTAACTTTCCGGGGTTTACCGGGTAAGTCCTTGGAGACCCGAACTATTTCGGGTAACCACAACAAACAAACCCAGCCCCGCCGTTCTTACGTAACAGCACCTCGACCCGCTATACGAGCACTTCTACGTATGGGTCCTTGGGGTTTCTTCTTCTCAATTACTGTAGGAACCTCCCTAGTTTCCTTTTCAGTAACTAACTTCTTCTTCTTTTTCCTACCATCGACTTTTCTAGCTGGCGTTGGTTTTCTAGTCTTCTTTGTAGGCGGGGGTGCCGTAACCTGTGTTTTACGCACCCACCTGGGTTGGGGCATTGGCACTTCTACCAAAGGCTCATTCTCATCGCCGGGCCGGCGACCTAGCCAAGGCTTCAGGCGATCCATATGGCCTGCAACAATCTTGCCTTTCACATTTTTCAACAACACAGTAACATCCGATATTACTTTTGTCACTTCAAATGGCCCATCCCAACCTTTCGAGATTTTTCCATGTACAGGTGGTTTCAATCTCACCACCTTCTGTCCAACTACATACTTCCTCTCTCTCAAGCCTGTATCATACCCTACTTTCTGATGGATGGCCGCTTTCTTCAAATGACCTCTCACCAATGCATAGCCTTCCCGCAATTCTCTGCGCAGAGATTCCGCAAATGCCACACGGCATGGGACATCCTTTCTCCGCAGTACACTGCCAAAGACCAAATCTGCAGGCATTATGATCTCAGATCCAAATACCAGGCTGTTAGGAGTGCAGCCAGTTGAAGCATGCACCGTACCGTTGTATGCATGAGCCACATACTGGGAAAACGTGTCCCAGTCATCCTGATTAGAATTAACCAGTGTGGTCAGCCCCTGAATCAACGTGCGGTTGAATCTCTCAACCATCCCATCCTACTGCGGTCGGTACGGATTTGTGCGTGTCTTAACTATGGCCAATTCTTCCAGCATCCCTTGAAAGAGACGCGATTCAAACTCCCTACCCTGGTCTGAATGTAACATGAGAGGTGCGCCAAATGTTAGTACCCACTCCTCAACCAAAGCTTGTGCGCAAGTTAATGCCGTGTGATCCTTCATTGGGATCACCTTCACGTACTTTGTATAGTAGTCTTGTACCACCATCATGCACACGTTGGAGTTTGGAGTTGTCTGGAAGCCAGTGATTATATCAATGGCTATCCTCGCAAATCTGACTCCGAACAGTTCTTGTCTGAGAGATGTTTTACCTTTCCCAGGGCCCGGCTTCACCAGGCAACACGTTGGGCATTCACTCAACCAACGTATTACGTCCTTAGACATCCCAGGCCAGTAATATCTCCTCGCTAGTTTGTCCAAAGTCCGTTTCCTGCCAAAATGAGCGGAAGTCTGATGACCATGGAAAAACTCGAATACTTCCCATCTCAGAGAAGCTGGCAAGACTATCTGTAGCCTCCTCCTGGCTTTGCCTTCAAGAGTTTTCCATCTACACAATAGGCCGTCTCGCACTACCAACTGCGACCATTGGCCCACTAAGTTCCTTACTTCCACACATTCTAATGACAGAGCAGGTCTGACGGGACGAGCAGCTCTCTCCAGGATCAGATTCCGTATCATATTGATACCATCGTCCTCCTGCTGAGCTTCAAGTATGGACTCCGCCGACCAAAACACCAAGTTCTCTTCCCAGGCCGGATCAAAATTCATTATTGGAGCCACCAACGCGTTATGTATGCCACAGTCTTCACAGTCCATTCTTGCACATCTTCGGATTGGTCTCCTAGACAAACAATCCGCATTTACGTGCTTCACTCCGCTCCGATGCTGAATCTGGGTATTCTCTATCCCTAGTTCAGACAACGCGGAGATCCATCTACCCATCATCCCATCTGCTTCCTTGAAATTAAGGAGCCATCTCAAGGATGAATGGTCTGTTCGTAGAATAAAATTCCCACCATACAAATAATGGCGGAATTTCTTTGTGTATACTACTATGGCCAACAACTCTCTCTTGGTGGTGCAATAATTGCGTTGAGTTTTACTCAAGCTGTTGCTAGCAAATGCCAAGGGCACTTCCCTACCTTCCTGTACTTGGGATAAGACAGCGCCTATGCTATCGTTGCTAGCGTCGGTGTCTAGGATGAACTGATCACCCTCAGTAGGATAGCTCAGCACAGGAGTTACCGTGAATAACTCCTTCAGCTTCTGAAAAGCCTGTCCAGCTAATTCCGTCCAGATAAACGGTGGTAGCTTCAACATTCCCTTCCTTTTTCCTACTACCAGCGCCTGTAATGGAGCCGACACCTCAGCAAATCCGGGAATGAAATCACGGTAGTAAGAGCAGAAACCCAAAAATGACCTCACTTCTTTCTGGTCTTTTGGCGTTGCCCAATTAGCTACAGCCTCTAATTTCCCTGGATCCGCCGAAATACCTGTGCCACTGACTATTCGGCCCAGATATTCCACTGATTGCCTGAAGAACTTGCATTTCTTAGCTTTCAGTCTAAGGTTGTAGGATCTCAATCGATCCATCACCTTGTTCAAATTTGATAGACACTCCTCCCGAGTTTTCCCGAAAACTATGATGTCGTCTAGATAAACTAGACAGTTTTTCCACAACAATCCCCTTAGCATTGTCTCCATCATATTCTCGAAAGTAGCCGGAGCATTGCATAAGCCAAATGGCATTACATTGAACTCAAACAACCCCCTGTGGGTTGTGAATGCTGTCTTTTCCTTATCCTCTGGGTGCATCCCAATCTGCCAGTACCCTGACTGGAGATCTAAGGTACTAAACCAGTGATTGCCTCCCAAGGAATCCAGACTTTCGTCAATGCGTGGCAAGGGGTAGGCATTCTTCCTCGTAATCCCATTTAGTCTCCTGTAATCTATACAGAACCGACAGGTGCCATCCTTCTTGGTAACCATTACCACCGGACTAGCCCATGGACTATCTGAGGGCCTTATTATCCCTTCCCCTAACATCTTGTCCACCTTATCCTCCAATGCCTGCTTCTTAGACAACGGGAGGCGCCGGTATGGCAAGCGCAATGGTGGGCTAGAACCGGTGTCTATCCGATGAGTTACTCGGTCAGTTCTACCCAATTGCTCCCCTGGAGCAGAGAACAAGTCTGCATTCTCGCACAATAGCTGAGCTAGACTCTGTTTGTCCTCCTCCGTCTCCAAGTGGCTATCTGTTACTAATGGTAAAAGATGCAGTGGCAAACCATATCCTTCCTTCCTATCCTGCTCCCCAGTGTCTTGCAATACCACTGGCATAGCGGATGGATCCAAAGCTCCTATTTCCACTGCTCTCTTCACTGCTAACTCTACTTCTGGTGAGTCAGCTCTTCCTACCACGTCAGCATATGTTACGTCCCCAAAGGTCGTCCCTTTTTCCAGGAACACATCCTGAAAAGTCATATTACTGACTGGTACTACTGTTCGTCTTGAACTCTGCACTAAGGCACTGGTGGAAACCAACCCCAGCTTACTCAAATGCTGCTGATTCGGTTCCACCACCCCCATGCGGTCAAATTCCATTTCCCGGCAGTATACAACTACATTGCACACATGGCGGGGAGGAATTCGCACTGTCTGAGAGACAGACGAGACGCCTGAAATCCGGCGGAGTACACACTGGACTTTCATCTCTTGTGGATATCGAAGAGTGAGTTCCCCTGTCACACTATCCAATACCGCTCCATACAGAGAACAAAAATCTACTCCCAAGATTCCCTCATCCGTCAATTCAGCTACAGTTGTTGAAACAACAAATGAATGTTGATTCACCCAAAAGGGTATCACCTGTCTGCCATGTGTCCGCATATGAGACCCATCAGCACTTCTGACCGACCCAGACCCCACAGGGTTAGTCGACAGACCTACGAGCTTCTTGAAGAAATGGTGACCCATCATGGAGTGACTAGCTCCAGTATCGATCAGAAATTCCCCCAAGCAGCCCTGAATCTGCACAGGCAAGTACCATCTCTTCCCTTGTAAAGGAGAAGGTTGCAAGGCAAATCTCTGGATTCCAGCTTCACCGCCCAAGTCATATCCCCTCGAGTTGAGAAACTTAACTATAGGATCATCGGGTTTGAGTCGCGAAGCACAAAACCTTTCTACTTCTTCCGCCAACTCAATTCTGCGGACGGTGTCCAGATGAGCTAAATCTTCAACACCTTTCTCGTCCGTTCCCTGGGGCCCATCTCCACCTGGCGGATCAGACTCAGGTGCGGCTAACCCCAGCGGTTCCCATGAAATGGAATCTTTTGATTCTATCCTGACAGTACTTTTGACAATCACAGGTGGGGTTGTTATCTTGTCATCGACAACAACCCCTGTTAGTTTTCTGTCGGTGGTGGGCTTTGGTCAGAAGAGGGTCCGTCTTTTTGTTTCTCGACCGATGATACATTCTTAGTATCCTTGGACCAACATGTCCTTGCAAAGTGACCCTTCTTCCCACAATTATAGCATTTCGTGTCTTTGTTGGGCTTCCCCTTACCGCGACCACGAGTTGCGACCTTTTCAGCCTTCTCAGCCTTACTACGCTCCTCCATGACTTTTCCGATCATGGTCTTCAATGCACCCTCCTCTGGCGCTTGAGCGTCTGATCCTGGAACCTTTCGTCTTACATAAAAAGAACGACGTCCTTTCCATTTAGGATCTATTGCTGCCACCTCTTGCACTCCCTCTGTAGTCAGTTCAACCTCTTCTACGGGCATTTCTATTACTGCTACAGGGGCTGCCTCTACAGTTTTCAACAGCTTCCTCTTTCTCAGAGCATCTTCCGTAAGCTCGAAGATATCTGCTAGTGACATAGTGGTCTTCCACTGTGAAGCAATCTCGCTCGACAATCTTTCGTCCTTAAGTCCATCTATATACAGGCTGGACAACTTCCTTACCAGCCATGGATCACTTGGACTCATAGATGCAAATGCTTCTGCTGCTAGCACTCTGAGAGCCATCCCAAACTGTCTGTGCCCTTCACCGGGCTTCTGAACTCTTGCCTCTAGCTCAGATGCGGGATCCGCACCGGATGTGGAACCCAAAGCCCAAGAAGCTGTTTCCACTAATCCCTTGTACGTTCTTCCCCCGCTTAATTCAAAGCTTGTTAGAGCGGGATCACCAGGACCATCCCGCAGACACCATGACAAAGCTGCAAGGCATTCATCGCCTTCCCAACCATTATGTCTCATATCTGCTGAAAATCGTGTGAACCATTTCCTCCATGGAACTGTGCCATCATACTGCTTCATCTTGATAGCCTGCTTTCTCACAGGTGTCATCCCCGTTCTCAACGGTATCTCAGCCTGACTCAAAGCATAGTCCACTGCCTTAAAGTTCCCCACGTCATTCGGTACCGCATCAATCCCCAATCTTCTAATTGCTGGATTGCTCTGGAACACTGCCTCATCTTCCATTGACATATTTCCCCTATGTTGATAGGGTGTCCCACTCTGATTAGTACCTCCGGTCCTTGGTGTATACATGCTTCCTGGAGTTAAATGACTGCCAGGTAATGGGGGAGGTGGTATATTGAACATAGGCCTTGCGTTCCCATAACAGTTATCCGGACCGACATTGCTCCACCCTCCATAGGAGGTGTTAGGCCCTGCCAGATTCCCTTGACCTGGCGGCCGAGCATTCATGTTTGCCCCCTTGGGCAAACCTGGTCTACCCACTGTAGACACGTTTACCGGACCTGTAGGAACCTGCCTTGTCCCTGGAGCTGGAGTAGAATGAGCACCTGGAGCTGGAGCAGTGTGACCTGGTCCCACAGGAGGCTTATTCCCTGTAGCCTGGGCTACCGGAACGTCTCCTTTTACTCCCTTAGTGTCATTCTCCACACTCACTGATTCTGTTTCCTCAAGAAAGCAATCTAACTTCTCCTGAAACAGCTTTTCAACTCTACCACACAGTTTCAACATGAACTCCTCATTCTTATCAAACTTACTGCCATGCATGGATGAGTGTCCACTCACACTGGATAACATATCAGCTGTATGTATCACCATGGAACTATCTAGATCCTCAGTGGCAGGTGGTTTCACCACCTCTTCCACTGTATTGACTATAAATACTGAGGGCTCGTCGGCAGTCACAAAGGTCTCATCTTTAGACACTTCTTGTGCTGTCCCCACTGAGTCCCTTTTTACCTTAGTCACTTCTGGTTCCAGTTTGTTCACCATGTGATTCTCAGCTTGTTGAGCTAGTGCTTCCAACTCCCCTAACTTACTATCCTGTTTCTTCAACAACTCATCATACTCCGCTACTTGTAACTGTCTTGCCAGAATCTCGGAACTAATTTCTTTATTCCGCACCACTAGCTTTTCTGTTTCAGACTTCAATCTGACTTCAGTTCCCTCAAGTAGACCTACATTGACTGAAATTTGTTCCAGATGTTTTATCTGAGCTGCATGTTCCCCAATGTTTCCCGACCTCTTTGCCAAAAAACTCTTTTCGAAAGCTTCCCTTTCCTCCTTCAACTTTCTGAGGGATTCTTCCTCTAGTCTTATCCCTTCCTTCATATGCTCATGCTCATTTCTCAATCTGAGCGTCCTTATGTCATCCAGGCTCAACCTCTCCCTGGGTTCATAAGGTGGAACTTCTAGACCTGGTATCGTCAACCTAAAAGGATCTGGGAACAGCCTATCTCCCCTGGAGATCACATCAGCTGTCTCTTCCCCTTCCTCAGGAGTTTCTCTTAGGTCGTCCCTTTTGACAACCTCAACTCCATCCTGACTGACTGGGACTACCACTTTAGTCCCTTCCACTACTTCTATAGTGGGTACTGGTCTACGTTCCCATCTCACTGGTACATCTACTGTACCCTCCAGACTAGGTATACTAGAGTCACTATCCTCTCCAATATCTTCCATGGTAACCGGTCCAAGCATCACATCTTCTCTTGATGTTTCCCTCACCTGGACCTGTCCTACCATTTCCCTATCTGGTTCCAGAGCTGGACGTTTCGCTGGAGGGTCCCCTTGTGAATCCTCAGATCTCACTTCATGGGCTTCATCTTCCCCTCCATGTCCAATTTCCCTATTCTGATTGAACGTATGTACCTTCTGCCTAGCATTAAACCTCACCCTAGATCGTAATCTAGGACGCATCCCCTCCCCTTGGTTAGTAACCGACGGGGGAGGTACCTCTGTATCTGACATATCTTCACCACACAAAAGCAACCTGTAATAGCTATCCTTGAAACCTACCAATTCTGGTTCAAACATATAAGAGCTTACCTCTCAATTTCAGAAAGAAGAATAACAAAAATAAATGTAAATCAATACTTACCCAAAGTGGTCACGGCACCAGTGTAGCTGTTGGCTATTCTAAGATAGACATCTGCTATGAAAAACTCCAGATTCGAAAATAGGTTGTTCAGTAATTACACTTTTTTCATTCTGACATACGGCTCGTAATCATACAGACGGATAGCAATAATCAAATAGGCTTCTGAACACCAGTGGTCATATGAACATACAGGAGGTATACGCTCACGGTCTAGTACATAATTCCCGAGTTCCAAGGCTCTCTTCCATCTTGGTTAACTCCACTTGGACCAGACTCCACAGAGGGAGTTCTGTACCCGGAGTTGTACACCAATGCGTCTATCTCCTCTAGTTCCCCCAGAGGGTGGAACAGAGAAAGACGCAGGGTGACCAAGGTGGAAGCAGCGACAGGACTAGGCCTAAAAGGTACAACAGAGTTCGGGGAAGCTCTGTTGTGGAGCAGCCAAGCTGGCCGAAGTGCGCAGCAAGACTGGGTCCTCGATTAGCAGAACCCCAGGTCTTATGTACTGGTCGTTATGTAATTCTCTTCATTACTCGTAAACACTTGAGTTCCCGAGGAACTCCGGGTAACCACGCGCCGGTGCATCCGAGCCGACACTGTACCCGAGATATGTCGGGTGACACGTGGCGGTCACGGCTCAATGCACATAACCAGGCCGCGCTCCACCATTCCTCAGGTGGGCTTATATAACCTTATACTCGGCAGTAGACAGGAGTGCGGTCTGGATACACGACAACACATATACCAAATATAACTCCAACTGGTTCCATAGACATAGTACAGCGGCGACCCAATACTCCAAGGAAAAAGACAACTTTAAAATTAATGTCATATGCTTTCCAGTGATATATTACACTTGAAGATATCAATTCTAGTTTTTGGAGAATGGCTTTATGTATATGTGTAGGCATTGCCCTATTGAAAAGCCCAATAAGCTCTAAGTGTCATATTTCACCAGATATCCCTATCTAATTAGCATAGTTATGATAAGAAGAAATATATGTGACATGGGCTGCGAAAAGGGCCCTTAATGCACCCTGCACTAAGGGCCCTTTTTGTAGATCGTGCCACATATATCATACATTTTCATTTGTTAGGTAATAGAATTCGATCTATGAATGGTAATATTATTCTGTTTTAACCATAGTAACCTCCATGAATCATTCTATCAATGGATATCTTTAATTTTTCTATTTGGAATGAAATCCATCTTTCCATGGCGCATATCAACATGGACACCCAATTTGGTCTTAAAACGTTCTTTTTTACATTCCAAATATAGAGGCTTTTCACTGGAAATGGAATATTTTTGTATTCCTAATATATTCTACAAAAAAATACCCTAGAACAATTTTTAGCCTATTTTTTCCATTAAAGGCCATAGTGGTGCCCCCTGGTGGCAAAAGTCGGAACTTATCCCACACGGTGTATCCTTTCTGCTTGGCTACTCACTTGTATTTTCTGTGTACTCCAGGCCTGGGGAATACTTACTATAATACTGACTATAATAGTTAGCCACCCGGGGTTAGCCAGTACTGACTTAGTTCTGAAGCCTAATTATTATCAGTGTAGAGACTTGGATGATGGCTGCTATGTAATATCTCGGCTAATACTTTGTAGAGTTCATGCAATTACCACCTTAGTGTAGAATGAACAAGATGCCATGTATAACTTCAATCCATATGGATACAGTTACTAGTGATGCTGTTGCTAAACACACATAGCAAAATATGCCCATTGCTAGGCAAGCGATGGGCCAATACATATCTAGATGCATATTCTATGGTATGTCTACCTTAGAATATTGCAAGTTGATCTTCATAGAATATTTATGTAATGACACTGTATTTGGCACTTTTACCACAGATAACTAGCAAGATATGCCTGTTGCTAGGCAACCATCAGTAATACAGAAAAAACAACTTGACCAGAGGCTTCCCTATACTTGATTTTGGGGGGCTAGGTGTTGTTGGAAAATTGATAGCTCTATTTCCTAGAGAGACAGAGCCTCATGAAGTTGTAATTACACAAATTAACCTAAATGACCTAAAAATAGCTCAAATAGTAAAAATAAAAAATGGAGCGGTATCCTATCTTTTTAAGCACCTTTCAAACTATACATATCAGTTGAGAAACTACCATAACCACGAAATTCCCACGGAAATACAATTGCCCCCCCACTATCAGGAAACTGGGACTGGCAGAAATTGAGTTCTTGGGCAGAGATTGAGTTTTTGGGCAAAGATTGAGTTATTGCGTCAGAATTTGAGTTACTACTGATAAAGATGTCACTCACCCACATTGCTTCAGTTTGACAAAGTACAACTTTATACAGTTGACTACAGCTGGCGTGATAGCTAATATATATAATAATAATGCTGACCCACACCGTTACAGTTTGGTATGTACCAGAGGCCGGTTAGGGTCGCCCCCTTTATTTAGTTTAATACATGATGAGACTTACCCACACTGCTGTAGCTTGGCCAGGTAGGGGTCGGGTGTGTCCCTCCCCAGTACCGGTGGCCGGGTGGGGTCGCCCCCTTATGTACATTCATAGTGTGTTAGTTATTGTATATAACATTTACCCACACTGTTGTAGCTTGGCTAGGTAGGGGTCGGGTGGGGTCGGCCCCTTATGTACATTCATAGTGTGTTAGTTATTGTATATAACACTTACCCACACTGCTGTAGCTTGGCCAGGTAGGGGTCGGGCGTGTCCCTACCTAGTACCGGTGGCCGGGTGGGGTCGGCCCCCTGGATACAGATGGTGTGCTCCTGCCGGTACTGCTGCATGTACAGTCCTACATCCTCGTAGTGCCGGAACCGGAAGCTGTCCTCCTCCGGGTGGAAGGTGCCGGCCGACCCCCCTCGGTACGGCCGGGGCCGGCGCTGGTTGGGCAGCTTCTTGGGTTTGGGGGCGTGACGGGCGGGGCTGGGGGCGGGGGGGCCGGCTGTACTCCCCCAGTGCCCCAGACGCTCAGCTGTGTCGGTGCCCTCACAGGAACAGGGCACCTCGCCCCCCGGGTCCCCGCCCCCCGCCTGGTGCAGCTGGCTGTGAGGCAGGTCTACACCGGTACCCCCGTTACTGACCCCCACGTCCAGCAGCCGCCGCACGTGGCTGTCATGGAGCCGCATGCGGTGGTGGTGCCGCCCCCGCTGACGGTGCCGGCGGTGCCGTGACCCTGGGGTCAGGTCGGCACCGTCGGGGCGGTCCCCGGGGGGCGGGGCGCTGTGACTGTCCCGTTCTGCAGCCTCCACCCCCAGCAGGTCGGTGGTACAGGGGGGTGTAGTGGTAGTACAGGGGGGTGTGGTGGTGGTACAGGGGGGTGTGGTGGTGGTGTGGGTGGTGGTGGTGTGGGTGGTGCCATGCTCAGAGGACGAGTCCCCCATCGGGTGGTAGCTCCGGTCCCAGCCCCCAAACTCTCGCTGCTTGTACCTCCCCTTGCTGTACCCGTTCTGCCTGTAGTCCTGTCTGTACCCGTCCTGTTTGCAGTTGTCCTGTTGGAACCCGTTCTGTGTGTACCCGTTCTGCCTGTCCTCCCCGTACCCTGACAGGGGCAGGTGCCTGAACAGCTCCATCATGACGCGTGCTGACAGAGCCTATACCATGAGTCTTACAGGGGAGGTTGGTGACGCAGGGACTTCATGCCGTAGGACTTCACCTTAGAGATGGACACATGAAATAGAAACCAGCCTCTATGTTTATCCAGGTATGGCACATCCACACACATCAACATAGTAGTCAGATATGTGTGGCATCTCTAGATGCACAAAGTCTGCTGAGGCCTATTATCTAGCACAGAATGCTGCTACACCATCGTGGACCACATGACACAGTAGGCTACAACAGTGTAGGGCACGTCCTGTAAGATACCCTGATCACGTAGCAGGTACTCAGGCATTATAAACCTCAGATATCAGTGTATCAGTGTATCGGTGTATCGGTGTATCGGTGTATCGGGGTATCAGTGTATCAGTGTATCTCGTATCATGCATGACGTATCACGTATCATGTATCACTTATCACATATCACGTATCACGTATCATGTATCATGTATCATGTATCACATATCACGTATCACGTATCATGTATCACTTATCACATATCATGTATCACGTATCATGTATCACATATCACATATCACGTATCACGTATCATGTATCACTTATCACATATCACGTATCACGTATCATGTATCACGTATCACATATCACGTATCACGTATCACGTATCACATATCACGTATCACGTATCACGTATCATGTATCACGTATCACGGATCACGGATCACGGATCACGGATCACATATCACGTATCACATATCACATATCACATATCACATATCACATATCACATATGTGTATAAAGGCATCATTAACCTCAGATATCAGACTCTCTATATCAGGATGTATCCCTTTAAACATGACAGTGTTGTTTAGTTGCTGTGTGTACTGCTGTGAGTTTGGGTCCCGGGATGCACCTCACCTCTCTGCAGCCGTATAACGCCATGCACAGTCTGTACTTACGGCACCATTATCTCGTGTATAAGGCCGCTGGTGTCCAACCTTAGACCCCGGCCACAGAGATGACGTGTATAGTGCAGTATAACTACCGTATACTACTCAGGCTGCCATAAGGGAGCCTGGGGCGGCATTCTGTGTGGAGGGAGGGCCCAGGTACACACAGTAACTACTAGGTACAGACTCCATCCCGGACTGGTCTCCTGGTATTGTTACCTGAGTTGGTACCTGAGGCGGTGTGAGTACCCTGTGTCTGAGGCTGCTGGAAGGGGTCCCTGGGTCAGGTCTCGGTGTGTATCAGGGGGTGAGGTGTGTGAGCGGCTTGCCTCCCCACACCTCCTGTAGTGGCGTGTCGAGCTAACACGTTGTGCACCCTGTGGGGGTGCTTTATGCTGCAGTAATGACACACCTCCACCTTAACACTTACAGCACCCTGTACACGTATCCCACAGGCTACACGTCTCCTCCTCCTGCACCCGGGGAGGGCTGCTTTATGCTGCAGTAATGACAGTCGTAACTGCCTGCTGTAACTGTCTTCTGTAACTGCCTGCTGTAACTGCTTCCTGTAACTGCTGTAACTGC
The DNA here is from genome assembly GCA_947462335.1 of Harmothoe impar. Taxonomy (NCBI): domain Eukaryota; kingdom Metazoa; phylum Annelida; class Polychaeta; order Phyllodocida; family Polynoidae; genus Harmothoe; species Harmothoe impar. Next base: position 64,550,249 of record OX381720.1, on the reverse strand, counting down.
CTGCTGTAACTGCTGTAACTGCCTGCTGTAACTGCTGTAACGGCCTCCTGTAACTGCCTCCTGTAACTGATGAAACTGCCTCCTGTAACTGCTGTAACTGCCTGCTGTAACTGCCTGCTGTAACTGCCTCCTGTAACTGCCTCCTGTAACTGCTGTAACTGCCTCCTGTAACTGCTGTAACTGCCTGCTGTAACTGCTGTAACTGCCTCCTGTAACTGCTGTAACTGCCTGCTGTAACTGCTGTAACTGCCTCCTGTAACTGCTGTAACTGCCTCCTGTAACTGCTGTAACTGCCTGCTGTAACTGCTGTAACTGCCTCCTGTAACTGCTGTAACTGCCTGCTGTAACTGTCTGCTGTAACTGCTGTAACTGCCTCCTGTAACTGCCTGCTGTAACTGCTGTAACTGTCTGCTGTAACTGCCTGCTGTAACTGCCTCCTGTAACTGCTGTAACTGCCTGCTGTAACTGCTGTAACTGCCTCCTGTAACTGCTGTAACTGCCTGCTGTCACTGCCTGCTGTAACTGCCTCCTGTAACTGCCTCCTGTAACTGCTGTAACTGCCTGCTGTAACTGCCTGCTGTAACTGCCTCCTGTAACTGCTGTAACTGCTGTAACTGCCTCCTGTAACTGCCTGCTGTAACTGCCTGCTGTAACTGTCTGCTGTAACTGCTGTAACTGTCTGCTGTAACTGCTGTAACTGCCTGCTGTAACTGCCTCCTGTAACTGCTGTAACTGCCTGCTGTAACTGCTGTAACTGCCTCCTGTAACTGCTGTAACTGCCTCCTGTAACTGCTGTAACTGCCTGCTGTAACTGCCTGCTGTAACTGCCTCCTGTAACTGCCTCCTGTAACTGCTGTAACTGCCTGCTGTAACTGTCTGCTGTAACTGATGTAACTGCCTCCTGTAACTGCCTGCTGTAACTGCCTCCTGTAACTGCTGTAACTGCCTCCTGTAACTGCCTGCTGTAACTGCCTGCTGTCACTGCCTGCTGTAACTGCCTCCTGTAACTGCCTCCTGTAACTGCTGTAACTGCCTGCTGTAACTGTCTGCTGTAACTGCCTGCTGTAACTGCTGTAACTGCCTGCTGTAACTGCCTCCTGTAACTGCCTCCTGTAACTGCTGTAACTGCCTCCTGTAACTGCTGTAACTGCCTGCTGTAACTGCCTCCTGTAACCGCTGTAACTGCCTGCTGTAACTGCCTCCTGTAACTGCCTCCTGTAACTGCCTCCTGTAACTGCTGTAACTGCCTCCTGTAACTGCCTCCTGTAACTGCCTCCTGTAACTGCTGTAACTGCCTGCTGTAACTGCCTGCTGTCACTGCCTGCTGTAACTGCCTCCTGTAACTGCCTCCTGTAACTGCTGTAACTGCCTGCTGTCACTGCCTGCTGTAACTGCCTCCTGTAACTGCCTCCTGTAACTGCTGTAACTGCCTGCTGTAACTGTCTGCTGTAACTGCCTGCTGTAACTGCCTCCTGTAACTGCTGTAACTGCCTGCTGTCACTGCCTGCTGTAACTGCTGTAACTGTCTGCTGTAACTGCTGTAACTGCCTGCTGTAACTGCCTCCTGTAACTGCTGTAACTGCCTCCTGTAACTGCTGTAACTGCCTGCTGTAACTGCCTGCTGTAACTGCCTGCTGTCACTGCCTGCTGTAACTGCCTCCTGTAACTGCCTCCTGTAACTGCTGTAACTGCCTGCTGTAACTGCCTGCTGTAACTGCCTCCTGTAACTGCTGTAACTGCTGTAACTGCCTCCTGTAACTGCCTGCTGTAACTGCCTGCTGTAACTGTCTGCTGTAACTGCTGTAACTGTCTGCTGTAACTGCTGTAACTGCCTGCTGTAACTGTCTGCTGTAACTGATGTAACTGCCTCCTGTAACTGCCTGCTGTAACTGCCTCCTGTAACTGCTGTAACTGCCTCCTGTAACTGCTGTAACTGCCTGCTGTAACTGCCTGCTGTAACTGCCTCCTGTAACTGCCTCCTGTAACTGCTGTAACTGCCTGCTGTAACTGTCTGCTGTAACTGATGTAACTGCCTCCTGTAACTGCCTGCTGTAACTGCCTCCTGTAACTGCTGTAACTGCCTCCTGTAACTGCCTGCTGTAACTGCCTCCTGTAACTGCCTCCTCTAACTGCCTCCTCTAACTGCTGTAACTGCCTCCTGTAACTGCTGTAACTGCCTTCTGTAACTGCCTGCTGTAACTGCCTCCTGTAACTGCTGTAACTGCCTCCTGTAACTGCTGTAACTGCCTGCTGTAACTGCCTCCTGTAACCGCTGTAACTGCCTGCTGTAACTGCCTCCTGTAACTGCCTCCTGTAACTGCCTCCTGTAACTGCTGTAACTGCCTCCTGTAACTGCCTCCTGTAACTGCTGTAACTGCCTCCTGTAACTGCTGTAACTGCCTCTGTAACTGCTGTAACTGCCTGCTGTAACTGCCTGCTGTAACTGCCTGCTGGAACTGCTGTAACTGCCTCCTGTAACTGCCTCCTGTAACTGCTGTAACTGCCTCCTGTAACTGCCTCCTGTAACTGCTGTAACTGCCTCCTGTAACTGCCTCCTGTAACTGCTGTAACTGCCTCCTGTAACTGCCTCCTGTAACTGCTGTAACTGCCTCTGTAACTGCTTTAACTGCCTGCTGTAACTGCCTGCTGTAACTGCCTGCTGGAACTGCTGTAACTGCCTCCTGTAACTGCCTGCTGTAACTGCTGTAACTGCCTGCTGTAACTGCCTCCTGTAACTGCCTCCTGTAACTGCTGTAACTGCCACCTGTAACTGCCTGCTGTAACTGCCTGCTGTAACTGCCTGCTGTAACTGCCTCCTGTAACTGCCTCCTGTAACTGCCTCCTGTAACTGCCTCCTGTAACTGTTGTAACTGCCTCCACACCCCGCTCCACACCAGGGCTCTACACAATAACTCCCACACCCTGCTGCACCTTGTACTGAGTCAGGGTACAGGTAGACCTCAGGCCGTACCAGGGTGCCACACCAGACTGCAGAGTCAGGTCCGGCAGCTAATCCACCAACCCTACAAAGCCGCACCCAGGTGTGTGTGTGTGTGTGTGTGTGTGTGTGTAGGGGGGGTAGGAGCCGGCAGGTATGGGGCAGCAGGGTAAGTGAGGTCTGACTCCTTTATCGATCCGTGCTGACATGTAGGGTGTATGTGGTGTAGGCACCGTGCAGGAAGGAGGCTCAACGTATACATGTCGTTTCATTTTTCTGCACAGGAATTAAAATTCATTTTTGAGTTTCAATTTTGTAAAACTCTATATCTAAGAAAACACAGTTGAATAAAAATATTTATTACAAAATCTGATATGAATAAGGCAAGGAACTCTTTAAATGTACAGCTCCCTGACAGGCTGAGTGACCCCCCCCCTGACGTACAGCACCCTGACAGGCTGAGTGACCCCCCCTGACGTACAGCACCCTGACAGGCTGAGTGACCCCCCCCCTGACGTACAGCTCCCTGACAGGCTGAGTGACCCCCCCCTGACGTACAGCTCTCTGACAGGCTGAGTGACCCCCCCCTGACGTACAGCACCCTGACAGGCTGAGTGACCCCCCCTGACGTACAGCTCCCTGACAGGCTGAGTGACCCCCCCCCTGACGTACAGCGCCCTGACAGGCTGAGTGACCCCCCCCTGACGTACAGCACCCTGACAGGCTGAGTGCCCCCCCCCTGACGTACAGCACTGACAGGCTGAGTGCCCCCCCCCTGACGTACAGCACTGACAGGCTGAGTGACCCCCCCCCTGACGTACAGCGCCCTGACAGGCTGAGTGAACCCCCCCTGACGTACAGCACCCTGACAGGCTGAGTGACCCCCCCCTGACGTACAGCTCCCTGACAGGCTCAGTGAACCCCCCCCCCCTGACGTACAGCACCCTGACAGGCTGAGTGAACCCCCCCTGATGGACAGCTCCCTGACAGGCTGAGTGACCCCCCCCCTGATGGACAGCTCCCTGACAGGCTGAGTGACCCCCCCCCCTGACGTACAGCACCCTGACAGGCTGAGTGACCCCCCCCCCCTGACGTACAGCTCCCTGACAGGCTGAGTGACCCCCCCCCCTGACGTACAGCTCCCTGACAGGCTGAGTGACCCCCCCCCCTGACGTACAGCTCCCTGACAGGCTGAGTGACCCCCCCCCCCTGACGTACAGCACCCTGACAGGCTGAGTGACCCCCCCCCCTGACGTACAGCACCCTGACAGGCTGAGTGACCCCCCCCCCCCTGACGTACAGCACCCTGACAGGCTGAGTGACCCCCCCCCCCTGACGTACAGCACCCTGACAGGCTGAGTGACCCCCCCCCCTGACGTACAGCACCCTGACAGGCTGAGTGACCCCCCCCCCCCCTGACGTACAGCACCCTGACAGGCTGAGTGACCCCCCCCTGACGTACAGCACCCTGACAGGCTGAGTGACCCCCCCCCTGACCTGCCCCACCCCAGCTGAAGGGGCGTCTCTGGGAGTGATACCCAGGGTCAGGTTCCCTGCTTCATGTTTAATTAACTTAGCTCAGATCCAGGAGCTCAGATTGCATGCCATACCCACATCTTGACCCGTCCCTGCCCCCACATCCTGCCACCCCCCTCCCCCAGGTGCTGTAGGTGAAGGTTAATGCCCGGTACCCTGTGTAGGCAGCCATCTTGTCCCCCCTATAGCCCTGTAACAGTTACCTTGTGTAGGCAGCCATCTTGTCCCCCTAAAGCACTGTAACAGTTACCTTGTGTAGGCAAGGGCAGCAGGTGTTTTACCTTAAGAGTTCACACAGAGTTACTCCCACATCCACAGCCCCCCCTCCCACACCCACATAGAGTCACCCCCCCCCACCCACCCACACACACAGTGAGTGTGTACAGAGTGCATTAAGGCCCTTCATGCAGGCTTAGCTCCAGATTACCGCACCTTACAACGCCAGTGGCCGCCAATAGAAACCCTCACCTTACACCTGAGTGACCATCAATAGAAACCCTCACCTTACACCTGAGTGGCCGTCAATAGAGACCCTCACCCTACACCTGAGTGGCCTCCATTAGCTACAGGCAGCATGTCAGTGCACTGCTGTAAACGTACATATTTCTGTGTGTATTTATATAAATGTTTGCTTGAAGTACAATTTTACGTGTATTTAAAGGTATAGACCAGGGTTCGGCCAATTCTGATCTACACACAATTTCTCTAAATTACTTTGGATGATATGAATATCATATCTGATGATGTAATAAAAGCCATACCTCATGGTGCTAGATTATGATATATTGACATTTGAAGAAAGAGCTCCCTTAACTATGACAGCATATGGATGAACATTTATTTTTTCAAAGTTTTTCAAATTTGTGAGAGATTGAACCATAGTATCTCAACCAAACTTCTCAAATGTTTAGAGTAGATTATATGCAACATAATTGATCCCTAAAAATGATTGATCATGGGTGAAACCAAAGAGCTGTGACGATTTAGGAAAAAAACACAAATTTATAAATGTCTACTTTCTCTAAGTTTTGCTACACAGAAAAGAAATAGGCAAACATTTTATGATCAAAATCTTCGCCATCTGTACACAAGATCAAGAGATTTATTCAAACATTTTCTAGTCGGCTGAGATAACTGTGGTAGCTTAGGGCATAGCTTTTTGAAGCAGAGAAACACAGTGACAAGATGTGTAGCATGCCACTGTGAGGCATCTAAAGGGTTAAAGATGGGTTAGGAGCTAATTTGGCGCAGATTTTTATTTTTCATTTAAAGAATGTAATAGTGTTCATAATGTCCATACAAATATGTGTGTAGCTCATAACATCAGTCCCATCCTTATAAATGCATTAAATATAGAGAAGACCTGGCCAGAATAGGTCAGGGGACCCGTCACTATTACAGAGAGGGTCTCCTGGCCTGATTTTCTCTATATTTAATGTATTTGTAATCATCAGAATGATTTAAAAAGCTACACTCACATTTATATTGACATTATGAACACAAATACGTTCTTTAAATGAAAAATAAAAATTGACCCCAAATTAGCTCCTAACCCATCTTTAATGTAGGTGAGTTAGGTCATGTGCAAAAGGGAGATATGCTTTTATCATGGTTTTAAGTTATTTTTTTGCCACCAGGTGCCATATGCATAGACTCTGGTCTATACCTTTAATTTCATGAACTTTCAGCAATATTTGATAGATATCCGTGCTGTACATATTTTTGCGGATTTTCATATCCGCGAAATTTGTGAAAATATGTACACTGGTAAATAAAATTCAGTACTGGAAACCTGCCATCAGGGGGAAAAGGCAGACTGTGTCATTGTTATGATGACAGAAGCAGGACATGTTGGAATGCTGCAAAATGGATAACTGTTGACATATATCTAATTCGCCAATTAACAATTGAAGACTGCAACAGTTTTAAATATTGCACAAATATTACTCTACAATGTCTTTTAACAATAGGGCATCTCCCTGAATACATTGCATTGAATCTATGTATTATGTTTTTTGGACAGATGACTCACTCTATTCACAGCTATTCACACGGGATCATGATCATAACAATAATGACATCGGTACCACTTCCAAAGCTGTGTACCTGTGTAGAAATAGGGGGCAACAACTGTGGAGGGCGGGGGGGGCAGTAATTGGGTCCCAGTGAAGTGGAAATGATAAAATGTAAAGAAATACTATTAGCCATATCTGAAGTACTATACGCATCAGGCAATGTAGGTGGTATTACCAGGGTCCCTGAAGTAAATGTGGCCGTGACTAATCTGTATGGAATCAGGCCCCAGTAAAGTCTATAATGTCAGTAAATGTCCTATATATAGCTAACCAGACAGGTGGGGTCTATACTTGGTATAGGTGCACCTATATATACTGCTGGTACCCACCTGCTATAATACAGGGTAACGGAATGTACCTCAGGTCTGCCTCATGCTGTTTAGTACAGCGTGTTATAATACATGCTGTTTAGTACAGCTTGTTATAATACATGCTGTTTAGTACAGCGTGTTATAATACATGCTGTTTAGTACAGTGTTATAATACATGCTGTTTAGTGCAGCGTGTTATAATACATGCTGTTAAGTATAGCGTGTTATGATACATGCTGTTTAGTGCAGCGTGTTATAATACATGCTGTTTAGTACAGCGTGTTATAATACATGCTGTTTAGTACAGTGTTATAATACATGCTATTTAGTACAGCGTGTTATAATACATGCTGTTTATTGCAGCGTGTTATAATACATACTGTTTAGTGCAGCGTGTTATAATACATGCTGTTTAGTGCAGCGTGTTATAATACATGCTGTTTAGTACAGCGTGTTATAATACATGCTGTTTAGTGCAGCGTGTTATAATACATGCTGTTTAGTACAGTGTTATAATACATGCTGTTTAGTGCAGCGTGTTATAATACATGCTGTTTAGTGCAGCGTGTTATAATACATGCTGTTTGGTACAGTGTTATAATACATGCTGTTTAGTACAGTGTTGTAATACATGCTGTTTAGTGCAGTGTTATAATACATGCTGTTTAGTACAGCGTGTTATAATACATGCTGTTTAGTACAGTGTTATAATACATGCTGTTTAGTACAGCGTGTTATAATACATGCTGTTTAGTGCAGCGTGTTATAATACATACTGTTTAGTACAGCGTGTTATAATACATGCTGTTTAGTACAGCGTGTTATAATACATACTGTTTAGTGCAGCGTGTTATAATACATGCTGTTTGGTACAGTGTTATAATACATGCTGTTTAGTACAGCGTGTTATAATACATGCTGTTTAGTACAGTGTTATAATACATGCTGTTTAGTACAGCGTGTTATAATACATGCTGTTTAGTGCAGCGTGTTATAATACATACTGTTTAGTACAGCGTGTTATAATACATGCTGTTTAGTACAGCGTGTTATAATACATGCTGTTTAGTACAGCGTGTTATAATACATGCTGTTTAGTGCAGCGTGTTATAATACATGCTGTTTGGTACAGTGTTATAATACATGCTGTTTAGTACAGCGTGTTATAATACATGCTGTTTAGTACAGTGTTATAATACATGCTGTTTAGTACAGCGTGTTATAATACATGCTGTTTAGTGCAGCGTGTTATAATACATACTGTTTAGTACAGCGTGTTATAATACATGCTGTTTAGTACAGCGTGTTATAATACATACTGTTTAGTGCAGCGTGTTATAATACATGCTGTTTGGTACAGTGTTATAATACATGCTGTTTAGTGCAGCGTGTTATAATACATGCTGTTTAGTACAGTGTTATAATACATGCTGTTTAGTACAGCGTGTTATAATACATGCTGTTTAGTGCAGCGTGTTATAATACATGCTGTTTAGTGCAGCGTGTTATAATACATGCTGTTTAGTACAGCGTGTTATAATACATGCTGTTTAGTGCAGCGTGTTATAATACATGCTGTTTAGTACAGCGTGTTATAATACATACTGTTTAGTGCAGCGTGTTATAATACATGCTGTTTGGTACAGTGTTATAATACATGCTGTTTAGTGCAGCGTGTTATAATACATGCTGTTTAGTACAGTGTTATAATACATGCTGTTTAGTGCAGCGTGTTATAATACATGCTGTTTAGTACAGCGTGTTATAATACATGCTGTTTAGTACAGCGTGTTATAATACATGCTGTTTAGTGCAGCGTGTTATAATACATGCTGTTTAGTACAGTGTTATAATACATGCTGTTTAGTGCAGTGTTATAATACATGCTGTTTAGTACAGCGTGTTATAATACATGCTGTTTAGTACAGGGTGTTATAATACATGCTGTTTAGTACAGTGTTATAATACATGCTGTTTAGTACAGTGTTGTAATACATGCTGTTTAGTACTAGTGTTATAATACATGCTGTTTAGTACAGCGTGTTATAATACATGCTGTTTAGTACAGCGTGTTATAATACATGCTGTTTAGTACAGCGTGTTATAATACATGCTGTTTAGTGCAGCGTGTTATAATACATGCTGTTTAGTGCAGCGTGTTATAATACATGCTGTTTAGTACAGCGTGTTATAATACATGCTGTTTAGTGCAGCGTGTTATAATACATGCTGTTTAGTGCAGTGTTATAATACATGCTGTTTAGTGCAGTGTTATAATACATGCTGTTTAGTACAGCGTGTTATAATACATGCTGTTTAGTGCAGCGTGTTATAATACATGCTGTTTAGTGCAGTGTTATAATACATGCTGTTTAGTGCAGTGTTATAATACATGCTGTTTAGTACAGCGTGTTATAATACATGCTGTTTAGTACAGCGTGTTATAATACATGCTGTTTAGTACAGCGTGTTATAATACATACTGTTTGATACTAGTGTTATAATACATACTGTTTAGTGCAGCGTGTTATAATACATGCTGTTTAGTACAGCATGTTATATTACACACTGTTTAGTACAGCGTGTTATAATACATGCTGTTTGGTACAGTGTTATAATACATGCTGTTTAGTACAGCGTGTTATAATACATGCTGTTTAGTACAGCGTGTTATATTACATGCTGTTTAGTACAGCGTGTTATATTACATGCTGTTTAGTACAGCGTGTTATAATACATGCTGTTTAGTACAGCGTGTTATAATACATACTGTTTGATACTAGTGTTATAATACATACTGTTTAGTACAGCGTGTTATATTACATGCTGTTTAGTACAGCGTGTTATAATACATGCTGTTTAGTACAGCGTGTTATAATACATACTGTTTGATACTAGTGTTATAATACATACTGTTTAGTACAGCGTGTTATAATACATGCTGTTTAGTACAGCGTGTTATAATACATGCTGTTTAGTACAGCGTGTTATAATACATGCTGTTTAGTACAGCGTGTTATAATACATGCTGTTTAGCGCAGCATGTTGTAATACATGCTGTTTAGTACAGTGTTATAATACATGCTGTTTAGTACAGCGTGTTATAATACATGCTGTTTAGTACAGCGTGTTATAATACATGCTGTTTAGCGCAGCATGTTGTAATACATGCTGTTTAGTACAGTGTTATAATACATGCTGTTTAGTGCAGCGTGTTATAATACATGCTGTTTAGTACAGCTTGTTATAATACATGCTGTTTAGTACTAGTGTTATAATACATGCTGTTTAGTACAGCGTGTTATAATACATGCTGTTTAGTACAGCGTGTTATAATACATGCTGTTTAGTACTAGTGTTATAATACATGCTGTTTAGTACAGTGTTGTAATACATGCTGTTTAGTACAGCGTGTTATAATACATGCTGTTTAGTACTAGTGTTATAATACATGCTGTTTAGTACTAGTGTTATAATACATGCTGTTTAGTGCAGCGTGTTATAATACATGCTGTTTAGTACAGTGTTATAATACATGCTGTTTAGTACAGCGTGTTATAATACATGCTGTTTAGTACAGTGTTATAATACATGCTGTTTAGTGCAGCGTGTTATAATACATGCTGTTTAGTGCAGTGTTATAATACATGCTGTTTAGTGCAGTGTTATAATACATGCTGTTTAGTGCAGTGTTATAATACATGCTGTTTAGTACAGCGTGTTATAATACATGCTGTTTAGTGCAGTGTTATAATACATGCTGTTTAGTGCAGTGTTATAATACATGCTGTTTAGTGCAGTGTTATAATACATGCTGTTTAGTGCAGTGTTATAATACATGCTGTTTAGTGCAGTGTTATAATACATGCTGTTTAGTGCAGTGTTATAATACATGCTGTTTAGTACAGCGTGTTATAATACATGCTGTTTAGTGCAGTGTTATAATACATGCTGTTTAGTACAGCATGTTATAATACAGTGTACCTCAGGTCTGCCTCACAATGTTTAGTGCAGTGTGTTTAGCTGCAATGTTGGACACATGGAGGTTTACATCATGCTGTTGGACTACAGCGTGTTGTGGGGCTACCTACAATGTAGTAAATATAGAAAGGACCTAACGTTATTTCAAGTTTCACCTTGTGGCTATTTTCGGTTGATGGGGATTAGTGTGGGGTCTGACTGAGTGGGTGCTGAGTGTGGACTTTACAGAGGAATTGGCCACCTACTGTACGGTGGGTGATTAGGTAAACCCCTCACACACTGAGAGGGAGTAGGTTAACCACTCACCTACCGACATGAGGGTGCTTAGGGTAATCAGCTTATACATTTAAAACTAGCATGTAGCATGATACAGCATCACACAACATCACACAGAGTCATACAGCGTCATACAGCGTCACACAGTGTCATGTAGCGTCATGTAGCATGATAAAGCGTCATACAGCGTCACACTGCGTCACACAGCGTCACACAGCGTCACACAGCGTCACACAGCGTCACACAGTGTCACACAGCGTCACACAGCGTCACACAGCGTCATGTAGCGTCACACAGCGCCATGTAGCGTCACACAGCGTCATGTAGCGTCACACAGCGTCATACAGCGTAACACAGCGTCACACAGCGTCACACAGCGTCACACAGCGTCACATAGCGTCATGTAGCGTCACACAGCGTCACACAGCGTCACACAGCGTCATACAGCGTCATACAGCGTCATACAGCGTCAAACAGCATCACATAACGTCACACAGCGTCACACAGCGTCATGTAGCGTCACACAGCGTCACACAGCGTCACACAGCGTCATACAGCGTCATACAGCGTCACACAGCGTCATACAGCTTCATACAGCGTCAAACAGCATCACATAACGTCACACAGCGTCACACAGCGTCACACAGCGTCATGTAGCGTCATGTAGCATGATACAGCGTCACACAGCGTCACACAGCGTCACACAGCGTCATGTAGCGTCATGTAGCGTCATACAGCGTCATGTAGCGTCATGTAGCGCCACACAGCGTCATGTAGCATCACACAGCGTCATGTAGCGTCATGTAGCGTCACACAGCGTCACACAGCGTCACACAGCGTCACACAGCGTCATACAGCCTCATACAGCGTCACACAGCGTCATACAGCGTCATACAGCATCAAAGTAAACAAATAACGTTATACACCATTTTACAACGTTATATAACGTCATATGTCAACGTTTTTCTAAGGCGCTTTAGTATAATATAACGTTATGTAACATTTAAAACGTTATATTGACTTAAAATAACGTTTTTCTGTTACCTGGGATCAAACAGCATCACACAGCATCACACAGCATCACACAGCGTCACACAGCTTCACACAGCGTCATGTAGCGTCACACAGCGTCACACAGCGTCATGTAGCGTCATGTAGCGTCATGTAGCGTCATGTAGCGTCATGTAGCGTCATGTAGCGTCATGTAGCGTCATGTAGCGTCATGTAGCGTCATGTAGCGTCACACAGCGTCATGTAGCGTCATGTAGCGTCATGTAGCATCACACAGCGTCATGTAGCGTCATGTAGCGTCATGTAGCGTCATGTAGCGTCATGTAGCATCATGTAGCGTCATGTAGCGTCACACAGCGTCATGTAGCGTCACACAGCGTCATGTAGCGTCATGTAGCGTCATGTAGCGTCATGTAGCGTCATGTAGCGTCATGTAGCGTCATGTAGCGTCACACAGCGTCATGTAGCATCACACAGCGTCATGTAGCGTCATGTAGCGTCATGTAGCGTCATGTAGCGTCATGTAGCGTCATGTAGCGTCATGTAGCGTCATGTAGCGTCACACAGCGTCATGTAGCGTCATGTAGCGTCATGTAGCGTCATGTAGCGTCATGTAGCGTCATGTAGCGTCACACAGCGTCATGTAGCGTCATGTAGCATCACACAGCGTCATGTAGCGTCATGTAGCGTCACACAGCGTCATGTAGCGTCATGTAGCGTCACACAGCGTCATGTAGCGTCATGTAGCGTCATGTAGCGTCATGTAGCGTCATGTAGCGTCATGTAGCGTCATGTAGCATCATGTAGCGTCATGTAGCGTCATGTAGCGTCATGTAGCATCATGTAGCGTCATGTAGCGTCATGTAGCGTCATGTAGCATCATGTAGCGTCATGTAGCGTCATGTAGCGTCACACAGCGTCATGTAGCGTCATGTAGCGTCACACAGCGTCATGTAGCGTCATGTAGCGTCATGTAGCGTCATGTAGCGTCATGTAGCGTCATGTAGCGTCATGTAGCGTCACACAGCGTCATGTAGCGTCATGTAGCATCACACAGCGTCATGTAGCGTCATGTAGGGTCACACAGCGTCACACAGCGTCACACAGCTTCACACAGCGTCATGTAGCGTCATGTAGCGTCACACAGCGCGGCACAGGTAATAATGATTCAGGTGTAAAGCAGTTACACACTTACAAATATTGTGTAACAAGTGCACCAACTTAACACATTGGTGCATCACCCTGCCCTCGACACTGCATTGGTGCATCACTCCACTCCCTTGCATTGATGCTGCATTGGTGCATCATACTGACCCCTTGATGCTGCATTGGTGCATCAACCCGCCCCCTTGATGCTGCATTGGTGCATCATACTGACCCCTTGATGCTGCATGAAGTTGAAGTTGAAGTTTGAAGTTTTAAATTTATCTTTATTGGCAATAAAGGTCGATAACCGAGATACATTTGTCGTCGTGGAGATATATAATTAAGCCAGTTATGATATATATAGGCTTGTCAATAGGTATGATATTTCAGCACTATGACACGGTGTTTACAATACACGGCAGTTACTTTTGGTGAACATTATGACAAAATTCCACGAGTACCATTAAACAATTTGGTTTTCAACTAGGCCAATAAAAATGGGATAGACAATCAGCAAGCTGATAATTCTTTGCCTACCCCCTAGTTTTCTCAAAACAATATAAAGTTGGTCAAAGAAAAATATAATTAATGAACCGGACCAACAGGACAATACAGGACAAATACAGTAAGTCTTAGCAATATGGCTGGCAGTGATGAATGTAGCTGATCACACAATAATCGATCCAGAGAATTTCTTACAACAATTCAAGGAAATTGGTTTACAGGGATTGTATTGATTAATAAAATTTTCATTAAGCCTTTAAATTGAGTTAGACTCTCTGCATTTCTGACAGTATGGTGCAATTCATTCCAGGCTCTTCCGACTGAAACTTCGATACTACGCTCATAGGAAGCTGCATGGACCAGATTATAAAATAATACAGGTGCTTGAGCTGCTCGTGTTATTCTTTGTCTATTATCTAAGAATTGACGGTATTGAGCACGTTTATACCCATATAATCTCTGATGGTATACACGTCTATCACCTAATTTGGGCATTTTAGCTTCTTGATGGACATAATCAGTGTGAGTTAATCTCGGCAGCTTTAAACAATACTTAAGACACCTGTTTTGTATACGTTGCAACACTGCAAGCATATCACCATTTGCATGTGCATAGAGTATATCTCCATAATCAAATAGTGGCAAAGTATATACCTTGTAAATGAATAATAAAGTCTTGCTTGGAAGATAAGCTCTCAACCTGTTTAACAAGTATGACTTGTAACCCACAATCTTTTTGACCTCCTTTAGGTGTGCCATCATGTTTAGTTCATTATCCAGAGTTACTCCCAGATATTTAAAGGTATCGACAAACCTTAAACGCTGACCATTTGCCTGTATATTAACTTGATTTGTATGTAAATTTGGTAATTTCCTAGACGAGGCGAAAATCATTAATTTTGTTTTAGATTCATTTAATGTTAATTTGTTTTTTACAGACCAGTTTATAAAGTTTGTCATTGAATTTTGCAATTTATTTACTAAATCCGGTAAAACTTGTCCAGAAACGTATATAACTGAGTCGTCGGCGTATAATAAAGTTTTTACACCATCGTCAAAAACATTTATGTCATTTATATAAATTAAGAAAAATAGGGGGCCCAATATAGAGCCCTGGGGGACACCGCAAGTAAGGCTAGCAGATTCAGAAATTTTGTTGTTAGCTTTGGTTTTTTGAGTTCTCAAGTTTAAATAATTTTTTATCCAATTTAAAATATTTCCTCGAATTCCGGCTAATTTTAATTTTTCAAAAAGTATTAAATAATTTACAGAATCAAAAGCCTTTTTTATATCGATGAAGGCTGCTAAAGTAATATTTCCTACGTTCCTATCTCTTAATATGTCATTTGATAACTTTGAAATGGTATCTATTGTCGAGCGTGATTTGCGGTAGCCCCCCTGTTCGTCCAATAAAATGTGGTTTAAATCTAGATGGTCACTTAACTTTGTATGAACTATTCTTTCTAATATTTTTCCGGGTACTGGTAGCTGGCTAATAGGTCTTAGGTTTGTGACATTACTGGAATCCCCACCCTTAGGTAGGGGGGTGACTAATGCTGATTTCCATGACAAAGGAATTTCATTTAATTCTAAAGACAAATTTATTATTTTTAAGAAACGATCCGGTTTGCATAAAATACCATGTTGAAATACTTTTGTAGAGACATGTTCAATAGCGGATGATTTAGTGCAATCTAAACTTTGTACCACCTTTACAAGAGTAGGAGCGTCTACTCTAAAATCAGGCATATCATTTGGACATTCTACACCATCAAAAGTCCAAGGTGCATTTTGATTTTCGGCTAATTTAGGGCCAATTTCGGCAAAATACGAATTTATAAAAGTTGCTGTGTCATCAGTATTTACAGGTTGTCTAGCATCATTAACTAAATTTATTTGTTTTGAAGCTACACCATTTGAAGGCACCAGTTCTTTCATAGCAGACCAAAATTTTTTAGAATTTGAACCATCCGCCTGAAGCTGATCTAAAATATACGATCGTTTGGCTTCTCTAACTTCAAGACACACTGCGTTTTTTAAATTAGTGACAGTTAGCCAGTCTCCTATCCTATTTGTCCGTTTTGCCTTTTTCATGGCATAATTCTTATCTCTAATTCTACTCAACAAGTCTGGATTCATCCAGGGTTCTTCACGACCCTTGATTTTGAATGTTTTAACCGGACACATAATATTTAGAACATCAATCATATAACTTAAATAAATGTCCCAACATCTATGTACATTCATACAATCATCAAACTCTGACCAGTCTTTATCATTAAACATTTGTTCAAATAATAAGCGATCATAGTCTTTGTAGGATCTACCTGTAAAAAATCTAGCAGGGATCTTATAACTTTTGTGTTTCAGCACTATATATATTGGCATATGGTCACTTACATTTAAACAACCGACCCCTGACTTTAGTACTCGGCTACTGTTTGTAAACATTAAGTCAATACATGTTGAACTTAAGGTTCTCCTACCCGTTTCTTGGTTAACCCTAACAGCTGTACGAGTGGGCTTTTTAATTAACTGCTTTAAATGGCAATCGTCCATAGCATTATACAAGTTGTCTTTTTCATTACTATTTATCAAAACATCAATATTAAAATCTCCAGTAACAATTACTTCATAATCATCAAGTTGCTGGACGCTAGCTAGTTTATCACTCAAAGCAGTTATAAACCCGTTCACAGTACCATCAGGGGGCCTGTATACATTTGCTATTAGACACTTTTTATTTTTACCCTTCTCAACTTGCAACCATTGAATCTCAATGTCCGAATTACTAAGGTTTAAATGCATAAAAACATTTGAGGAGCACGTTATGTGTTCAGCAGTATAAGCACAAATACCTCCTCCCACTTTATCAATTTGTCGGTCAAGGCGAATTAAATTGTAACCAGGTATTTGGTAATCTGATTCCATGTCTTTATCTTCAAGCCATGTCTCTGAGAATAGAATCACGTCTATTAATTTCAAGCCTAAATCAGCTTTTAATGTCTCGAATTTGTTTCGCACGCTGTGTGCATTTAGATGGACTATACTAAGTCCTTGTCCATGGAATCTTAGTTGTGAGTCATCCATTGAGAATCAAGTGACCAGTTTTCACAACTATAGCCACTACATTATGGCTAGTCTTAAATCTATAAGGTGGATCAGCAAACCTGTGACAATTTATCAGATACATAATAAACACAAAACATAAAACACAAAAAAGCAGAGGGGATCTGCACTTATGGCACCCCTGACTGCTTAGATACAAGGTGACCGTCATGGGGGGGTGTTGGGGGGGACTTATCCGAGTCTAGAAAATTTTATGATTGTTTTTGAATATCTACACTATGTTTAAATATTTAAATGTTTAAAGTACCTGTGAAAGACTCAAGACATTTAATATGTATTTGGCAAATTTGTTTTTAGCACGAAACTTGAAGTATTTAAAGTACCGGTAAGAATTTAATTTAAGTCGGCACCACAGCATTTATATTTGATGAGATTCACAGAATAGCATAATAATTTCATAAACCGTCTGAGTACCGGTAGGAATTTCAGTCAGCATCTCTAGATTTGGATTTGACAACTTTCAGCACAAAAAACATGAACTGTTGAATACGACATGATACGACACGACATGACATGACCCCTGACATATTGTAAATTTACAATTTGAGTACCGGTAAAAGTTCAAATCGGAGACATGAGATTTATCTTTGACATTTGACAAATTGGTGCATCATACTGACCCCTTGATGCTGTATTGGTGCATCATACTGACCCCTTGATGCTGCATTGGTGCATCATACTGACCCCTTGATGCTGTATTGGTGCATCATACTGACCCCTTGATGCTGCATTGGTGCATCATACTGACCCCTTGATGCTGCATTGGTGCATCATACTGACCCCTTGATGCTGCATTGGTGCATCATACTGACCCCTTGATGCTGTATTGGTGCATCATACTGACCCCTTGATGCTGCATTGGTGCATCATACTGACCCCTTGATGCTGTATTGGTGCATCATACTGACCCCTTGATGCTGTATTGGTGCATCATACTGACCCCTTGATGCTGCATTGGTGCATCATACTGACCCCTTGATGCTGCATTGGTGCATCATACTGACCCCTTGATGCTGTATTGGTGCATCATACTGACCCCTTGATGCTGCATTGGTGCATCATACTGACCCCTTAATGCTGCATTGGTGCATCATACTGACCCCTTGATGCTGCATTGGTGCATCGACCCGCCCCATCAGGTCACGGCACCTTCCTTGTTGCACCATGGTAATACTCATGACCATAAAGGACATGACCATTAGGTCCGATGCTGTCCTTGAGGGTTAATACAATATGCACCTTACTCCGCACACAGCGGTGTGGCAGCGTGCACCCGGAGCGTGCTGATCTAGCTTTGTGCCTTTAACAAGGCGGGACTACAACAATGTTGTTGTGGCAGGAGGTGCACTGACAGGTGGTAGGCTGCACTGACAGCATGTAACCTGCACTGACAGCATGTAACCTGCACTGACAGCATGTAACCTGCACTGACAGCATGTAACCTGCACTGACAGCATGTAACCTGCACTGACAGCATGTAACCTGCACTGACAGCATGTAACCTGCACTGACAGCATGTAACCTGCACTGACAGCATGTAACCTGCACTGACAGGTGGCGGGCTGCACTGACAGCATGTAACCTGTACTGACAGCATGTAACCTGCACTGACAGCATGTTACCTGCACTGACAGCATGTAACCTGCACTGACAGCATGTAACCTGCACTGACAGGTGGCGGGCTGCACTGACAGCATGTAACCTGTACTGACAGCATGTTACCTGCACTGACAGCATGTTACCTGCACTGACAGCATGTAACCTGCACTGACAGCATGTAACCTGCACTGACAGGTGGCGGGCTGCACTGAGAAGTGTATTCCCTAGTTCACCACCTGCCCACCTGAGGGAGCTAGGTCCCTTGGTGCCTTTGTTGGTGGCAACCAATCAGTAGGCCTGTGCTTGTAGTATGGAAGGTTGAAGTGGGTTTTTTTTGTATCTTATTGTTACTGGGATACTACATTATAATGTTAATAAAAATGGCCTCCTGACCGTGTCTGGCTGGGGCAAGAGTAACCTGTGTCATCTCATCAGTTACGGAACCCTTCAGGAATTATAGCTATGTGACTCTTATTACAGTAGAAACAGAATTTTACACATTAGAGGTTTTTCTCCAGTGTGGAATGTTAAGCCAGAAGTACAGGATTGGCCCTCTCCTGCATCTAGTTAACTCACATCAAGGAGTAGCAGTATAAGCTCATGAGGTTCGGTTATACTGGTTTAATGGTACTGTAAACATATACGTATGCATGGAGCAGGCTATAGGCTTAGCAAGTGATATGTTAGTGTTGGAAGTTCATTGCTCCTTATACGTCCTCATATATTATGTATTGATATATATGTGTCAAAATTTATTTAATAAGGCAATTGTGAATTGTTTATTGTTTGATGAACCACTGATATATATGTTATACAATCGATCATTTATTATAATAGCTAAGCGAAGTGTTTTAGAGGAAACAATCCTGGTGTTGGATATTTCCGAGCTAAGCAAGATAAACATTGATAAAGTTGTTATATTTGCATCAATTATGAGAAATTTAACAAATTTTATGGACCAGGACCCCAAAAAGGGGTCATATGCCCCTCAAAGCCACCCTTCACTTTGGCACCCCTTATGATATCAACATTTATGTCATTGATGACAACTTGGCAAAATTTGGACCCTTGGTCATCGATGTCTTGAAATTTACCATAAAAGCCCTGACTTAGAAATAAGTAACCATTGAATTTCTATATTGGTTAAAGGTAATTCTGAATACCTGAAGGGCTGGATTAAACCTGCCTGTTTATTAGATATATATTGACTCGACATAAGCCAATTGATAGAAGAAAAAAATTAACTAACCACAATATATATGACAATGTAAGCGAGGCAGCGAGCTGTCCAACCTCTCTGGGCGGCGCTCTGGCGTAAACAAAGGTGGTAACCAACTTACACACGCAGCCTAGCGACATAACATAGGGGGCGCTCCTTACCGGGTAACACAGTTTGGTGCGCGTGAATGACCTGACCAATAGAGGAGACAAGGGACTCGTATCCAACCATCAATCATACTCTTATTTAATTGAGCAAAATCTCCTGCTGAGCACATGAAATCTTCGCTAACATATGTACATACACCACCTGCAGACTTCTCTCTCTGTCTGTACCATATTGTACCGGTAAACTAATCATTACAAAGTTATTAAATTAGACACTAAGTAATTTAAGTTAGTGACTGGCTAATTTAGACTAAGAGCACTGTAAAAAATAGATGTACTTTCTACAAGGATCCAATGTAAAACGCTACAGTGATCCACTGTTATCCTGAATACATTGAAGCATTGTAAATAGCAAACAGATTACAGCGAATCAGTGTAATGTGGCAACATTTTGTATAAGTGATAAATCTGACCATGGATCAATGTAGTTTGAGTCTTTTGCCTATACCATCAGGTGGAGCCACATATGTTATATCCTGCCACATATTTGAATTTGTACCCTCTTAAAAAATAATGAGAAACTCCAAGGATTTTCTGGCAATTTTGTGAGAAAATATTCACACGAAAATCCCAGGATTTAATCTGTTTACCATGTGGAATCCGGTATTATCATCGTCAGTAAGTAGGACACTCCATTTGCTGTTGATCATGGGACAGTGTGTGCAGTATGTGGTGCCAAATGTCACTTTAAGAAGTTGAGTATATCTCTTACTGGCCCTCCACTATAGTGACTATACATGGGTCCCACTATGGTCTATTTGACTGTGTCCATCGATTTTTTGAGTTGATCCTGTCGAATTTTAATCAATATAAAGTCGCACTATAGTCAAGGTCTCCAACAGTCTTTTTATATAAATTTGCAAAGCACCTTCCATTGATAAAGGGCCTTTTATGAAACCCACTGATGTTATGTTTAGCACTCCATACATCATCTACTTCAGATTTCCAGAGGTGGCATGTCCGACCTACTAATTCACCTTATTATATAATGAATAGTGTGCTTGGAGGGTATGGAGGGGGGGGGATCCCTCAACAGTTTGTGGCCCTTTTATAATGAAAAACAGTCTTATCCAATGTACAGCGTATGCTATTATTACATGTTTTCATGGGGTATAAACATAGGTTGTGTAGGTCTACCGGTATGCATTGATATATCTAGAGTACTTTTCATCAGGTAATCCTCCATCATAATCGCTATAATCTTACACTTGGAACCCCATACCCTCCACCTCTATCCGTTCCACAGGCAGCCTGCATGGCTGTCTAATTATACTTCAGAGTGCCAAGCCGTTCTCTGGAGACCAACCATGCCTGACGATTATAGCAATCTTCAAGTGCTGCGGATTGACTGGGAGCAACCATTTAATAAAAGAGGTGGGAGGGGGGGGGCATGCTTTAGTGACAGGCAACAAAAAGGTGGTTAACTTTGGGATGGCCCCTTTGTGTATGTAATTATATGTAGCGGGGTGTCTGTGTGTAAAGTCCTCTAAAGATCACTATTTACCAGCAAGACATGCCATGATGTAACATATATCCTAATTGTTATTGTATTTTGTGTAAGTTACATTATTCACTCAAGGATTTATATACATATGTGGTAACTTTTTAAAACTATTTGGTCAATTGAAAATGCATGTGATAATATAACTTTTTCTTCATGACTGCTATCATAAAAGTAGATGATAGTATTTAGAGAGTCAGGGGTGGTAATTGACCTTTCAACCTCCCCCCCCCCCCCCCCATTCACAACAACTCTCTACTCCCAACATTAGGGACAGGCCAAAAAGAAATTAAACCATAAAACAATGTTTACTCCCCTTATATCTGTTGCAGTATGCTATAGGTATTCCAAATCAGTTTTATTTTTGTTTCTAACTTGATTAGAAGCTGAAAAAAATGGATTTGAAATGTTGGATATGGGGAGTGCATATGGTATATGAAACTGTGATTTGGGACTGGCTCTCTGCTGACAGTCAGACTACCACAAGGTAGGGCGTCTTAGCACATTTAGTGATGCCAAAGGTGGGAAACTACATTTGAATAGGTAGGTATGTGGCATAATGGAAGAAGGATTAAGACCATGTGGTAAAATTGGGATACCTGGAGGAATGCATAAGACCCTGGAGGTAACATTAAAACATGCGCAATGGGTATGGAAAATACTCAGTTTGGAACATTTAGAAGAGATAGAGGGACACAGAGATGGTGATCAAGCAGGATATAAGTTGGATAGGAAGACCTGGGAGTGATGGTCAGCCTAAATAAAGGAGTCCCCCTGGAGGTAGCATCTGATACCATCAGTTGGGTTTGTAATACATGGGGATGTGGGACACTGGAGGAGGGATGGGGGACCCTGGATGAGGGGTGGGGGACCCTGGAGGAGAGATGGGAAATCCTGGAAGAGGGATGGTCATAATGGTACAATGTATCAAAATCTATGAATAGGGCCAATCATGTAAGTATATTTTACCATATATATTATTATGTAACAATGTGGTACTATCCTAGAGCTTACAGGCGGCAAATCAGTGTATAAGGAGCTATAGATAGCTAGTTAGACACCAACATTTAGATGTCCTGGTGCTTTCAGGTGCTTTAACCAAAAAAACTGAAAATTGAAAAAATGCAGTTGCATGTAATATAGAATTACCCCTATGGTGCGGTGAATTTTGGTGATTCAATATTTGATGTTAATTTGCACTGTTTAAATGGTATCATTATGTTATTAAATCACAGGAGTCAGATAACTTACATAACTGTGGTAACCTTTGGCCCCTTCTTGTTGGTCATCTTTTTTCTTCCAAATGGATCATATGACATCACACAACCCCCAAAATGAGGCTCACAGTGTGGACCAGAGTGAGGGTGTCTCCCATGTACATGGGGACCTCCCTCTGTACAGCATTCATAGACCCTCACACCATGGTGCCACCTGGTGCATTACCCGGTCCCTACCAACATGTGTGACAGGTTTCAGGACTGCACTGTTATAACCTCCCTCAGTCTCAGTTTGTCCCAAGCTGACCTAGAAGTCAGAACGTTACTACAGAAGAACCCATACACATGTAAGTATATTTCCATAGCAGTTCTATATCAGTACTCGTTATCTTATTGAATGTAATGTACAAAGAATGAATAGCCCATATAAATCGATGTGCAATTAAACTATTTGAAGAAGCTTAAGCTATTTGAACATATGTTACAACAAATTTCCTGTGTCAGTGTCTGCCAGGTTGATAACACACACAGTAAAAAAAGAAGGATCGTGTGCAATATATTTATAACCTTGTGAATAGTATTATCTTGTTGATAACTGCTGGCATTAATAATGATTTCCAAGGCATGCATTGATAAGGGAATCGTTTCTTATCCTAATTACAATCATACTTGTATCCAAATTATGTAATTGATATTTCCTATAGGTACAGGTGTACGCACACACCTGTGTGAACTGACTGTACTACTACTACTACTCAGCCAAAATGTGTAGGACCCCACCAGTCGGCCTACAGCCCCCACCAGCATGGCTCAGGACATGGCATAATGTTGGAATAGGGTTTGGTATGATCTCTTGATTGCTATTATTTATAGGCCTGTTTCGGCAAACACACCCATTAACCTAAAGTTATGTACCTGTAGGTCGAGTTACATAGACATGCTTGTTTCTATTCATATTGGACGTGCAGTTGGCAAACAAACCACTATGACCTCTAGGCAGGGTTACTCTGAATCCAGCATTTTTTTAATCAATATGACTATCCATACGTGTATCATGAGATACATATGATCACATGCATATGATATAATATATTGGATAAGGAAAACTGTCACTATAACCTATAAATAGAGTTTAATGTAATGACCCTAGTATGCGGCTATCATGGTGGGGTTACCTCACCAAAACAAGACCCTGATGGTGGCAGGTCGAGCGTTTTCAATGAGGTCATCAGAAATCAACTGCTGCTCCTTCCTCATTCCCGGGGTATATTAGTATGTCACACACCGCGTGACCTGCCATCCTTGCGGAGGCGCGGACGGGGATAGGGTGGAGGGGGGTGGATAGGCTATGGCTAGTAGTATATGTATATGATGGCTCAGTGTATCTAGATCCAGCTTCACTAAACGTTATATTCCTCAGCTGCTCCAGTAAGTGCACCTTAGATCTCTTGGAGTCAACATACATGTAACTAGCAGACTATGCCTACGATTTCTTTCTAAATTTTGGCATAATTGCTTTACAGTTCCAGTTTTCTTACATTTTCTCTGTATACATACAATCATTTTAATCAAAGTTGTCACTATATAATCGTTTCATAAATTCATAGTCATGGGAACACATCACTCTTTATTGCATTAACAGTGTTTGTCAGTGTCAAAAATTAAAAGAGTTATCAACATTTTTAATTCTTAAGTTATGATAAGTCTAGAATTACAGCCATATATGAGGACGCTGCTGTGACTCACACCCTGGGTGTCCTCCGTGATCAGGGCACCCCTAGAAGTAGGGTATCAGAACAAGTACCTCCCGGACATCTACCCCCCGGACATCTACCCCCTGCCATATACCCCCCCTGGACATCTACCCCCTAGGACATCTACCCCCTTTGGACTTTTACCCCCTAGGACATCCACCCCCTTGGACATCTACCCCCTTGGACTTTTACCCTCCAGGACTTCTACCCCTGGGGACATCTACCCCTCCGCATGATGTGACTCAATCATATGGG
Organism: Harmothoe impar; assembly: GCA_947462335.1. Classification (NCBI taxonomy): domain Eukaryota; kingdom Metazoa; phylum Annelida; class Polychaeta; order Phyllodocida; family Polynoidae; genus Harmothoe; species Harmothoe impar. The sequence goes on along the minus strand of OX381720.1, from coordinate 64,525,630 downwards.
CATCTGGAGAGGGTGGATGGCCCCAGGGGTAAACCTAGTCCTAGAGGGTAAACGTCTAAGGGGGTAGATGTCCTAGGGGTGGATGTCCTAGGGGGTAAAAGTCCTAGAGGGGTAAAAGTCCAGGGGCTAGATGTCGAGGGGGGTAAATGGTTTTTTTTGATCAATCTCATAAACGTTACCAATTGGGATAATAGTGCAGTCACCTCTGCTTTTGTGAATGATCATTGTGTATGTGGGAGGGGGGGTCAATTAAACTTTCCCTTTAGTTATAGTTTGGGGGTAGTAGTGTCCACATTGGGCCCACCCACGTTTTAGGGAGTGACCATTTGGTGTATCAGTGAGGAGGGCACATTCATTTCTTTTAATCAATCTCATTGCACAAGAGTTACCATTGAGGATAATAGTGCAGTCACCTGTGTTTTTTGAAGTGAATATGTTTTTATTGGGGGCTTTATAGTGAACTTTTCCTTCATCAATATGTAACAGTTATAGGGAGGGTGACTACCATGAAACCTTATTTTTCTTTCTTTTCCTAGTACATATGTATCACATTGACACACTTACCATATGAGAGTATATCTAAAGCATCATAGCACCCAGTGTATGCTGGCCATGTTGTATTTATGAGGTGCCAAATGTTGAAAATGCTGATCCCCGATCTCCCTGCTCCCGATCCCCCCACCCCCGATTCCCCAAAAATAGCACTTGGTATCACTGCAAAGCACTGCAGCTTGCTCCACACCTTTGAACTTGTTATCATTGATAAATGGTATTATCAAACTTAATTTACTGTGTTTTCTAAGATATTCACCTAAATAAGTGATTTATAATCTCGTTTTTATATATCGAAATGCGAATTGTGTGTATACATAATGTTTCCTGAATAATGTTATTTTCTACATTGACAGGCAGCCACCATCAGGAAGGATCACATTAACTAATGAACCTTTTGGTCATGAAGAATTTAAAAAAAAAAAGAAAACGTTTGCATTATTACCAACTCCACCCTTTCATTAAAAATTGTTACCATTAATAAACACTCTATGCTTTAAATATGCAGATATCTAATTCCCATCATAATTATATTATTTGGAGGCATACATTTAAAAAGTTGTCCAAACATCTCCGGTGTTCAGAGTACCCTTTATACAATTTTCACAAGGACCCCTGTTTTTGATAAAAAGACGATGATATGGAAAGGTATAAAAATAATACCCTAAGTACCCTTTGGCCCATGTATGATGCAGGCTTTTTCCATAAAAAGGGGTCCAAATATTTGTTGCTTCCCCCCCCCCTCAAATCCCACAATGATCCCCACTCCCATTGTTAAAAAATCAGCACTCCCATAGTGCCATCCCAAAGATATTTGTCAAACAAGACAGAGTCGATTGCCAGGATATAGGAGTAAGTGCCAGCTAATCTATAGATTATATATGTATACATATATGTATGTGCTAACATTTTAATAAACTGTTGCATACATCATACACTGTGTTCTTTTTGGTGTATTCTTGTCTATGTAGCCTTTTCACACTTGGAACAGAGATTAATTATCAGCTAGAATATAAATTATACAGCAACATATGTGATATGGTCCAGGAAAAGGGAACCTTAATGAACCCTGTAATAAGGCCCCAGTTCACAGAGCGTCCCACATATGACTAGCAAGTACAGTGAATAATTGTCTGGTAAGCAACAAGGAAGAAACATCAACTCGTCCAAATAACGGTGAATCTGTGCAGTAAAAACTGGGACCTCATTGGAGAAACATGGGTTTACCGTAAAATCATGTTAAATATTAGTCACTTCCCATGGAAACAAAACACTGATTCATTGTACCTGTTCGATAAAACAGTGAATCACCGTTTATTAAAACATTGAGTTACCGTAATACCACTGCTAAATAAACACAGAATCTCTGTCGATTGAGAACGCTGAATCTCCGTCAAATTAACGGTGACAGGTCCACGTAAAAAAAACGGTGAAAGCGATGTCCCGAAAGTTGCCAGTGATTCACCGTCATTTTGACGACATTTTTTTTACAGTGAGGGTTACCAGGTTAAGGACATACCCACTATTCTAGTACGCCCTAAAGGAGCTGCACTTGTACTCTATATCTAGGGTGTACCAATATAATGGCCTTCCCACCAGCATCAGTGCATCTAGTTATTTACATAATATTTCACTCAAAGTCCCAATATAATATATATCATGTTTGGTACCATTGGAAAGAGGACATCTCAATCTATACACTGACCGATCAACGAAATGTGGACTAACGACACCCGGGGTTGTTGGTAATATTGGACAGGTAACATTTATGCGACACCTCCCCCTACCGGGTACCAGCGCCACCCACCTGTCAGGTGACCCACTTCCATACCTGCAGCCGGCACCCTGAGAGGAGGTTCTCTTACCTGTACCATGAACTAGCATTTTCAGTTTTATTTATATTTTTTTTCATATTTCAAGTTCTCGTTACAACTTGTTTAATAAATGAGGGCCACATTTATCAGCCCGTGTCCAAACACATATTTGCCTCGCCTCCAGTATGTATGTTTACCCAAGTTTAATAGAATCATTTATATGCATTTAGATGTCATGCATTAAATATGACACAGGCATAAAATATTCTTAAATAGACCCAGAATAATCCATTTCCGAATTTTGTGTTAGGTTTGCTGATAAATATGAATCCACAGGTTAATAGAATAGGTACTGATCTATCACTCTACGTTTTGGTTTTATTTCCTAATTAGATGGTAAGGTCATAAACAGAAAAACAAACTTGAAAAAGGTGGGTGTTTTCTCCCCCACCCATGCCCTCTGTGTTGGTATAGGTAATACCCATTGTTCTTGTGTTACAGTTGATAGTTGGATATCTTAGCATAAATAAAGAATGAAATCGTTATTTTCTGGATAAAAGCACCATTTCTTGTCCATTTATAGAGAAAAATGTGGGGAACAATTTCATCATGTGCTACAAGAAATTGTACAACTAGAACACCCGTAACTATTCAAAATGGCCGACTAAAAGCAGGACATGGCATTACAAGTACATGCATGCATACATTAGGTGGTTACATCATACATTGTGACAAAAATGTATATATTTGTGAGGATGCTCCCCATGTGATTAGTGCCAGTTTCAATAACGTTATTTTCATTAACACACCTGACTATGAGGTACTGAGGGGGCTGCAGACCTTGCCATGGGCTTATGGTCATGGTCTAATGATCACACTATATGTACCATTTAAATGGTACGCCCCAGTACCATGCATAGCACCAGAATACTGGTATGGTCTAATTCACAGGACTGTACCACAATAGTGGTACGTACCAACAAGCCCTTCCTGTCCCCTACCTGGTTACATGTTGACCATTTAGTACCATAGAGTAGAAAAAATATAACTAAAAACTGCCACAGTCATTCCAAATTGCATTGGCAGGTAGGCCTGATATATAAGAACATACATGAAAAATTCCAGAACCCAGAGAGGAAGATTTATATTTGTAATGTGTTGGTTGACGTTTTGAAATAGTCAAAATTGTGGAACTTTTCATAACATAACTCCAACTTTACTCTTTTTTGCTTAAAATTACTTTTTTTAATCATTAAACTCTCTTAGTATTATCCCCATCATGTATACTTTCAAAATTATGTATACTTTTGTAACCACATACACATTATTTGCATGGTAAACCCATATATAAGGTATTGAATCGCAATAGATCTGACGGATGTTACATTTGTGATATTACTTAAGATAAACCCAGTTCCATAAGCTCCAAATATCATCAAACACTACCAAGACCTGTTCACCTTGACTCTCCCTGTATAAAACAGGTTTGATGTTTGTCCTAGGTGGCCAAACTGATTTAAAACACCCATTTAGGGTCTCAACAGGCTGTTTGAGAACAAAAATATCCTTATATTCACACTTTTGATTTTCTTTGTCAAAAATTGAAGTATCTGCTATGGTCTAAATGAGTGTTTGGTGTAATAGAAGTACCATAGGGGTATACTATGTTACAATATGAAAAGGTTGCAGTGAGCAGAAATGGGATTTTTGAAGAATAGTCTGATAATGTAACGTCCGTCAGATAAATAAAATGTGCCCTAAATTAATGAACAGTGGGTGAAAATAATGTATTGAAGGTTCAGTATAATAGGCAAGACACCCCTTTAAGATATTATTCAGTGATAACTCTAAGGTAGTTGATATCAACATCTCTGGGCTGATATCAATTTTCCGGTGTAACGTCCGTCAGATCTATTCCAGAGATCTTTGTAATCAGTATGAAAGGCAAATTAAATAATGCCTAGATATGTTTAGCATACCAAATTGATAGCTTGGGGGTATAGGTAGAATATTTAACACAGAAGAATGTACTCTGATGCTTATTTGATAAGTTTCATATATATCTGATGGATGTTACATAAATAGATCTGACGGATGTTACATGGGGCAAATTGGAGCTAAATAGGTTGTGCATTCCACAGGAGCAACATTAGGAGGGAACTTTTGCTCAAGATTGATCAATGTATGGTCAGCCATGGTCGTAGGACACATTTAATGTGCACAAGTGCATAAATTTATGCTGAAGAGAGAATAATGTGTATGTAACGTCCGAAGATCTATTCTGTCCACCAAAGGTTTTTCGGACCCTGAGCTGAGAAAAATTAATAAAATTCTGAATTTTTTTTCTGTCAATATAAAACCCATAACAACCCTCTAGGTGGATGATAACATGGCTATTAAACTCACTTTCTAAACAAGCCATTTGGCCACCTAAAATAGATCTGACGGACGTTACATTTATGTGAATCTTAGGTTTGACGGACCATAAATCAAAAAATTCTCACCAAACACACCAAAAGTGTTTTTTTTCTGAAAGTCTCAACTATTCCCTGTCACAAAGAAATTATTTTACAAAATAGATCCAGTATTTCTGGTTCTGTAGCATTTTGCAGGATAATGTACCTGTCAAAATGCCTGAATTGTACATTTATGGATGGTCTCACCCATATGTCCTTCACCGCCTTCTCAATACTACCTGTGCTGTAGGGGCATTGAGCTGCTGGTCTGTGAGAGTCACTTTTGGCTGTGTGTCTTCTGTTGTCTCCGTGCTGGCCCCCTCTCCCTCAGCATTGACTATGGGCTTTGGTGGGTCGGTGTCTGGGACGTGAAGATTGATATCCCAAGGGTTTGAGTGGTCAAGCTGTGGTTGAGCAGCTCTTATAGGAGAGCCAGGCTGGTCTGGTTTTTGGGCGCCTGCTACAAACTCAGCTCTGATCTTTTCTAGTAGTAGGCCTAGAATGTTTCCACATTTTGGTGAGATAGGTTCCTTGCGTTGCCCAGGTGTCGTCCAGCCCCATACGTTTTGTCGTATGTCAGCTCATACAGTCTGTTGTCCTTCGTTCTCCCTCATGTGAGGAGGGGGGAACTTGCATTTGATCACAGCATACATCAACTTTGTTGCACCTTTTTTCCATTCGGGGGTGGCCTTCACTTCAGATCCCAGATTCATAATTACGTAAGGGTCTGTCTGTGGCTGCTTGGTGCTCTCCTGCTGTAGTAGCCTTGTCATGTTGGTATGCCTGTTCTGTCGAGTTTTAGTTTTTGCCTTTGTATTCGAATTGGCAAGGGTACAGGTTCAACAATGGGTTATACTCCGACCTGAAGCCAAGACCGTCTGCTGTTTTGATGGTTGTCGCTTTCCACATGTTAAACCAAATGGGAGTGCATCTAGATCCTTGTGTTGATACGCCCTGTCGTTAATCAACATACTTCTTTGCCTGAGTTTCACCTTCTTTCTTTCTCTTGACGTAAGTACATCCATCAAAGATATGCCTTGCCAGGTGTTTTTTCCATGGAGGAAGCAAACATTGCGAAAGATTTCACCTTTTGTTGATTGGTGTTGCAGCTTGACAACAATCGAGCGTGGCTTCCGCGGGCCATTGTTTACATTTTGCCCGTCTTCACATTTGCCGAATCTATGAATAGCCTCGCACTTCTCATTTCCAGACATCAAACTAAGGTTGGAAAATAAATCATCAAGGAACTTACGAAGGTCTTCGTTGCCCACCAGTTCAGACAAACCCTCTATAATAAGGGTTTTTGCCCTGTCATCGGCCTTGTACTTCTCCATTCTGTCCATGTGCTTGTTGACTATGAGATGGGTTGACAGCATGCCTCGGGCGCTGCGCTGGATGTCATCTTCGTTGGTGTCAACACGCTGCTGAATAGCTGTAACATTAGTTCCGATACCCTCAACTCTGGTTGTCAACTCTAGCAGTGTCGTTCGTAAGAGCCTCACTCGTTCCTAGTCTGGTCTCAGCATGCTTCATCCTCTGCTCAAGAAGAACCAAATTATCTGTCGTCTTAGATAGGTTGGTTTCTGTGTCGAATACACGCTGCTCTAGCGCGTTCAAGGCATCAACGCGGGGTGAAGAAGTTTTTCGTTTGGTGTCTTCCTAATATGTCCAGGTATCATGTCGATATCCTTATGCACCTACTCCACATTTAATTTTGGCGCAGTGCATTGGTTAAATACCCTTTTTTCCTGAAAAGGTTCCCCCACTTTGGACACGCGTCACACTAGGTCCGCCATCTTGCTCTGTGCTCTTCCAGCAATTCACTGCTCTACATAAGTTGCACTGGTGTGACCAGCAGTTACACTATGCCAGTGGAAGTTTACAATACTATTGATACCCACCAGTGTACTGACTGTCTAGACTACCACTTGTGTGTCCACAGAAACGGTATACTACCCCTTGAATAGACCAGATCCCATGAATTCGGTTAAAAATAAACACTTAAATATACAAGGATTCCTTTCTGCATTGCGTATCCCTAGAAGCCTAGTTCAATGATTTATATCTTGGATAAAACGGTATCAGGAACGATCGTACCGGGGAACGATCGTACCGGGAAACAGTCGTACCGGGGAACGGTCGTACTGGGCAATGATCGTACCACTTTTTGGGGAATGATCGTGCTGCCCATCAAGACTGATCGTCCTGCATGGGAACGATCGTACCGCCCTCTTGAGGAATGATCGTACCACCGTTGGGGTATGATCATACCAGGTTTGGGATATGTTTGTAATGCCCATTGGGAATGATCTATGTCTATATATCAACTAAATTGCAATGAAAATATGCAAAAAACTAAACATCATACTAACTGCAACTGGTGTTACAGTTCCTGAATTCCTAATTGGGACATTATTGCAATTCAATATGTACTCATTAATGCGCCAAACATCCACAATAATGGCTGTATATGAAGATGATATGGAAATGAAGCTATTAAGTGGTAGGCCCCTGGCTCAGTCTCACGATTGTCTTTAACCAGGTGAGTAGTATAGTATGTATCGGAACGGGACTATAGTTAAGTACTGTTTATTACTCAATCGATATGCAGCCAATCAGAGGCCTCCATTTGGTCACGTGACCCGTTGCCATGGTAACGTGACCTACTTAGGGCTCTCAGCCAATCAGAAGCCAGCATTCTGGGTGACCTACTGACCTACTTAGAAGCTCTCAGCCAATCAGAGGCCGGCATTCTGGTAACCATGGTAACGTGACCTACTTACGTCACGTGACCTACTTAGGCTCAGCCAATCAGAAGCCGGCATTCTGGTAACTAGGGTAACGTGACCTACTTAGGGTTTGTTTGTAAACAACACCACGTGGCTCTCTTGTTTGTAAACAACACCACGTGACACGTGACTGTTTGTAAACAAACAAACGAAAAAAAAGTTATGTAGCTTGTATTATAGAAATAAAAACACAACAAGATAATTTCTTTTCTTTTCATTTTATTCTTTATTTTCATTTCAATCAGAAAAAACACACAAGTTTATGCTTTTTTAGCTTGCTTCTTCGATTTGCAGCAACTCAACAGGCCGCAAAGTCTCACGCCGCCGTCACTCGCACCACCACACCCCGGACGAGTTCTCTCCAATAGACATTGCACGACTTTGGATAAATCCAACACCATTTCGGCAAGGCAGAGAATCTTTGCTTCCATGAAACGGCCGCCATCGCAACAACCCGTCACAACAGCATCATCGATAGCTTCTGACTCACGACCCGGTCGCTCAGCTTTGGGATTCTGCTCATGCGCATGACGCACTTCTTGGGGTTTCTTGTTCGACATGCTTCAATTAGGAAATGAACGCAATGAGGTCCACAGGTGTCAGCAGAAGTGTCTTGTAGTTGAATGCGGTTTCTTTGCCACTTGAACGGAGCAGAGCGTTCCACGAAGGACAAGAACTCCGCACTCAGCGGCGGTAAGCCGAAAGAATCAAAGTAGTACACTTCACCCGTGCTCGACACGTAAAACGCCACCCAATGCTGACCTGGTAAATGTTGCGGATCTGTGTTGCTCACGAAACAAGTGTCTTTGATAGGGTGCTTCGGAATAGTGTCACAAGAGAAAACGCCCAGGAAACGATGTTTTGTGTGAACGTTTTCCTTCAACACTCTGCTTATTTCAAGCGTGTTCATACGATACGCCAAGTACCGCGGTCTTGTCTTCAGTTCATGTGGTAGTAGGTGATGGGGTGTCGATCTCGGGTCAGCTCGACGACGTTGTCGTACACCAAGTAGAGTAGCACGGTTGTTGTCGCTAGTAGCGCCGAGCGGAAACTGACTTCCACCCTCAGCTGACCCGCTCTTATAAGGTTCACGCGACACCCGTCGTGCGATCTGTCTGGGGTTAAGTCGAGGGGGAACACCGTGTAACCGTTCAGGAATTGATCGTATGAAATACCGCAGGAGCGCGCGCCTTCGTACATCCCCGTTTCCGTGTGTAGCGCCAAGTACTCTCTCACGGCCGCTTTGGTCTTAAAGTCGGGCACATACGCGTCGTTCGGCACTTTCTGATCGTTCACTATCACTTGAAGCGAGCTGATGTCGTAATGCTTCATCTCGAACGGGTTCTTGGTGAAGCTACCGTTGAAGGCGTCGTGGTCCAGGAAGCAAATCATCATCGACTTGGGAAGCTGGCCTGTGTTGGAGTGCGTGTAGCTGTGATCTCTGTTACCTTGAGGGATGGCGTACGTCGTCACTTCCACTCTGTTCACCGGGTAGTCGAAGGGTCCGTGTTCTATCACCGCTCTCTCGTGCGTTTCCGCTACAGCGTCCGCCACCAACACGCGTCGCACGTAGAGCTTTGCTTTGTAGATCTTCAAGCTGTAGCCTCCGTCAGCGGCGCACATCAGATAGAAAGAGGGCGCCGCCTGTTTCAGAGTGAGATTGATTTCCGTCTCTCCAACGATGAGCTTCGGTTGATGAGCCAGGTCAAAGTGCAGTCGCGCCATCAGCGAAAAGCGCTTGTTGGAGATTAGCTTCTTGCGCGCTTTGTACCCCGCATTCGCGTCAGTCAACGTGTCAAACTGACCGGGCGTATCTTCATGCCACCCCTGGGCGCTCATGACGCCGTCCTTCACGTCTTTGTTGTAGTTGAGTAACCCTTCCAAGTAAGCTCGGTAAGGGTAGGTCTCGGTGTTGCCAGACACTTTGAAACCGCCGATGGAGACTTGCACGTCTTTGAAGAGCGAGTGAGCCAAGTTGTTCACCGGAGCTACTGCGTCGGTGTCATCGATCGCCGTTCCGTTCGCTTTCAGCACTTGACATTCCAGATGAAGGTAATTCTCGTTGAGGTCTGTGTACTCTTGCGACTTGTTGATGGTGAAATTTATGTTACCTCCATCCTCTAAAGAGTTTTTTGTTTCTATCCCCAGGAAAGACGACTTTAAGATAGTAGTCTGAGTCGGCGCTACGGTGTGCAGGTCGAGCTCAGAGAGCGCGCACTCGTTACTGCTCTCGTGTACGTAAGCCATTGTGTTCTCTCTTCACGCGGCCGACAGACTGACGCCGACCGCCTCCAGTCTTTTTATTTATACCTGAACGCCTAGGCGCTTACCGGTCGAATACATCCCCTCTACGTCTCTTGCAAGAGCCACCGCCCGTCTGAGGGGAATGCCCACGACGACGTTTCGACCCTTTCTTAGACGCGACAGTCGTCTTTCCTCCCGAGAACGCCGTACTCGCCAGTCTCTTCAGAGCGCCTGCGCCTCGGTCTTTCACGCTGCTCTTTAAAGTCTGACCCGCCAGCACATCTTTAGCTACGCCCACACCGGCGCGGAGCAGCGTTTTTCCCACCGACTTCAACAGCGGGGTAGCCGAGCGCATCAGACCTAACAGAGCGCCGCCCAAACCGTGCCCGCTCTGGAAAGAGCGCCCGCTGTACACGGTCACGCCGTTGCCCAGCTGCGCGTTGTAGTAATCGCTGTACCCTCTGCCGAAGTCGGTGCGCCTGGGTGGAAAGTACGGAACGCGTTGACGCATCATTTCTTTCTCTTTCAGCGCTCAATAGGTCTCAGATGAAGTGTCACGGTCACCTCGCCTCTACCGAATGGGATGGAATGACCGGATCGGTCTCTTAAATAGATGCCGACCTCGGTGAACCTCTTGGATTTCAAGGGGAAATAATCCAAATGGGGAAAACTGATAGCTTGCACGCCACCTCGACGCTTTCCGCCTCTGTCCACCGCCACGCAGCGCAACAGCGGCACTTGCATGTCGCCCACACGTCTCTCTTGGATCATGTCGGTGTATATGTACACAGAGTGCACGTCTCCGTAAACATCCATCGAGTAGGCGCCGGTAGTCGGCGACGCGAAACGCGTCTTCTCTCCGAAGCCTAGAACGCATGCGAGATGCGGAGTCAGCAGGACAGCGCAGTGTCTCGGCGGTCTGATGGTGAAGCGTTTCGTCTTGGCGTCGTACGATAAGATCCGCATCGGTTTGAGCAAGAAGCTCTCGCCCTCTAGTCTGTCATCTCGCATCGTCTCACTCAAGCGCTCGACTAGGGTGTGGTTGCTTCCGGTGAAAATAGGAGGTATCTGGAATATGTTTGGCATGAAACTGCGCACGCCCATGTGTTTCTCCATCTCTTCGATCATATGTCTTGCTTGATCGCTGATCGCCTTCTTCTTCACCGCCGGGGACAAGAACTTCTTGTATACGGCATTCGTCTGTCTCAAGTCGACCTCTCTCTTGAACCTTTTTGTTTCCGGTTTCAATTGCTGCTCTTCCGCCGTGTCTGATATCTCTTCCACCGTTACATAGCTCGCTTCCTTCCAGCTCAGCGGGAAGTCTGAGCTGAACGTTAGCTTGCTCAGACCGTTCGCGTTTCTCATTTCCCGCCAGGCCACCTGTGGTTTTTTTCCTTCGGCGAATTTAGTGTCTTTTAAAACCTGGATCGCCTCCTCTAGCGAACCCTTGGTGCGCAGAGGAACAACGATGATCAAGTCGTCGTCGTGCACGTTAGTCCATTCTGTAGGGAGGATGATCTCAGTCAGAGCCGCTTCGTACGCTTCGGGCAGAAGGAGCGGTGAGTCGAAGTGAGTTCGGAAAGACGTCAAGCTGTTGTCAGGATAATACTCCATAGAGCTGTTGCTAGGTAGAGTGATGTTCATTTTGTTACGTTATTTTTTTTACGGGGATCCACTCGTTGAACTTGTCGTCGTAACCTAACCAACGTACGAAAGCTAACTCTTTACCGTCGACGGTCTTGCGGCGCAACACCTCGTCGATCAGGTAGTTCTTGTCGTAGCGACTCTTGTACACCTTCTGAACCTCTTCCGGGTAGAAGACGCCTTTTATCTCCTCGCCCTTGTCGTCTTTCAGCTCGAACCCTCTGCTTCCCAACGTCTTAGCAACGTCGACCACTTCCTCGCGCCAGTTTCCCTCGTACCCTTTGTCGAAGGCGCCTTTGGTTCTCAACATCCTCACTCTGTCACCCGGAGCGATGACGTCGACGGCGGACGTCTTTGTTTTTTTCTTCTTTTTCCATATTTCGTCGATTTGTTTGTTAGTTGGGAGATCTTGTCGGTAGAAAACTGTTTCGCTGTTTTCCGAGCTGACTTGAGCCGGCGCCATTTTCAACGTCTTGTGGTGAGTGCGATTGTAAGAAGACACTAAATGGTGCAGTACGTCTACGTAGCGATACGTGCGCTTGTGTGTGAAATAACGCCACAGCTTCTCCTTCAGACTGCGGTTCAAGCGCTCCACTAGACTAGCTTTGATGTCGTCGTTCTCGCCAGTGAAGAACTCTATGCCCTCGCTCTTCAAGTGATCTTGAAAGATCTTGTTCAAAAACTCTTTCCCCTTGTCTGTCTGAACAGTGCGCGGTCGTCTCTCGCCAGGGCCTGTCATCTCTCGGAAGGCCTCGGTGACATCAGCGCCGCTCTTGGATTTAATGGGAACGGCCCACGCGTACCTAGAGAAAACGTCGATCGCCGTCACCACGTACCGGAAGCGGTCGTTGTGAGACGCCAAAGCTTGCATGTCCATAAGATCTATCTGCCACTGCTGATCGATTGCGCCGGTTATAGTCTTGTTCCTTGCGAATTTTCTCCGAATGGGTTTATGTTTAGTGTAGGCGTCCAGCGACACTAAAGCATCTCGGATGACGGCCGGGTTCAGGTGGCGAAAATGCTGTTTCTGGAGTTTAGTCACGCTAGTGAAACTGGAGGGCGCTTTGACGTCGGTATATCTAGCTACTACGCGCTTCTTTTCTTTTTCCTTCTTGGTCAGTCTCTTCACTGGTTTGCCCATCGCGGGTCTGTTGAGGGCGTGAAAGACGAGCTCGCCGCTAGGCGGTTGCGCCCTTTCCTTTTCTTACGCGGCACGCTCCTATAGGAAGTCGGAGTTTGGAAAAGTTCACGGTCGTCCTCCTCGTCGTCAGAGGATTGATCGTCCACCACCTGCAGAGAAGAGTCTGCTGCTGCTACAGCTGCTGCTGCTTCTCCTTCTTCCGATTCGAAGCTCGGTCGTTTCCGACCTCTGTCAGCAAGCCGTGTGTCCAAACTTTGGCCAGGTCCGCTCGCTTTATACAGATGGTTTCCGATCAAGGCGTCTGTGGTGGGAACCGCTTCGCGCAGCGCTTTCGTGAACGGCGAGTAGCCCGCCGGTCTGGGCGCCGTCTTCCTGAACCTGGCGGCGTCGTTCAGTAAGTCCACTATGTTGATGCGATGCTCAGGTGGTATTCTCCGACCCGACATCTCGCGCACCGCCCCGTCCTCGTTCCACTTGATCACTCCGGATTTCTCCAATTGTTTGTACAGCTCCACGGTCCGGCGGCGATTCCTCTTGGGAACTTGGTTCGCCAACCGCTCGAGTAGGGACGCGCTGGCCTCTTCAGCAGACTGACGGAGGTGAGCCGGGGGCGAAGAAGAGTAGGACGAAGAGATGTTGCTGTTGTGGGGATTCGCGAGAAAAAATTGCAATCTATTCAACAACCTTCGGTATTTCAACATTTTCTCGCGCGATTCCAAAGTGGGGTCGTTCAACACTAAATCCAAGTCCCTGTAGATAAACTGTAGCACCTGGTGCAAGGCCGCGTCGGGATGAAGGGACTGCTCTGCCTGCTTGTGGTAATAGGCCATGTCGGCGGGTAGGCGGGCGGCGGTGGCAGGAGCGGAACTCTCGTTCTTTTCAGTGCGCTCATCAGGAAGAGGAGGAAGGTTTGGAGCAGTAGAAGTACTAGCAGCAGCGACTGCAGTAGTAGCAGCGCTAGTAGTAGCAGCAGCAGCGGGCACATGATGAAGTAGACCTGCTCGTGATGATTTGTAGAGCGTCTCAGGATCCACGAGCGCTAAACGTTTGTAGTGTTGTTGCTGCTCTGAGTCCGTCATGGGGACGCCGGTGGCAATGACGCTGGTGGTGGCGGTAGTGGTGGTGCTGTCGGCGAGTAGGTGTCGAATGACGTGTCTCATATACGGAGAATGCTCTTTATAAGCGGTAAGGCCATCCCTATGAGAGCCGGAATGAGGAAACCTCCCTCTTGTACCAAGACGCGTCTCTTTTTTTTGATGGGCGTAGATTTTTTGCCGACCTCCCTCAACACGTCAGCCGATTCTCGAAGCTTGTCCAGTTGTTTGTCGCTGAGCGGGATGTTCCCTACCAGTAAATTGTGACAGATCTCACTCAACGCTGCGATCAGCTCGTCGCTTCCAGAGTCTATTAGATGCGAGCAGTCCTTTGGCGAGCACTTAGCTAAGTGCTTGAGAGTACCAAAGTGTCTTTCGAGTAGATGAGAAGACTTTTTTTTTTTTTGCTACTGCTTTCTGTTGTTCTTTTTTTTGTCTAGCGGTACGAACACTAGCTGAGAGTGTATGGCCGTCAAAGAGGAGCGTATTCTCAGATCGTCAGGTGTTGACTGCTTGAAGTCCAGGAGGAGGTATGAGTGAGGTCGCTTGAGTTAATGGGTAAATATACTAGAGAGAGCCGCCGCGTTGGACGGAAACACCTGGCGAGACAGACTAGCTATTTGCCCCATGTCGCGCGGGTTCTTGAAAACGATCATGTAGTGAGCGTTCAGACTCATAGTTCGAAAGTCGGGTGATTTCTGGAAGAGGTTCTGAGTGATGTATATGACGCTCACGTTCCAGTGATGCGAGTATTTAGTAAAGATGTCGGCTACCACTTGCTGATTGGAACTGCTCATCAGATCGTCCAATATCAGTAGAGTGTGGGGTCGTAAAGCGTCTTCTGCTACTTCCACGTCTCCCGCTATAGACTCTTTGCTAGGAAGACCTTCTCTGAATTCCACACCGTACCGATTTTCCATTTTTTCAAACAGAGGTTGCCACTCGCCGTAATGGTAAAAAGTCTTTTCCACCGGCGGCGTGACCAAATTGTTCACGTCGCTCAGAAATTGATCCACCAAGCGCGATTTTCCACAACCCGACGGACCGCTAATGATACAACTAAAGGGTCCTTGTAGTCGAGCGTCGAAATGAATTTCTGTGAAGAGTTTGCTTTTACTACTGGACATTTTTCAGGACGCGTCAGAGAGCGGTTGTGTGTGTGACTGTCTGCTGTGTTTCTCACTCGAACGGTCGGTGGTGAATGGTTGTGGAGAAAGGTCCGCCGACCTTTTTATTGATTCCGGCCGGTGTCACAGTAGCGGTGGCAGAAGTGTCTTTTTTTTCTTTTTATTTTTTGCGATAAAATTCTATTTTCACTCAATAGTCATAAATGTTTTGTATCAGACTCCAGAGGAGTCTGATACAAATATTTATTTTTTTTAAAAAAAGAAGAGAGAGAGGAGGAGGAGGAGGAGGAGGAGGAGGAGGAGGAGGAGGAGGAGGAGGAGAAAAGCGCAGATTAATTTTTTCTTTTTTTTTTCTTTAGGCAAAGCTCGTCGCTTTGCCGCTTTCTTTTCTATTTCTGTGTTGTGACAGGATCGTCTCGAAAAAGCAATAAGGTGTGTGAGCGCGGCGGTGACAAACACATATCGGTGCGTATGGTATGAAATAGTGCGTCCCTATCTTCTTCCATTCGGCTGCGTTGCAATAAGCGGGATAACAAGTGACGACGTCGAAACTTTTAGTTACCGTGTTCACGTCGGCCACAACGCGCGCCCACCGAGTGGGAGCTGCAGTCACTCCCAAGAATCCGATCGGTTTGCGGAATCGTTTCATAGCGCTTATTCTCACTATATAAGAAGAGGCGGGGTGAGGAGAGTGGCGGCGCTCTTTCTGTTCATGAAACGCCCAACGAGTGGGGGCGCTGAGAGCGGATATTATGCAACGGTAGAGTAAATACAGTTCTGAGAAGACGGCTCTCGGCCATGCCGCTACGTTTTCCTTTTCCGCTCTTGTATAACGACGCTTTGCGGCTTTGCTTTTCTCGAGAATTTTGTACGCTTCAAAAGAAGCGTGAACCTCAACTACGTGACGCTCTCTCTTTTGAGATAAAAAAATAGCCGGGCAGTTGAGGAGGAGGGCGCTTTGTTCGCGCGATCGTATTTTAGAAACTCGCGCCCTCTGCAGTGCCATATTTCTTTCCTCCGAAACAAAAAAAAAGACTGGGTGAAAATTTAAAAAAAATTTAAAACAAAAAGCTCAAAGAAAAAAAATAAGCAATAAGCAGACTCAGCTCGAAATTCCCTGCCGGCGTGATGACGGTGTCTGCAGGCGGTGGCGGCGGTCGGCTGGCGATGGGCGGTGGCGGTGTCGGCGGCGATGGTAGTAGAAGGGCGTGTGGAAAGAGAGACGCATCTCAGTCTTTTATAGGAGCGGCGAGTGTGACATTTTCAGCTGTCGCATGCTGACCTGCTGCTATCATAAGAGAAACAAAAGCCCTAATCACACTTTTCAGCTGGATCCTTCCACCCCGCCAGACATGGATCCCAGATGGGAAGGCGGTTTAAAATTAAATCCGTGTACCGACTGTCATACAATAGGGTAATTAGTTGAACGCGTGTTACCTGTATAAAGGATTAACGGGTCATGGGCTCAGCGTGTGTATAGAAAAACAACTACAGGTAGCGTGAACAAAGCGACCCCCTCCCTTTCTGTCACTCTGTCTGTGACTAGAGGGTGCGCGTGTGGTAAGCGGCTTATATCTAAAGAAAAAAACAAATCACCCTCGCCTGTCGTCAGCAGACAGCCGGCCGGCGGCTGGAAAATGCGATTAGAGGGATGATGAGCCACGTAGTAAGCGACTTAAGGCTGATCTAAAGACCTGCCGTGAAGGGGCAGCTGGCCGGTGGCTTGAAAAAAGGCGGGGCGTAAGGGTATATAAGGGGAGTGAAACCACATTCAGCATCGTCATCATCGTTCACGCTACTACTACTACTACTACTACTACTACTACCACCACCACCAGCACCGCGCCTCAATTTGCAGATCCTCGTGATGGAAAGTTGCTACCGTGACATGAAGCGGAATGACGAAGCTGCTCGCGGATGTGAGGCTGATGCTGTAGCCTCTGCTACTGCTGCTGCTAGTGCTGCTCAGCGTGCTACTGCTGCATTTACTGCGGCTGTTAGTGACGCTGGTTGTGATGACGTTGTTGTTGTTGCCGCTGCGGCTGTGACTGCTGCTGTTGCTGCCGCCGATGCAGCTACTCATGCCACCGATGCCGACGCTGCTGCTGCTGATGCTGTTGCGGCTGCCGATGACGCCGCTGATAACGCTACTAGTGCCCGCTCTGCCGCCCTTGCTACTGTCGCTGCTGCTGTTGTTGCTAATGCTCACGCTACTGCTGCTGCCGCTGCTGCTGCTGCTGCTACCGCTGCTGCCGAGGCTGCTGCCGCTGCTGCCGATGCTGCTGCCGATGCTGCTGCCGAGGCTGCTGATGCTGCTGATGTTAGCAGTCGCGTCGACAAAGAATCGTCATTTGTCACTCTTAAAGCCGCTCCAGTTGAACGCGCGACGGGTAGTAGGGCTACCAACGCGACGGCCGGATGGTGCAAATGGTGTCGTCGCTTCTGCTCGTGCGCTTGCTTTTCTTCCGGTCCTACCTGCTGCTGCTACGGTATGATAGTGTTATAGTGTTTGAATGAAAACGCGCGTAGTTACACATAGACACTGTTACAGATGTGCTTTTTTATTCGAAAATATAATTTTAACATAAGATGGAACTTGTTGTGTTTTTTTCTATATATACGTTGTTTGTTTACAAACAGTCACGTGTCACGTGGTGTTGTTTACAAACAAGAGAGCCACGTGGTGTTGTTTACAAACAAACCCTAAGTAGGTCACGTTACCCTAGTTACCAGAATGCCAGCTTCTGATTGGCTGAGCCTAAGTAGGTCACGTGACGTAAGTAGGTCACGTTACCATGGTTACCAGAATGCCGGCGTCTCATTGGCTGAGAGCTTCTAAGTAGGTCAGTAGGTCACCCAGAATGCTGGCTTCTGATTGGCTGAGAGCCCTAAGTAGGTCACGTTACCATGGCAACGGGTCACGTGACCCAATGGAGGCCTCTGATTGGCTGCATATCGATTGAGTAATAAACAGTACTTAACTATAGTCCCGTTCCGATACATACTATACTACTCAGGTGACGTCTTTGACCGGGTGACGTCTTTGACCGGGTGACATCTTTGACCGGGTGATGTCATTGACCGAGTGACGTCTTTGACTGGGAGGCTTGAAAAGGCTTTTTATAAATTTTAATTTATTTTTCCATATCTCTACTATTTGAAAAAATATGTGGATGGTTATTGCATAGTACTTTGGACAGTGTAGCTCTTTGAATTCCACATAATATAGAAAGTGACATCTTTGACCAGGCAGAGGAAAAAATATAACATTTTGCTATAATGCATGTAAATAGGCCCACATATGAATATAACAAACTTTAATGAATTTCCTTTTGTATAGTGTGAAAATATCCTTTGACTTTTTCCGCCCATTTCTTACCATATAGGTTTAATTTATGCTATAATAACACTTCCCGGTCAAAGACGTCACCCGGTCACAACCTCACTTTGATATAAACTGGATTAAACTCACCTGTATAAATCCTGCTGCGTCAACCGCAGCTAGCGTCCGTCCTCACGCACAGGTTCACTCCTTTGAGGGCCGCATCATGACGATCCTCGGGAGTGTATCAACCCGTACACTTTGACATGATGCATGAATGCAGCACTGGTAACATGATGCATTCATGCATTACGATGAACCCACGATGTACCACATCTAGTAGACTGAACGAATATTTGTATCATATACATTACCAGGTGACAGCTAACCAGCATTCCCTCGTTGGTGTTGGACACCAAGCCGTATTGCTATTTAGTATACACTCCCAGACACATTGCCAAGGCGTTGTGTTATAATGTGATGCATTCAGCCATTGTAATTGTAACTCAAATTAAAACTGATTTGCGATCTTTCTTATAAATTAGTGGAACAAACTGCTATTGTATGCCAATAGATAGATATACCTTCTAAAGGCTTGTGGATGTACCGAGTTGATTCTGTGTTGCATTAAGCAGAAAAAAGGAGTTAAAGATGTACATGCATTTCTAGAGCCCCCCCCTTCTTCTCCATTATACTACTACTGGTATATAGTAACAGGGTGCGTGTGTGAATGCCCAACACCCCCCCCCCCCCGCCTCTCACTCAACCCAGCTTTCACACTCAACAGCAGTGTGCATGGTGGTGGGGGGAGGGGGTGCAAGGCGTCGCGCTATAGCGCTACGTTATATGGAGAGACTGTGTCTGCCCTTTTATAGCCGTGGACCATACCTGATTACAATAGATGTACATAATATCAGCAATAAAGGAATTCAACCCCCCCCCCCCAAAAAAAGGTTTGCCCTTGAAAACCTAAAGGGTCAAGCGAAAAAAAGTTAAAAATTGGCCGCAACCCCTCTTGTCCCTCCTCCCCCACTTTGAAACTGCTTGCCACACCCCTGGCCGGGTGCAGGGGGGGCACACTCTGGATCAATCGTTCATTGGAAATGGGACTAGACCGACCAGTGAGCACAGTAACAACAAGAGATGTGTTGTTTTTCTTGGGGTTGGAGGAGTAAGTGAAAATGTTACTTCTCCTGTGGTGATTTCCGGGGAGGTTTATTAAGCTGTGTTAGGTCACTCATAAAAATAAATGATGGAATGGGTACCAACTGCGCGCGCCAAAGCTAGAAAAAAGGGGGGCTGCTAAGAACATAAAATTTAAAAATTAGGAGCTGTCAATGACTGGAAAGTACTAAAACAGGGGCTGTCACAATTGAAATAGAAAAAATGAACCCTTAAATCTCATACGTGACTTAAGTAATCTATAAATTTCCAATATAACCTTATTATAAATGAAAGAGGTGGGCTGTCAGCTGACCTTTTAGAAAATAGGGGGCTGTAAAAATGATGCACATTTTCAAGGGGCTGTCAAATGACCAAATAGGGGGGGGGCTGTAGTTTTGCAATAGGTACCTAGCATCAAAGAGTGACTGCCCCCTCTCCCCCTCCGGGCCTAGAGTATCAGACATCAGAGCACATCAGAGCTACCAACCTGCTCATAAAACTCCCGTGTTACTACTCTATTACAGTAGGTGATGTAAGGGGTGATCCATTTAGTATGTCACGCTTTTTTTGGCCATTTTGAAAACCCCCCCCACCCCCATGTCACACTTCGTCACACATTTCCCAACACCCCCTAGAAAAGTATGTCACAAATCTGCTGACACCCCCCCCCTGTATAATAGTTATGTATTGTATCGTTTAAAACTAATAAAAGGGCATACATATCTTGTGATTAAGCAAGTCCTTATGGACAGGACAATAATAGATTTATCAAACAGAACCCTTTCCGATAATACAACAGTTCAAAGAGGCAGTAACAAAATTACATGGGTATTGTTCGCACCCTAGATATTTTTGATAGTTGTGCCCTCGGCCCATGGATTCATGTCAGGAATAAAAAGTGTGCTAGTGCTACTATGTGGGAACAGGGCACTCAATTTTATTTCAATATGGGTTTGCGGTTGGCCCTCCGGCAAGCCTTTCTGTTAGTGAGGGGGATTTTGTGAAAAGTGTTAAGGTTTAAGCAGATTCTCTGCAGATTGACCTTGGTGAAAGGGATTTTAACCAAGTATTCTGGTGAGAAACTCCAAAGTGACGTTTTGTTGAAATCCCTTAAAAGTCATACTTGGTGAGGGTGGTTTGGGTGAAAAGTAACCGTTGGAGCAGAGGATTTTGATGAAAAGCAGACCCTTCATAAGGGGGATTTTGCTCAAAATGTAACCTTGCCAGCCACACACTTGTGTATACAAAATAAACACCCCCTCGGCACTGCTATCCTCTATATATACCCCCCCCCCCGGCACTGCTATGCTCTATATATATTTTTAAGCCCAGTGGTTTTTGTTCGATAACAGTGGTTTGACATTCGATTGAATAATTATATATTCATGGCTTAAACATGGTGACGCGCCAGACTGGAGGTGGGGAGCCTATCAGTCGGTGCATTATGGGTTATAGGTTAAGTAATAGGTAATGTGTACACCTGGGGGTTTTAGCACCCACCTCCTGGTCGTGCCTTAGCCGTTTGAAGTGGGCCGGGGCGCCGTACAGGATAGGGGTGTACAGATAAGGTCATTGTTTGTATGTCTAAAGTTAATCCTCGGCTTGACATATTATTCATTGTTCTTGTGTTTGAATGTCCGGCCGGCGACTCCGCGACTGGGGGCTGGCCGTTATATTTGTATAAGTAGATATGGGTCTGTTTGTGACATATTGATTAATTATGCAAGAGGGATTGCTCGGCTTGGCTAAATGAGAAATAGGTACGTCTGACGTCTGGGTGTACTTTGATAGACATATGGATCAGAAATATGTATGAAGTATTACGCTTATTATAGATAATAATAAATATGAATATTAATAATCATAAATCATAATTATGATGTAATATGACATAACATTACGTAATACATTGGCTGAAGGTGAAATAAGGGGTTTTGTGGCGTGACAGCGTGTGCCATCTGGCTCCTACTAACAGAAGTAGGGACAGTTTCCCAGAGTGTATTTATACTTGTACAATGTAGTTAAACCTCCTAAACATAGAGGGCGCCCCAACGGAGATTACTTCCATAAACAGCCATGCATGCATTGTCTTAAAACAAGAGACACTTCAAAATAATACAAATTGGTTTCACCAACCTGGAGATGTTTCGGAAGCAACTAGAACAACATTTTGATAAGTCCATCTGGTGTGTGTTGAAATATTTCAGGGGCATGGCTTGTTGTTGGTGTTAATTCATTTATTTTGCTTGCATAACGTAGAGCCAGGCCCTGTTTGCGTTTTGCAATTAATGAGTACATAATGTATAGTGATGATATTCATATAGCATATGTATATGTAGTGCCCTTATGGGTATCACTTAGTATTCCAATAATACAGATTATTTCATATGGAATCATATAGAAAAAAAATTATGCCTTGTGAAGCAGCTTGCGCATGTCCACAATAAGATCAGATCCAAGATGTTTATGGATGTGATCGGAATTACCTTAAATTACCTTGTTACATTAGGAAAAATTTCTTTCTATATAAGAGAAAAAATTGAATATAAAATTCTAAATTTTGGCTGATGTTATTAGCCTATGGCTGATGGAAAAGCCTTTAAATATAGAATCTTGGTGTTGTTGTTTCCAAGAGGTGAACTATTGATGGTAAATGTTCACTCGAGAGCATAAATTAAGAAACAAAATACAAACTTCCATTATAAGAGGAGATCAATGAGGAGGAGAGGGGATTACCTAGACCCTGTATATAATAACCAAACTCTATTTCTTAATTCTGGGGGGGTAAAGTATGTCCTTGAACCTTTTCTTGTTCCACCTTTGGAACCTTTCCTTATCTTCTATTGACCTTGTTTCTGGTTCAAAAGAATTCCATAAGGTGGAAACCCTATATTCAAAACTAATTCTATAATGGGGATTTTTTGGCCCTATAACCTTGACTAACTTATTGTCATGTGCTCTGGTTCTAATGTCTCTTTTGTCAACATTAGAATCAATGGAGGCAAAATCAAAAGCAGCTGAATTTAAATGCATTTTTCTCCTATCTTCCAAGGTATTTACACCACACTTTCTGAGGCTAGGCTCAACATGAAATTCATCATTTATATAAGTGGTTTTGAGGCCTCTGTTAAAAGCATACTGTAAATTTTCAAGTGTATTTTTTGTGGAGACGCAATATAATACATCTCCATAATCAATAGCGGGAAGAATCATGGAGGTTAGCACCTTTTCACTAGTTTTTTCAGCCATTTTCTTTCTCACCCTCCTGAGCAGTCTGACTTTATGGTTGATATTCCTTGTGACACCCTTTGTATGTGCCTTAAAATCTAGTTTACTATCTATAGTAACACCAAGGTACCTGTATGTATGAGCCTTAGTTAAAGGGGCATTATCTAGACGCAAGGAGACCTTAGGCATTATTTTTATATTTGCATCAGTACCAATTTGCATGACCTGGGTTTTCTTTGCATTTAGAGACAGCTTATTTGCCTTACACCATGTATTTACTAGACCCAATTCAGTATTAATAGTATTTTCCACATTGGGAGATAAATTGTTATTAGGGTAGTAAAGCACTGTATCGTCAGCATAGTGTTAGCAATGCATCTCCTTTAATGGGAAACCAAGGTCATCAATATAAATGATAAAAAGCAAGGGTCCTAGAACTGATCCTTAGGGAACGCCACAGGGAATATTGAGTGTGTCAGATGTCTTACCATTTGCCTTGGTTGCCTGTACCCTGTTGGTTAGATAATTTTCTATCAAATTTCTGGACGCAGGCCTAAATTCCAATTTGCCTAGTTTATTTATTAAGAGAAGGTGATTTATTGTATCAAAAGCTTTTCTGAAATCTAAAAATATTGCTGTAGTTCCTTTATCTTCATTAGATGCTCTGTATATATTGTCTGTAAATTTTACTAAGCTATTAAGGGTTGATCGTCCGGGCCTAAAACCATCTTGATTTTCAGTAAGTATATCATTATTTTGAAGGTGAGCCATTAATTGCATATGAATAATTTTTTCTATTAATTTCGAGGGTACAGGCAAAATAGAGATAGGCCTAAGGTTGTTCACATCAGAGGGATTTCTACCCTTAGGCAGTGGGGTGACAGTAGCTACTTTCTAATCATCTGGAAAAATTGATGTACTTAAAAATAAATTAAAAATAAAAGTTATATGTCTGGGTAGGCCTAAAAAGGCAGCCTTTAGTATAGAAGCTTTTACCATAGGAATACCTGATGGTTTTTTGGCTTTAATTTTACGAGTTAACTTAATGACTGTGTCTTCGCTGACCTCAGCAAAATTGAAAGCAGGGTTATATACAGGAGGTTGAAACGACCAAGGCTCATTCAGTGTTCTAGCTAGATTGTAACCTATATTTACAAAATATTCATTTATATAGTCAGCTGTAGCATCAGGGTTTACAGGTTGGTTAGTACTATGATGTATTAAATTAAATGATAGATTGGCTGGTTTGGGGTTAATTATGTTGTTGAGTGATTTCCAATATTCTTTAGGGTTATGAATATTATCATCCACCAATTTTTTGTGATCATTTTCTTCTGCTTTTTTATTTTCTAATTTGGAGAGATTTTGATAAAAATGTTTGATGTTATTGTCATCTTGGGATTTGTTTTTTTTGAAACGTTTTATAGCATGGTTTTTGTCTTTAATTAAGCTTATCAAATTTGCATCAAGCCAGGGTTTTTTCTTTTGTTTGAAATTAAATTGTTTAACCTTACAATTAATGTCTAAGATATGATTGATGGATAAAATAAACATGCTCCAGGCATCATTGGGATTGTCACAAATCCAGAAGTTATTCCAGTCTAGATTACGTAAAGTCTGTATAAATTCCGCCTCATTAAAAAGTCTATAGCTTCTGCCTTTAAAGGACAGGGGTATCTTGGGAGTTGGAATATGCTTTCTAGTAGTAAATATTAGCTCATGGTCACTAAGACCTCTCATTGACTTGACCCCAGAGGCACTTATATGATCCGAATTGGTTATAATTAAGTCAATTATAGAATCACGCTGCTCCCTGTTGGGATTGTACCTGGTGATATCCTTAATGAGCTGTCTAGCCCCAAGGCCAGCTATCATATTAGCAATTTTGTCCTTATCAGGGTTATGGTGTAAGTAATCTATGTTAAAGTCTCCTAACAGGAAAATTTCAGAGTATTTGTCGGAATCAATTGTATTAAACGAATTTTTTATAATATCTAAGGCCTTTGGTACATCACCTTTAGGAGGTAGGTAGACATTGGCTATGACTATTCTATGCATTTGAGCCCTGGAAATAACAGTCCATAGTATCTCAATGTCCTTATTACTCGCATTATATAGTGAAAGTTCATTGCTTGACGTGAGACCATCCTTAATGTAGGTTAGTAGTCCCCCATGGTTAATGTCCCCTAGATCTTTGAGTTGCCTATCTAATCTATGTATAGAATAACCCTCAATGTGAACATGATTATCTGACACACTCTCATCAAGCCATGTTTCCGAAAAGGTGGCACAATCAATATTAGAGTCAATGACGTAATCTTGTATTGTCCCAATATCACCAAATATACTACGAGCATTAAAATGTGTAAAATGTAGGCCTTTTACCCCATTAAGACCAATATCAAAAGACATTATATGGTATTGTGTTGGACATACCTTCCCCCAGACCCATATTGCTTAGGGTCCCCTCACCTCTCCCTCCTCTCGACAATGTTATACAATGAATGGGACTAATGCATCTAGTGCTGCCCATGTCTTCTACAAATAATCTCATGATTGACTGACCAGTAGTAGACAGTAAAAGAATGGGAAATGTGTAGGTATTTACCATATTAATTTTTATATATCATATTATAGTTAACAAAGTAACATATATTCGCTTGTCGGGGAGACAGCATTTGACAAAGGTTAGTATCAAAATACAATGCCCACCTTACCAGAGTTCGTTGTCGTCTGTGTAATGGTAAGTGGGGTATGGTTAGTACAATAGTCATATAGACTCATGTAGTCTTCTATACGTAAATAGCCAGAGCAGAATGTTCATCATTGTGGCATTACATAATGTATCACGTATGAGCGAAAATATAGGTGTCACATAGTGTATTACAGTCCGTATAGATATCAGTAGTACACATTAATAATATATTTTATACTAATTATATAACAGAAAAATAAATTAAACATCGTTAAACCAAGGTGCATGTGATTTAGAGAGACCCCTCACTCTGGATTATGCGTCTGTGTGCCCTTACCTGAGCTGAGGGTCTCTTGGTCCTAAAGTTGATCTTCTATGGGAGATACAGTAGCGTCCAAAGTCTGGACGGCGACGCGGAGTTGCATTGACTTAGTATGGGATTTCAAAACTGGCGGCTCTTGCTTGGGCGCTATTGAAAAAGCACTGATGTGTAGCCATACACTATAAACAGTCAGCGCCTGCGTCTATGTGCCCGACGGTGTTATGTCTAGACCTGTACAGTGGGGGTGTGTAGGATGTTATAACCTGTTATTGCATTGGTGGCTATAATACGAGCCCACTCATTTCTGGTATATGTGTCCGGGTGGATCCCATCTGGGATTTTTTTATATTTGTGGATTACTTTCCCCCTTTTATGGTCATGGACCGTCTCATTAATTCGGTCCAGGAATGCCCATTTGTCTATTCATGTCCATGACAATTTCATTGAGTAGCGGTATGCTAGTGTCAATGACCCTTTGAGCCTCCAGGTGGTCATGCAGGGCAGGGTTGTATATGGAGGGAGCATGGCATTTGTTATACTGCGCATACGACACACCCACTTGTTTTGCAAATACCATGGGTTGGTTCATTCCACATACAGCATCCTTTATATGTTCAAGTCTATCTGTGAGCACCTCCACCAGGTTGCCAACTTCATTATATATTGGAGTGATGATTGACTCGTCTCCAGGTAACCATTTGATAGTTGAGAGGTCGCAGACACCAACCAATATGACCAACATATCGTAATTTGCCGTCTGCAGCAATTCAGTTATACGTGGCACAGTCTGTAGGCAGGTCAGACCACCTTTAGGCTCCACCGTCATATTTATAGTGTCTTCATAACCCTTTGCGGCCAACAACTTATTTATCTTAGCCTGCATACTTTTGCCTCTACTGTCCGATACTAGAAGTATATTCTGCATAGCTGTAGGGTTATACGACCTGTTCAAGCAGTGGTGCTACTGGGGAGTCACTAATTGTTGGTCTGCTGGCGGTGTGGAGTGCGCTGCTGTGGGCTGAATAGGTGAGTGTGGAGGTGACGGAGTAGGTGAGACCGCTGGGGTTGGCGCTGGTGGTGGTGGTACTACCTCGTCTCCCTCCAGTCCAGGCATCTCGTCGGGTATTGGTGGATTGCCTCTCAGCTCACCCCTAATCTTCATTAACAACTCGCCACACTTATTGTTACCTGGTCTGCCGTCGGCCCCATTCAGTTCTCCCTCAGTGATATTCCTACCTGAGGCATAATGGGAATCAGGACCAGCTTCAATTAGTTGTTTATCATGGGTATTGAAGAGCCTCTGCCTGAGTGGGTGGTCAGAGAATTTTGCCTTCTGTACGTTATAGAGTACATCGTCCCTATTGGCTAACCATTTTTCAGATTTTATTAGGGATCTTGTAGCATCTTTAGCCCCATAACCATCTACAGCAAGCATCACCCTCTCAGCAATCCCTCGTGCATCACATATCAGTGCCATCTGATGCATAAAGGCCTGTTCTGCAGAGTTGTACCAGGTACCATTGTACTTGAAGTATGTAGGATACATGTTACTTAGATAACTGTGGTGTGACTGAAAAACCACCCCACACTCCAGTTGGAGGGTCTTGGCACTGGCAGGCTGGATCTCAAGTGGAAGTTTGTCGATGTCGTTATAGGTGTATACCTGACCTTGTACTAGGACAGATTTTCCCTTCATTTTAGCATCATAGTTGAGTGACTTTGCCCTAGCCGTGATAATTCTAAGGTCACGTTGCTGGTTGGACTCCAGGTCAGTAAGGTCATCTGTGACTTGTACGCCCCTCCATGCCTGCAGTTGTCCCATTTTACTAATGTTTGTATATATAGAACCTTTTGCGTTGGCCTGGGTAAATACTACCTTAATTGGTCTGCTATTTTTAGCACCAGCTTTGGGTTTTGGGCCTAATCTCTGCACCGAAGCGATATCACCCCCTGTGAGCCCCGTCCCTAAGTCAGTTAACAACTTCACAATGGCTGCACGGGGTGCCGGGTGGTCTTCCTCTTTTATGCCCCTAAAAATCATGGCAGTTCTTCTACCCAACTTGTCCAGTTGTTCAGTGTGGGCTGTAACCGCATTCACCCTATTTACACACATAGCCTGACCCTTCTCCAATTCCCACAACCTGTTTTGGAGGTCCTCGGGGACCTCCAGACGGTCCTCCAATTCTTTAATGCGTGCTTCTAGACTCGCAATGGTTTCAGATTGTGTTTGGACTTTACCCAAAATGCTGCCAAGGTCTTTTGTATTTTTAGTACTAACTCTAGTGTTTTCATCCAGAGATGTTGTAATACCTTGTAGTTGGGTAGCAACAGCATTCATATTCCTCATAAAGGATAGTTCAAGGTCAGCTATGTTATTACAAGGAGTAGACTCTGCTGCTTTTTCAGGACTGAAAAGATTAATCACTGATGAGAGCATACCTTGCTGTTGTGGTAGGGTAAGGGTTACTGTGGAAGACGTAGGAGACTGTGCTTTGCTCGCCATGGCGGAGGTGTGTGTGGTGGTGGTAGTAGTAGTAGTGTGGGTGCCGGCAGTGTTATACTCCAGTAGCGCACCCTGTCTCGCTTTACTTCTTGTGAATCTGACGTTATCCTTTTCCATTTGATATCCAATAAGTGGCTATTGGTGTCAGATAGTGTTTATACTCCTCTGTGTGTGGTTTAAGAATCGTTTTGCTGCTGTCTCCCCTGATTTAGCGGCAAATACCCACGGAGCCCTCCTCTCACATGTCCACCCTGTCGGCCATTTCAGCTCTTTTAGCTGGTGACCAACCTTAAAAAATGTTCAAAAATAAAAGGTCAAACCGAAAAAGCTCAAAATCGACCAGAAAGCCCCTTTGTCCCCCCTACTTTGCAACTGCTTGCCACGCGCCTGTAATGTTGTTTAGAACAAGATGTTTTCTTAGTATATCCTTTGTTCCCAACCTGGCGGACCCCTCGTCCCCTTCAGGAACAGGGCGGGGCATTGTTATACTCCCCGGTTTCACCCCCATCAGGCACGGACATGATGTGAGTATATAGACACTTTCACAAATTCAAAATACACACATTAGCTCTTTGAGGACGAAATAGTGTTTTAATGCATAATGGCCTTTGTAATAATGATGGATGGATGCAGTAACTAATTGATTATGATACTGTCGGAGACTTAGTAGAAAGTATAAACATTAATTAATCAAATGGTATAGAAGGGGTTAATGCCAAAATTCTAAAAGATAGTTTACGGGTTATTATACCTCAACTAACAAATTTATTTAGGAATTCGATTAAAGAAGGAATTTTCCCAGATTACTGAGCCGTGAGCACGGTAGTCCCAATACCTAAAGCTGGGAAACTTGATGCAATCGGTAACTGGCGTCCTATCAATTTATTACCGGTACAGGGCAGACTAATAGAAAAGGCGGTTCACAAGCATATAATGAAACACCTTGACACCAACAAATTGTTAACAGAATGTCAGTATGGTTTTAGACCGAATTTGGGAACAGGGGACGCTATATTCGACTTCACACGTCACGCTTATGAGCAAATTGATAAAAGAAAAAGTTTAGGTGTATTTTTCGTGGATGGGTCAAAGGCCTTTGACTCGGTCCAACACGGCCTCCTGCTGAAGAAATGTGAGCAGCTAAAAATAGATAAATTAACACTTAACTGGCTTAAGCCTTATGTAAGCAATAGATGCCAGGTAACTCTTATGAATAACAAGCGTTCTGACAAGTGCAGAGTGAGATATGGCGTTCCACAGGGCAGCAGCCTCAGCCCTTTGATGTTCATTATTTTTGTGAATGATTTTCCGAAGGTGATTAAAGAATCTACTACATTCATGTACGCAGATGACACTCTAGCCGACGCAGAATCCATGTTAAATAGAGATGTACAGCGCACCTCAGCGTGGTGTAAACAAAACTGCATAACTATCAACAGTAAAAGAGATGTTCGGCTACTGCTTTACATGATGAATATAATATACAAACACTTGAAGTGAGGCGTTTTTCACAATTGTTGTGTATGATGCATAAAATGTCTAAGAGTCAATGTACGTTGATCCCCAAAGGACAACGGCGTACCAGGGCTGATCATAAGCTAAAGTTTGACGCACACGAGTATCAACTCAAATCTCTGTATAAAAGCCCTATGTATAGAGGGGTATGGGAGTGGGATCATTTACCCCCCGAAATACAGAAAACTGAGAAGAGATTGAAGTTTAAGGAGCTTGTCAAAAATAAAAAGCCAAGGCCTAAGTTAGTGTAAATATATGCCTGGCCAGCAAACTTGAGACTACAATGCCAGTGCTGGTTGTCAGGCTGGGATCAAGTCCTTGTATCACTCAGCTGTAGTCGATCACAGAAATATATAAACCTTGTCACAATTAAGACCATTATCAAGCAACACTGGTTGTCAGGTTGCTCTGATGTTAACATATCCAACACACTGTGTATTACCTATAAAACCAACCTACCAGCACTGGTCTTCAGGCTGACCCCTACTCAAAATCTACAACTAAAAATCTAAAGCCTAATAGTAATACCCAAACGTCTTCATTGGTCTTCAGGTTGATGCTTGACATACCCAGCACTGGTTTTCAGGCTGATTTCAATTTCAATTCATTTTATAGTTGTAGCTAAAGTAAAGTAAATTAATATATCCACATGCATCCACAGTCCTGATAAACTGTCTCTCTGACACGCTGCTAGCGTCCAAATTAGATTAAATCGAGATCTTGAAGGATCAAACATTAAGGTGATGTCCGGAATCCAGTAGAGCTCAGGTTATAGGGGTACTGATGTACAACAACTATTATGCATATTATCATATGTGGGTACGGTGGGAGTCATAATTCATGGTAAAGTATGGGTATACTGTTGGGTCATGAAGTCACGTCTTGGACCACCCAACCTTATGTAAGATATAATACATGCTGAGTGTGACTATATAGGAATCGGAACTGGTTTTGATGATGTAATATTACGTAACATGTATGATTATAGAAATATGATATTAATTGTGATTATGCTCGCCCTGAAATATAATAATGCCCTGATTATAAATGGATAACTGTTACATATGTAATTCTGATAAGGGACAGGTAGTGCACCTGGTGGTCACCTGAGTCTGTGTTATGTAACCCTGATTACCTGTATGCAGGTGTGGTACTGATTAGAGAGGCCGGGCCTCATGAATATTAATGAGCAGAATTGTGGAGATTTGATTTACCTATGATTGGAACTGGACGTCCGTGTTCTTAGATAAGAGGGATGTCTGTTAGTCAGTCCAGGGAACACGTTACTTACTAACATATCATGTAATAACATTTACGTTTCTAACAAATGTGTATATCAAGGGACCTGTCCGTCCTGCTGACGTCGTAGAAGTAACTACGGCTTATAAGCAGGCTATACGGTATTAGATATGGACACATAAGGTGATCTATGCTAAAGAATAAGAAAGCAAGACGTACAAAATAGTAGTATTTATTATTATCTTCACGGAATTCAAGACCCAAAAATTGTAATGGGCAAACATAAATTGATCTATATTGCTTTAAGCATGTAAAGCCATGTGCATATCACTATCACTATCATTATTATTACTTGAGCACCAGGTGCAGTCAAAACACTGAAAATATGGAGATTCTCATTATACTATATCAACGAGGGCCGCCGACCCAATATTGTACCAGAAAAACATTAATGATTGGAAAACAATAAAAGATACTTGAACTTGAACTTGAACTTAACTCGCCAGGGCTGTATTCGTGTATGCATCACTCTCAAAAGGCTGTTGTAATACATGAATGCAGGCCGATGAGATGAATTGCGGGGTGCTTTCACACATCATGATTAGGAATATGTACAATGAAATAAAGTACTGTTCAGCCAATAAAGGTTTAACTATCATCTATGTAGATCAACCATTACCATATAGTTGATTACAGATTATACTATTACTGTAGTGGCTTGAATGAGCACTGCATTTATTCAAGATACAAATTGGCCTAAATTTTCATTTCAATACCCTCATTTACCCTGCGCTTATTCTCTTGTAAAGATACATAACTATAATTATGTTTAATATTTAGAGAAGGGTGTTTGTCTTCTGCTTCATATAGGCAGTTATAGTACCTACCAGGGCACGCGGGTGACGACGTATGGCTGCACAAGCCTGCAAAAATCCGAATCTAGAGGCCCTGGGTCTGAGTCCCTATGCTGTCATGACACATCGTAACTTGTCATGTAACTAGTGTAATCTGTGTTCTACCCTTTAACTATTCCTATCGTTCCTACAAACAGGTTAGACCTATAGTAAGTTTGGAGTCAATAGTCCATTTTTGTTTTGTCAACCATGTCCAATGCCATACTAAAAAAGATGTTGACTCACTATGTACGGGAAAACATAATTTATTACATATGTAGTACAGTAGTTTACGTACTAAGACACAACCAAAACGAAATAGCATAATGGATGAAACAATACAAATGGCTATCGTGGAGCATCTTCAAATCAAATTCCAATAGTTTTAAGTTGGTTAAGTAACTAAATGTTCATATCAGAAATTTGACTTGCATGCTGTTATCCTTTGGAATTTATTTGAAAAGGTTCCCCTGTAAAAAGTCTTGATGCCAAGTATAGATATCAACAACAACTGTATAGAATACTGGTAGTAAGTTATAATCCTGCCATGCGATTTAAAGCTCTACTACTGATCTCAACCATCACAGTCATAAATGTTGTACTTAAGTTTAACATCATCGCACACTGACAGTCAATGAAATAATGTACTTTATACATCATATCAGGGCTTACTATTAATCCAATGATCATTTGCTTTAACCTGAAGTCACGTTTTCAATAGATGAAGTAATATATTGGTTATCTTCAAGCAACATATTTCTGCCTGTCCTTGTTTATTGCAGTTCGCACCCAGCTTTGTCACTTCTTGGATCTTTCATGTCCGGCTGGAAACGCTGCCCCTTTGTGGCAAGAATCAGCCGGATGATGTTCTGCCTCTGACGTTCTCGGCCGTAGATGGTGTCATCACCATTGTTCACAGCAATGACTCTCCTCTGCAGGGTCTTGTTGAGCAGGGTACCAAATGGTAAACCATAAACTGCTTGTCCATCAATGTACTCAGACAGAGCTGAATCACGCATCTCCCCCCATTCCGGATGAGTTAAGATAGCATAACAGTTGTTAATGGCATCTCTTCCAAACCATTCCTGTAACAATCAATGTTTAAAAAATGTTATGTATCATACATTATTACAAATGTTCTAACACAAATTGTTACTAACAACTACATGATTTAATTTCAGCTGTTGACAGGCATACTTCTGATTTCTTATCGTCCTATGATGGTACAGGGTGCCCACTACATAACGTACAGAGGAAGAGTTGTAGATAGATTACTAGTGTTAGACAAAGTGTGTGCATCAGATGCCGAATACCCATATGTAAACGTTCTCCTTTAACTATAATTAATATTGCAATTCTTCCATATACGTATTGACAGTCTAGTATGTACGGTTTGATACATTGTAATCCAGGCGTGGCTGATGAGGGGGATTCTCTGCAAGTACTCTTAGATCTGCATATATTGTACTTGTAAATTATAAGCTACATCTACTTTACATACCTCTGTCATGTTGAATGCTGCCTGGTCCCTCTTAGTGTAACGAGTGAAACCCATATTGAACACACACAGCAGGGCATCTATTCCATCCTTAAACACATCCTTAATCTGTCAACATAAAAATATACAAATTATATTATGTATCTTCAAAACTAGTTATTCATAAGCTATAGGCAGTAAACCAGTCATGTTTGTTTGTTTGTGTAGTTTAACGTACCACTGACTATGCAGGTGAGACCAGTCATGTAATTCCAGACATAGTTGGTGAGTTGTTGAGTGTCAACATGTTGGTGGGTACAGAGTGAGTACTCTCAATGGTACGTTACACACACTTCTAAGACAATTTCTTGTAAACATTCTCACTAGTTTGTAAGAAGTGATGCTGATGGTTATAGCCTTGGTTTGCATTGTTTATAGTCATACTGAATAGTCTGAGTACAGGCAGAATGGGATAACAGAGTGGACATGCTGAATCTGGTCTTTGCAGACTCACCAGACGGAGAGTTTTTGTTTGTGTATTTTTTGTAACAATTTTATTTCATTTGACATTTATTAAACAGTTATATTAGTCCTTCAATATTGTTTTATTGCGTTTCCAATGTATGACATTAGGTTTCAATGAAAATACATTTGTTATTGTTTTATGACGTCTTTTTGTTTTTTAACGTCATGATTTTATAGATTGCACAAAATCTATATATCTAGACGTTTACCTATCGGGTAATTGAAAACAGCAATGTTGGATACTTTATCACACAAATCAGGAGATACCTTCAATTTAGCTGATGTTATAATGACCCCTTATTGATTTGTAAACACTAGGGATATATCAACAGTAACTTGATTGATTATTCCTTTATTCATATTGCCCATTCATTAATAGCAGTTAACTGCTGCATATTGCAGATAATATATCAGTTTGTTACAAGTATTTCCCTTCAGGGCGAATTAGGCTGTGTCTCATGAGTTTGTAACAATTGAAACGTCTTTGACCGGGTGTAGTCTTTGACCGGTGTTTTTCTCTGTCTATCTTCAATCCCAGTTGTTTGAGATCTTTCTCCAGTGTATTAACCAGGTTGCTTTCTGTCCTCCTCCCAGCTTTTTCACGTTTCTAGTGGCTTCCTCCAGTGCTTGTTGCACTGGAGTGTCGCAGTGCAGTCTCACTGCATGCCCAACCATCTCATCCGCCTCATTCTAATGGTATCGCTCCATTTCTGGTCTTCAGTTATCTCATTTAGTCTCTTGGTCAAAATCTCCTTGGGTCATTTGATGTTTATCACCCTTCTTTGTAGTCTCCGTTGGTATGAGGAAGATGCTCTCGACACATGCATGGAATATTCTTTGCTTGGTTTAATTGTTGAGTCTGTTGTTTTCGAAGATATGTTTGAGTTTTTGCACCGCATTATTGGCAAGTTGTTTCCTTCATCTTACGTCTTCAGTTGTATCGAGTAGACTTCCTAGAATTTTGCACTTTTTCCATTCTTCTGGCCCGTTTTCCCGGATGGTGAATTCTTCTGTCTTGGCTTTGTTCATTCTCAGCCCTCTTGCTACTGCAGTGGGACGCTGTACTATTTCTATAGAACCGGATTGGCTTGGTTGGTTGTGTTTATTGTGGCGTATCCGTGCCTCACTCCTGTCTGAACTCCGGTATGTAGTTACATAATCCGGCACCTGAGGATTGGTGGAGTAGTGACCTGGTGATATGCAACAAGCCGGGACCGCCACGTGTGACCCGAACTTGTTCGGGTACCGCGTCAGCACGGGGGAAACCGGTTTCAGGTTACCCGGAATTCCTCGGGAACTCAAGTGTTTACGAGTTATGAAGTGGAATTATATAATCCCCGGTATATATACCCCTGGGTTCTTCTATTCGGGGACTCAGTCTTGCTGTGCAATTTGGCCGGCTTGGTTGTTCCTCATCAGAGATTCCTAGAACTCTGTTGTACTTTGTGGCCTTGTCCTGCTGCTCCTACCTCGGTGACCCTGCTTCCCTCTCCATTCTGCCCCTTCGGGGAACATTGGAGATAGATGCATTGGTATTTCACTCCGAGCCCGACTCCCCCTGCGGAGGCCGGCTCATTGGGAGTTTACCAAGATAGGAGAGAGCCTTGGACGTTGAGGAATTGTTCATAAGACCGTGAGCGTATCACTCCTGTATGTTCATACATCACACGTAGCTGGAAAGCATTTTTGAGTATCACCATCTGTCTGTACGATTATGAGCCATATGTCAAATGAATAAAGAGTTATTTCTAACAACCTATTTTCCAATCTGGAGTTTTTCATAGCTGGCGACTATTTAGAATAGCCAACAGCTACACTACCAGCTTTGTTATGGTCTCTTTCCTTTCAGATGTGAGACAGTGTCTGCAGTTTGCCACCCCCCAGCCTATGTCAACGGCGTATTTTGGTCTTATTAGGGTTCCCCGTTTATGTGGCTTCGAGTAGATGTGGTCTCGCAGTGCCGGTGGTTGTTCAGTGTTTAGCGATTCTGTAGGATTTTGATGGTAATTGTGGTCTTCATTTGGTCCTATTGGTGTTTGTAGCGCTTTTGCGAGGTAGAGAGTGAATAAGAAGACTATTCTACCATGATCTTGATGTGTAGTTCCCCGGTGTTCAGGAGTGTTTTTAGATCTTCCATCACGGTCTCTCTTCTTACCGTGTCAAACGCTTTGCTCATGTCCATCAGGGTGATGTTGGTGGTGTATTTCTGTGACATGATGGTTCTTCCTGCTAGGAGTTTGTACGCAAATGCGTGTTGGGTTGTGCCTCTGCCGGCTCGGTATGCTGCTTGTTCTGTTGGTATCCCTTGGTAGCACACGGCCAGTATTTTTCTGAGTGCTGACAGGAGTATTATTGGCCTTAGGTGAGATGAGTTGCCGGGTTCCTGAAGAGGTGTAAAGATTCCCTCTTTCAGTTCGTCCGGATACCTTCCCGTCTCTGATGTTTCATTCAGGATTTTCGCGATTTTTTTCTCCATTTCTTCCCCTCCACTTGTTAGTTGTTCTGCTCTTATGGTGTCAATACCCGGGCTTTTGTTGTCTTTTAGGGTCTTGATCGCTGCTCTCACTTCATCTGCGCTGAAGGGCGGTTCTATAGCCGATGGTGGTATCTCTGCTTTTTCCTTTAGGTTGTTTTCAGCGAAGGTGCTCTGCAACTATCTTTACTTGAGTCTCTGGGTGTGATGTCAGTACCGATTTGCCTTGCAGGATGATTGGTTTTCTTTTCTGTGTATATAATTACCCCATAATTATATAAGTATGTAGGGGTTTCGTTTACGTATAACGCGAACACAGGTTCCAAATTCGGTTTGAATGCAACAGGTTTTTATTCGATCACAGCCTCAAAAGTACACGAAGGTTTCTACTCAGTTCACTTGGTCTTTTAACCATTCGAAGACACACAGGATTCTATCGATAGTTCGAAGGTTAGCAATACCGGACAGTCAGGCCCTGAGCCAGCATGGCTGGTGCAGGAACCATAGTGAGGGAGGGGTGTAGGTGCCCCTATCAAAGCGAAGGTACGAAAGGTGTGGGTCAGAGCTCGTCCTGGGACGAACTCCCTGAGGTAGCCAACCTCGGCCTCTTATATACCCTGAGCGCCGACCAAGCAGTGTCGACGTGGCACTCCTCCGTAGCGCCGTCTGGAGTGCCCTGCTTGGCTCCGCTACCGGATAACCGAAAGGACATGGCGTAGGTGTTGCCACCTAGTGTCCGTTGGAGGCACTTCCCGCTCTGACTCCACGGACCTATATGTACACGTAATATTCGAGACCCTACATCACCCCCACCAGATTATACCAAGGGTCTTGATACATCTGATATAATATAATATACTCGAATATAGGAGAATAATATCAGTGTACATGATAACAATACTGGGGTACATTCGAAGGTACGAATTACGTTTTACACATACATGTAGAAAGTACAATTTTTAGATTTAGACTGACCTGTCACATCAAACAACACTTACATTACTATGTACATAACAGGGATCTTACAGATCCAACACCATAACGACAAGATAGATACGTGAGTATCCATCTTTAATAAAGATATGAATATATATGTGAATATATGTGTTCTATACTACTTCTAACTACCGTGATCACAGATCTGTATGGTTTTCCGTTGAGATACAATATTGATTACTACATTAATTATATTAAGGTAGGTAAGGAATGCACAATATGTGACTTTTTAGGACGGAATGACACAGAAGTAATGGCTCGAAAATATTTATGTGGGCGAACCGTCCCTGGAGAGGTAATTACGTGAACTATTGGAATTACAAAAATGTACATGGAACCAACACAAGTGTGACATTAACTCTTATAACCAAGGAATGTATGAATTTTTGGCCTCCACCTGAGGTAATAGATACATGACTATATATCCAGTGAAATAGGTATATTTTCGAAATCCGAATACCAGGTAGGTATCGAACACTATGTACAGTTCTTGGTTCGAATCATAGTATACAGTATAAGCCACACTCTTCAAAGTATGAACACCTTTTTCATAATTTTTTTTTTTTTAGACAACGAAGACATTTCTTGACAATTATATATTTCACACCTGGTTTATGTGTTTTTTTTCTCGTATCATGATTTCAATCATGGACGTTCTGTAATTTCGAACACAATTATTAAGATATCATCGAAACATCATATGCACAAGTCATCAAAAACACCACTGAACAAACGAAGACTCGAATCATCATTACAAGTCCTTCACCAAGTCTTGGAGCTCTTCGAGGGACCCACTCCATTGGGTTAGCCCGATTCCGAATACTCGGATGAACTTAACGTTCAGCGCCTTCATAGTTTTGGCCTGATCGTCCAGTGAGTCCTCCGCAGCTTTTTGGAAGGCACGGGACGTTGTAAGTTCCCTCTTCGAATGTTCTAGCTGTTTGGTGAGTTCGATCACCTTATCAGGCTCTGCCTGCTCGTCGATTCGTTGTTGTTCGAAGATCTGCCTCAGTCTCTCGACCTCCTTGCCCTGCATGGTGATGGCATAGTCGGCGGATGCCCTTGCCACACAGGCGGCATACTGCTGCATACCAACTTGGTGTTCATGCAGCCATCGTTCATACAGCTCCTTATGCAACACTGCATCAGGAGCCTTCACAGGCTCGAAGTAATCCTTTGGAAACCGCACACTAGGATGAATGTTCTCACCACTTATCATGAGGTCATACCACCTATCCGGACCGACTGCCGGTTCTTCTCGTACGTTGGGCCTGAAAGGCACAGTGGCTGTGGTGGTAGTAGTGGTGAGCACCTCTTGGTCCAGGAGCTATAGGCCATTTTCTGTATGAAGGGTACCAAAAGGTTTGAGAGGCTTTTCTAACCCAAAAAATCGTGCCAAATCCAAAAATCAACGTCTTAGTTGTCAGAAAGTGCGCGAAAGTACCGAAAATTGAAGATTTCTAAAAAAAATGTTGAAATTTAGCCAAAAATTCTGTAAAAATGATAAAAAGTATAACTCACTTAGATTCACCCAATAACCATTGAAAACAACTCTGTATATGACCCCTGACATGAGAAATGTATAAAAGAAAGTTTCATATGACCTTGACCTACTTAACAAGGTCAAAGGTCACGAAAATGGTTTTCGCCACATCTCCACTTCTAGATGGAATATTGTTGTGATTTAAAGTCTGAAATGGGTGCTTTGTGCTGGGTCTGGTCCATTAGGGTATGTTTTGCTTCTGTAGGAGTGTGTTATGTAAAGGATAACCCACAAAGATGTGAGTCTCTTTAAAAATTACCTCGCCAGACTGGCCGGTGCACTCATGGCCACTTGATCATTGTTATTTTTACATATGGGAATACAATTCACAAATGACCTCACCTTTTTTGGACTATTTTCAGAATCCCCCAATCCCCCCTCCCCCCCCCCCCACACACGCACATCTCTATGTTATTTTTACAATTATGTCATTTTTTCATAACTAAACTGAACTTAAAACTTTTTTTTGTGAGGGTATAAATATAACCTTCAGTGGCGTAGGAAAAGGGGGGGCCAGGGGGGCCAGGCCTCCCCCAACCACTGAAGAGGGGGGTGGCCTGAATATGTTTGGGCCCCCCAAAATTTGTCAAGACCTGTAATATAATAGACACAATTTTCAATCCTGCATAGGGAAAAGTGGGGGCTCAAATACTACTTTTCCATACAATCTAATATAAGGATGTATATGATACATCATGCATAAAAACCGATAATTTAAGTTGGTTGGAGTGGGCCCCTCCTTGGGCCCCCCCAATGAAGAATTTCATCCTACGCCTCTGACCTTGGAAGGTGTGAAGTCCTTTGTCTGAGACCTCCACCATGATTTAAATGAACATGGAATCTTTCATTGATAGGATTTCAGATTTCAGATAAGAACAGACATATATCTCTGCCTTGGGCTGAGGTTAACTCCCAAGTATCCATTATAATAGGCCTACATTGATGATGATGCAGCATCCAGGTTTACTGGTATATCTGCATACACTCTGCCAGTCAATGCACAAAAGTGATGGTAACAAATGACTTGAGGAGTTCCATGGTTGGATACCTCCAGT
This sequence comes from Harmothoe impar, assembly GCA_947462335.1. Classification (NCBI taxonomy): domain Eukaryota; kingdom Metazoa; phylum Annelida; class Polychaeta; order Phyllodocida; family Polynoidae; genus Harmothoe; species Harmothoe impar. The sequence goes on along the minus strand of OX381720.1, from coordinate 64,485,819 downwards.
CACAAGCAGAAGATATCTAACTAGCAACCAATGAGAGATGTTACACTTCATGATAGGAATGACCATCTGCTGTTCCCAATAACTCCATAAAGTAACCCTTGGTCCCTCTGCACAGCCTAAGGGTGATTATTTGACTTCACAAGGGATTATTTAATGGGTTTTCAGTGACTATTTTTCGTAAATGATACAGTGAACCTATGACATAATGCAGGGTTTCTCTTTAAAGTGCCATCCACAATGGTTTCTGAATTGTTTGACAGAATCTCATAGGTTTCCTGACAGTATCTAGGAGATCAGGGCTTCAGTGTTTTACCTGGCAGTGTCTAGAAGGTATCAGGCCCTATAAGTGTTGGGTTTGTGCAAGCCCTCAGACTGGGAGGTGATTTCAATAATCTAGTTCACTTATAACCCTGGAAGTGATTTGAACTGGCCCCATATGCTCCCCTCTGTGAGACTGACATATATTGTAAATTCCCCCTGGGAGTTTTAGCCTGTCCTTTGTTGTCTTTAGCAAATTCTTCTGTCTGGAGAATATCTGGGATATCTGAGGTTGCTTGAATATACATCCATGGATATAAGAGGTACCAGGCTCAACTTAAAAGTATCTAAGGAGTATCTAATGCTGCTTGAGAATTTATATATCTAGGATGAATCAGAGACTACCTACTGGGAGGTATTTGGGCCTCATAGCATGTAGAGCATACCTGAGGTTACTTGACAACATGAGACACTATGTGACTATAAAGCCAACTGTGCCCTGCCACCTAGTGGGTACTGGTACTGGAGGCAATGGTCCTGACTCCATTAGGGGGGGGGGGGAGGGGGGTCTTTGTTTTTTGAAGAGTGACATGGAAGTGGGTGGGGGGTGTAAGAGTCTATGTGACATCACCTTTCAGGTCCAGACATCTTTGTGAATAAAAACAACAATATTGAGCATGGATAAAGAGGAAAATAAAAGACCAATTAGTGGGGGAATTTTTCTTATTTAGCTGAATGGCCACTGTCACAGGGTGCAGAGAGGGTGTCTGTCCAACTACAAGACATGTAAATCAGTGAGCGAAATTTAAAGGCTATTTAGGTCTTTAGGTATCTACATTTATGAATGATTAGACTCACACTGAACTGTCATATAGATAATTGCCCTGCCATTTATTGATTTGGAGGCATGATAACCACTGCATTTACAAGTCAGGTGCTTATTCAAGATCTGGTTTGTGTCTCATTTATCCAAAAATTCTTAATGCAAGCTGTAGTAGCAGGCATTTTTTGCAGAGATTTTCACTAGGGGTGAAGCTCTGCTAATTCCTATAGGGAATGTTCGCCCATCCATGGCATTAACTATAGTTGATGCTCAGCTACAAAGGGTTAAGAAATCTTTAAAGACTGATAATTGTATCCTAGGTACTTATAAATACAAGACCAGCACTTATTAAAATGTATTGTATGGGTTTCATGTCTGTATCATATATGCACTATGTAAGACTCTACTACCATAAATTCCCACATATAACCTGCAGGTTATACGCAAACCAAACCCTCAGTGCAGGTTCTACAAATTTACCAAAGTCTAGGTATGGGTAACATGAGGGTTTTTGGCAGTATAGTACTGTACCAAAATCACAATTTTCACACCCCTGATGCAGATTATAGGCTTCTCCCAAAGTCGGGGTGTGGGTTATACCCACGATGCGCGTTGTACACAGGAATTTACGGTAGTTCCCTGGAGTGTTTTTTTTCAAACTAATAGATAGATGACAAAAGGTGTGTATGTGTGGGAGGGGGGGGGGGGGGGTTGTGAAAATAGTCCAGAAAAGGTGAGGTCACTTGTGAATTGTATTCCCATAAGTAAAAGTAACAATGATAGAGTGGCCATGAGTGCACCGGCCAGTCTGGCGAGGTTATTTTGATAGAGACTCACATCTTTGTGGGTTATCCTTTACATAACACACTCCTACAGAAGCAAAACATACCCTAATGGACCAGACCGAGCACAAAGCACCCATTTCAGACTTTAAATCACAACCATATTCCATCTAGAAGCGGAGATATGGCGAAAACCATTTTCGTGACCTTTGACCTTGATAAGTAGGTCAAGGTCAAATGAAACCTTTTTATGCATTTCTCATGTCAGGGGTCATATACAGAGTTGTTTTCAGTGGTTATTGGGTGAATCTAAGTGAGTTATACTTTTTATCATTTTTACAGAATTTTTGGCTAAATTTCAACATTTTTTTTAGAAATCTTCAATTTTCGGTACTTTCGCGCACTTTCTAATGACTAAGACGTTGATTTTTGGATTCGGCACGATTTTTTGGGTTAGAAAAGCCTCTCAAACCTTTTGGTACCCTTCATACAGAAAATGGCCTATAGCTCCTGGACCATCTCTAGTAGTTGTCATTGGTGTGGTGGTAACCGGGTTCGAAGTGGTCACTGGAACCGGGTCCTCCATAGGCTCAGATTTCACGGATGATGGATTCGAACTAGTGGCAGGGGTTTTACGCCCCACCGACTGTGTAGAGCTGTCAGCCTTCGGTTTCGCCCCTTCCACTACATGGGGAGTGTGGATGGCGGCAGTGACCACCAAGTCCTTTTTCCCAGGTAGCACAAAGTGATCCGAATCCCCCATCTCTACGTTCCGGGAGTCCGGTTGGCGAAGGGCATCCTCTACAGGGATACCCGAGGGGAGGTTCCTGTAAGGATCCCGCTCAGTCTGTCCTTCCGGACCAGGAGAATCCATCGAAGGGTACTCAGCCCTGCTAGCCAGGTTACCAGGAGTCAGAGGACGAAGGGTTTGTAGTTGGGAACGACCTTTCGGGGCCAAAAAGTCCGGACCATAGTCAGGACGCAAGTCCTGCAGTGGGGACCGGTGTTCAATCATTGTCGCTCGCCCTCGTGCTGCAGTTGGAGCTCTTGGAGCCGGAGCATCCGATTTCACCTTTTTATAGTCAGGTTCGGAAGTGGCCGGACTCCTGGTTTCACTTTGTTTCCCCGTAAGGGGGTTGGCCGCTCTCCAGACGTACAACTCCTTATACAGGACGCTGTTCAGGTCTAGTCGACCCCGCCGATCCGTACGCTGGAAGACAGCTGACTGCTTCGAATTCCTCGTCACTTGGACCTTTCCAAACTGGAGGGTCTCAATCGTGATGTTGTCGAATTTCACTTTGGCCAGGCTCGCCACCAGTGTTGCATGGACGTCCCCCACGTTCTTCCTGGCTAACGTCATGGACTGGCCATGACATTGTATCAGGTGCTCGATCATCCTGCCTCTTCGAAGGGTCCACAGTCCCGAACACTTCTTGTTTGCCTTGCCAATGTCAGCGCAGATATACTGCACCCGGTGGTGCATGTGGCACTCGACCAGGTGCCGCATAAATCGAAGACGAGTGGGCATGGGACGGTTCTCGTGATGGAAATATGTGCGACAGGAATCAAAAGGACAGTCCTCCCTCTCCCCTGCCTTGTACCGGGCCATAGCCCATCGAATTTTGGGGCGTCCCTCATGGTTGTAGTAGGACTCTGGGAACTGTTTGCGATCCTGTAGCGGATTGAACCAATTTTCTGTCCATGCGAAGGTGCTGGGTGAGGTGGTGTTGGACCTGATCCATTCCTCATCATCAGACAGACCCTCACAGTCTGTTGCCTTAGGACAAGAATACATGTCCCTGGAACGTCTGCAATGCTCCATACACTCGGGCCTAAACTTTTTGAAACCCCCGGCAGCATTGCGCCAGACCATTTCCTCTGCCCGCGAGTTGGGAACATCTACTGAGGAGTTTGCCCCAGCAGCCGGAGGGGCCGAAGAGACCACGGGTGACGTGTTCGAATGTCCTGATTCTGAGGACGTGGATGGAGATACAGGTATTGCAACCTGCACCGGAGTCCTGGTCGGAGTTGTTGGAGGATTCGAAAGCGTCTTGGCTGGTGTCCTAGGAGGCGTCGAAGGAGTGGAAGCCTTACTGGATACCACATCTACCAACCTCACAGTTGGAGACATATTTATCGCAGTAGTTTGCGGAGGCAGAGGATGGGGGACACAGGGCTGTCGTGCCTCACCCTTCTTTACCTTACGCCTCTGGCTTTTAGGAAGTTCAAACGGTACCTCCTCCACATCCGAAGCGTCTGACACGGACCGTCCCTTCTGCTGTGGGTTGGGGTTCTTTCTAGACTGGGCTCGGGTGAGTGGAACTCTGGGGGCAGCTTGCATTGCCTCCAGGGTTAGCCGTAACTGTTCATTGGCAGCCCGAAGTTCATCGGACTCCCTTACCACCTGAGCAAACCGAGCTTCCTGCCCAGCCGATTCCGATGTATCCGAGTTGATTTCCATCTCGGTCAACTCTACGATAGCTGAAGCCTTTTCGAATGGGACAGGTGAAGGTCCCGGAGCTTTTGGAAGAGGTTCGGATTGAGACTCAGTAGTCCCAGCTGTAGTGGTTTGTTCTTCGAATGACGTTGAATGGGGAGTACTCGAAGAGCACTCGGACTGAGCTGTGGCAGGTTCGGATACTTCGGACATGGGCGGAGTAGCTGTAGGGGTACTCGAATGGGAAGTTTTACGATTACCTCGGGTTTTGGTAAGTTTCTTTTTCTTCCCCTTCGTACTCGTGGTGCTCCCATCACTCGAGGGCACCGGTTCCTCCATTCGTTTACCTCGTTGGAGATTTCGAAAGTTCGTACCACACCTCAATAGGATCTGACCGAAGATTTCGTTTTTGTACGCTCCCCGAATGGCTCCCTCGTAGCTCTCTAGCCATTTCCCCTCGTGGTGGTAGAACTCGTGTTCTTCCAGCTTGTCCAGTACCATCGCCATGAGTGTGGGATGGAGCTGCAGCGAGGTGTCGAATGGCGGATCGCACTCCAGCACCTCCATAAGTTGTTGCTGGGCCAGCGATTTTCGTACGAAGTCTTCCATCTCTTCATCAGACACTGCTTGAATGGGCAATTTCTGACCCACCTCCTCTAGCTCCGGCATGTCGTCTTCCTCCGAATCACCTGCTGCGTTGAGCCGCGTGGATGCGGAATTGTCAATGTCCTTCGAAGCTACACGTTTTGGGGTGTTGCGCCACGGCAACGGCCCCATGTTGACTGTTGCTGGAGGTGGCATGGCCACGGCGTCCTGCTCAGCCGTCGAATAGGAGCCGATCCCCGCCACACGGACGGTAATCGCACTCCCGGTGGATTAGGAGGCGGATTCATAATCCGATTCCTGAGCGTTGTCGAATTGGCCATTATCCATCCCAAACAGGTCCAGCTCGTCGGATTGGAGGCCCTCACCGGGGGTGTACTGCTCCTCCATCGAAGTTGAATGTTTAAAACGAAGTTTAAAACGAAGATATTGCGGAGTACGAAGCTCCGCGTGTCCAAATGACACTATGAGTGGGAACTAACCAGGTTGGCGCGTGTTATGATGTGGTTTTGGAGACTTTTGGTCGGTAACAAGACCCCTCTTCCTCCTTCTTTGCCCTGCAGCGTCGGCGCGTCTTCTTGGCGCTGATCCAATATGGCGGCCGCCCTTCTTGTCTCGTGCCGCCACGCCCGCCGCGGGAGCAGAGGTCAACCAATCAGCGTTCACGCCTCACCGGATAGCCCTTTTCTAACGGATAACGCAGCGGGAGACGCTCGCGTTTCCCGCCACTGCTCGAATGGGTAGCTCACCGGAGTGTAATCCTTATTGAGTCTGTTCCACAGAACCATGGGTACCACTAATCATGAATTCTTCAGGAGTGTAGGCAAATGTCATTACGGGTAACATAAGAATACCCGCCGGATAGATCTGTCTGCCACCCTCGGGGACGTTCACGATTAGCTCCCGCCCTAGTTCTGCTCACTCGACAGCAATTAGGTCTGTACTACCATCATGGGATCGAAACTTCTTGTTGTGTATACAAATTAGGTCACAGCAGTCCCTTGGCCATGCCGTGGACTGCGCCTTAACCCTAGCCTGGGTTCTTTAGACCTGGTCGTCCGAGAAGATTCGACAGGATGTCCAGTAGTCAATTGGACAGCCCTCCTCCCCTTCAGACCTTCATTTGCCGAGACTTTTTTTACGCATTTTTTATCCTTCTTGCTAGAAGCTCGAATTGGTAAAAAATTTTTAGGCCTACCCCGGCTCCTCTTTAATTTACCAATACCAGGAGGCATAGGTTTCTTCTCATCTGAGGGTATAACTAGTTTCCTAGGTCTACCAGGACCACGTCGTTCCGGGGTGGTTGCTCTCCGCTCAGTGTCACCTGACTTCGAATGCTCCCCTGACTTCGAATGCGCTGAAGCATCACCCTGCCACCGACGTAGACGAGCTACATTGGATTTATACAAGTGTCCCAACAAGGATTTGATCACCACTGTAGATTCTGAAACAATCCGAACCACAGTGAATGGTCCATCCCAGTTGGGTGATAGCTTCAACTGCTGTAGGGGGTCGTGTAGCCTAACTACTTCATCCCCTACTGGAAAGGACCTAAGTTTCAAACCTACGTCATAGCCCACTTTTTGCCATGAAGCAGATTTGCTTAGCTCACATCGAACCATCTCGTATGCGGACTTGAATTGATCCCTCAATGCCTCCACGAACATCACCTGACAGGGTATTTCAGCGTTTATCCCAGCTACGCCAAACACCAAGTCAGCAGGCATAATCAAGTCCTCTCCGAATACTAACAGATTGGGGGAGCAACCGGTGGAAGCATGCACCGTACTATTATAAGCATGTACCACGAACTCGCATTGCTCATCCCAATCATCCATCTGACTGTTGACCAGAGGCTTCAGGACTTGTATCAAGGTTCTGTTGAACCTTTCTACTTGACCATCCGACTGAGGTCTGTACGGATTCGTTCTTGTTTTGCAAATAGCAAGGTTATGGCACATTGCTGCCCATAACTCGGATTCGAATTCTCTGCCTTGATCACTATGCAACATCAAGGGCACGCCTAGATGAAGCACCCAGCCTTTTACGAATGCACGAGCACATGTATGGGCCTTATGATCCTTCAGAGGGAACACTCAAGTGTACTTCGAATAGTAGTCAGAGATTACCATCATGCACGTGTTTCCATCAGGAGTCGTTTTAAGGCCACTAATGATATCAACCGCTATGCGTGCAAATCTAACTCCCCAAAGCTCTTGAGTTAGTGGCAATTTCCCCAGGCTCTCACCTGGTTTATTCAGACAACAATCTGGACAAGTAGAGATCCACCTAAGTAGATCTTTACTCATGCCAGGCCAGTAATACCGTCTGGAGAGTCGCGCAAGGGAGCGCTTCTTCCCAAAATGTCCACTGGTCTGGTGCCCGTGTACGAAATACATGATATCCCGTCGCATAGCTGCAGGTATCACGATTTGCCGAAGTTTGGTCTTGTGTGGTGTATATTCCACCTACATAAGATACCGTCAACAACAGTTAGCTCAGACCATTGAGCAAGTAGTTGTCTCATTTCTCGGTTCTCAATCGAAATGGCTGGTCTTTGTGGTTGGGCACCACTGGAGACCTGTTCTATTAGTCTTGACATGACAGCATCACCCTTCTGGAATTGCCTGATAGTTTCCGTGGACCATTCCATTGCTTTAGAATGTCCTACATCATACGGCATTCGAACTCCAGCTATTACAGCGTTATGGGCTCCACAATCATTACAATCCATTCTAGAACATTTCCGTATGGGTCTTCTCGAAAGGGCGTCAGCATTAATATGCTTGCTCCCTGCTCTATGTTGGATTTGGCTATTTTCCAACCCGAACTCAGACAAATGGGTCAGCCATCGACCGATCATTCCTTCCGCTTCCTTAAAGTTCAGCAGCCACCTTAAGGAGGAGTGATCTGTCCGCAAAGTAAAGTCACCTCCCCAAAGGAAGTGCTTAAACTTCTTCGTATATACCACTACCGCCAACAATTCGCGCTTAGTGGTACAGTAATTCCTCTGGGCCTTATTGAGGGTATTACTAGCGAAAGCCAGTGGCACTTCTATCCCCTCTTGTATCTGGGACAGAGCAGCACCTATACTGTCGTTACTGGCGTCAGTGTCCAGTATGAAATGTCCATCAGCTGTTGGATATTTCAAAACTGGGGTGGTTCGAAATAGGTTCTTCACGGCTTCGAATGCTAGATCTTGTTCCGGACCCCATGGAAAAGGCTCCTTCCTTCTACCCGGAGTCCAGTGAGCTAGAGCCTGCATAGGCTGAGCTATTCTGGCATACCCTGGTAGGAAGTCCCTGTAGTAACTACAGAAGCCCAGAAAGGACCGTATGTCTTTAGGTCCCTCTGGCTTTTCCCATTCCGACACAACATCTAGTTTCTCAGGATCCGCCTTAACTCCCTCAGTGGATATTATCCAACCGAGATAGTTAATTGAAGTCCTAAATAGGTGACACTTCTTTGGTTTCAATTTCAAACCATTGGTTATCAACCTCTCGAAAATTTTGACTAGAGTAGCCAGGCACGATTCGAAGGTCTTCCCAAAGACAATTACGTCGTCCAGGTACACCAAACACTCCTTCCACAACAGATCACTCAACAGAGATTCCATCATGGCATCGAATGTCGCAGGGGCGTTACACAATCCGAACGGCATCACATTGTATTGGAAAAGACCGACATGGCTCGAAAAGGCTGTTTTTTCCTGATCCTCCTCCTTCATTCCAACCTGCCAGTATCCGGATTGCAAATCCAGCGTACAGAACCATTGGTTTCCGCCCAGGGAATCAATAGTCTCGTCTATACGGGGAAGAGGATAGGAGTTTTTCTTTGTACAACCATTCAATTTTCGATAATCGATACAGAAGCGAATTGTGCCGTCTTTCTTGGTCACCATCTGAACAGGACTGGACCAGGGGCTAGTGCTGGGAACAATCACCCCTAATCTCAGCTGATCAGCGATTTCCTTCTCGGCCATCAATTTCTTCTTCAAAGGTAGGCGTCTATAAGGGATTTTGAAAGGTACAGCTTTCTCTGTATTAATGGAATGTAGCACCATATCAGTTCGCCCCAAACCAGTGGGCTCCCCGAAGGCTGCATCATATTCCACTAATACCCGTCTCAACTGATCTTTCTGTTCCCCCGTCACCAGGCTCGAATCGTCCACCAACTTCTGGAGTTCCGGACCCAAATCGAACATCCCTTCAAGGTTCGGTTTGGTATCTTCTGAGAGTATACTGGTGCTTGCCTGTGCAACGATCACCTGCCCCACGGGAGTACCTTTCATCAGATAACGGACTTCACCACCAGGATTCGAAATGGGAATCAAATTCCGGCTGCCACTGCCTACGAAAGTATCTGCACTCTCGAGTCCAATTGATGCAAGTCTCACCACATCGGGTTCAACCACCGCCATCTGATCTCGCAAGATACTGTCACTCAAAAACAGCACATCACATGTCTGTCCTGGGGGTATCTTAACCGTCTGTACCACCGAGGCTACAGAAGATACCTTCCTCAATACGCATTGCACGGCCACCTTGTACGGATGTTCTATCTTCAACATCCCCCTACAAGGTTCCAACATTGCCCCGTACAACGCAGCGAAATCTAATCCGATGATGCCATCATCACTCAGATCAGCAATAGTAGGCGACAGGAGATAATCCTGTCCACCTATATTGACTTCGAAAAACGCTTTACCAAACGTCTGCATGCAGCTACCGTCGGCCGAATGAGCTTTTACCCTCGTTGTGAAGTTATCTGGTTCATCGGCTACAAGGTCATGGAATCTCTTGGAGATCATGGAGTGACTAGCCCCAGTATCCACCAGAAATTCCGCAGACCTTCCCCCCACTGCTACAGTCAAATACCACCTCTTCCCATCCAGTGGTGATGGGTCGAAATCCTTAGTGACACCAAGATCTACCCCCCGTCGTTTCAATTGTTTCAAACAGGGATGATCCGGGGACAATCGGGCACTGCTGACTACTTCCAGCTCCTGTATCCAATTTGCCGCTTTCCCAGTACTTCCTTCCCGGATGTCTACTTCTCTGGGTTCATTGGACATACCTAGAAGGGACTGATCAGGCCCCTCCCCTAAGCTTCCAATCTCTACTGCACCTCGGACTTCCCACGCTTGCACCGTTGGTGATAAGCTGGCTTTCATTCACCTTAGGGGTCACTACATTGCCATCCCGAGCAACCCCCTCTAGTTTTCCGTTTTCTTCTCCTCAGGCTTTGGTACCGGCTTCTCGGCTGGGCATTCTGCTGCAAAGTGTCCCAGGGCCTGACACCTGTAACACTTCCTAGTGGTCTTGTCCACTCTTGGTTTCGAATTCCTCCCTGCTGATTGCTGGTTTCCAGACATCAAGTCAGTCAACCTTAACAAGAGTTCTTCCATAGAACTGGGAGTTGAGGATGTAGTCGAAGGTGCGCTGGTAGTTCCTGGGGTCACAGGTGGTGTTTTCCTGTCAGCCTTCGGATAGCGCTTCGAATTCGAATTGGAATAAGATTTGCCGCTGTTCTTTTGAGCAACTGCGCCAATCTCCTCCTCCCTTCCAGAATCACCTTCCTCTGTATCAGAGGCTGGTGGGTCTTGTACCATACTGGAAGTTCTCGAAAGTACTCTCGAAGATAGCAGATGCCGTTTTCTGTCATAGTCTTCTATGGCCATGAACAAATCGGTAAGAGAAGTTCCAGCTTTCCAACTATCACAGGCTGCGGTCCGTTCATCCGAATCCCTTAATCCCTCAATGAATTGTGAGAACAAATCATCTAGGAACTGTGGGTCATCCAACTGCCATCGCGGTCTAGCCCTTTGTAAGAGAGCTTGCAACTCTAGACCAAACACACAATGAGACTCATTTGGTTTCAGAGTCCTTTTTCGAAACAATCGAAGCGGATCCTCATTACCCACACTACCGATCAGATAACTGGCGCATTCCACCAACTGGGTAAACGATCCGGCACCATGCATCGTTCTCCATCTCGAAACAGCTAGCTTGCCGGGGCCATTTCGCAATGCCCGAAGAAGCTCGTCCAACGATTCCTGCTCTGACCACTGATTATACCTCATATCATCCATGAAGTCTGCAAACCAGTCCTGCCATGGCTGCCTGCCTGTGAACGGAACCGGAGTGCTTGCAGTGCGTCGAGCAGCATTGTGGTTGTCTCTGTGCAACAGAAGAGACTGCTCAATGCTCCAATCAACGATATCAGCATTATCAGCCTGTCTGCTAACACAGTCAACTCCCATCACAGCAATGCAGGGGTTCGAATCGTAAATCAATTTCATCCCAGGGGACATTGATTCGCGTCGAGAGACTCGTCTACCTGCATTTGTAGGAGATCTCCCTGACCTTTGTGGGGCCACTCAAATGCTCGTTCGGATCAGATCTCGAAGATCTATCATTCTAACCGAAACGGCTTGGTCTCTCTCGAGAGAGCTCGACCGGCTGGGGGGATTCGAATAGTCATCATCGTATGACGTTGGACGTTGTTCACGCCGTGACGACCTCTCATCCGAATCACCTGAATCAATGGTCACCCGCTTCGGTCTCCCTCCGGATGAGGTAGTAGTACCACCCCCACCAGACGCCGAGTTGTAGATGCCACCATTGACACGATCGAACCCCGAATGGCCACTTCGATTTGACTCCTTTTCTCGTTTCAACTGTAAATCTTTCACTTCCCGGACCAGACGCTCCTGTTCTTCCATCATTGCTTTGGTTGCCTCTCATATCGTATCCTGGAGCTCGTCCGATTCTTGTACGGTCTTATCCTGACGCTGTTCAAGAACCTCAGTACGTCGCCTCAAGACATTCTGCTGATGAGAGAACTGCTCTTCCATATGTGACAGTTCCGCCTTTGTTGTCTCCAAGCGGTTCTGCTTCTCCATTGTTGCCCCTTCCAATTCTTCGTTCTTGTTTCGGAGCTGTATTAATCAATGACTCAAAGCCTCAAACTCTGCATTCATCCTGTCCATCTCTGCAATCCTTGCTTCTTCGAATCGATTCTTCTCTTCGGCGAAGTGACGGCGTGTCACCTCCTGACGTTGGTGTCGTTCACCATGCAGAATGCTCATGCCTTGTGTTGGCATAGGAGCAATGTGCCTCTTCGAACCGCCAGTCTCGAATAAAGAATCCTCCAGGTTTGACCCCAGATCCTTTCGAATAGAATCAGGATTGCCTCTCCTTGGTTCTGGTGTCGAACTCGAACGGCTTGGCCCATAGTGTTTCTCAAGGGCTGCCACCACCTCCGGATCCGGACTCGAAATAGGAGACGCTCCACCCTTTGCCTGTTCAGCCATGTTCACCCGAACCGACTGTGCTATTCTGTGTTTCACCCGAACTGGTCACGGCACCAATGTAGGGGTTTTGTTTACGTATAACGCGAACACAGGTTCCAAATTCGGTTTGAATGCAACAGGTTTTTATTCGATCACAACCTCAAAAGTACACGAAGGTTTCTACTCGGTTCACTTGGTCTTTTAACCATTCGAAGACACACAGGATTCTATCGATAGTTCGAAGGTTAGCAATACCGGACAGTCAGGCCCTGAGCCAGCATGGCTGGTGCAGGAACCATAGTGAGGGAGGGGTGTAGGTGCCCCTATCAAAGCGAAGGTACGAAAGGTGTGGGTCAGAGCTCGTCCTGGGACGAACTCCCTGAGGTAGCCAACCTCGGCCTCTTATATACCCTGAGCGCGGACCAAGCAGTGTCGACGTGGCACTCCTCCGTAGCGCCGTCTGGAGTGCCCTGCCTGGCTCCGCTACCGGATAACCGAAAGGACATGGCGTAGGTGTTGCCACCTAGTGTCCGTTGGAGGCACTTCCCGCTCTGACTCCACGGACCTATATGTACACGTATTATTCGTGCCCCTACAAGTATAATGCTGCCGGTATGACTAGTTACTGTTGGTTATTATGTATTACTCAGGTTTATACTAAGCCTTCCCGGCCTGCTGGCTCTGTATGCCCCAGGTCAGGGTCAAGGTTGTCCTTGTTCACTGGACCATTACCACCTACAGGGATCCACATTATATTTTTTCTGTGAGTTTTACCTGTGAGTAGCCACCATGTCAGGTGTGAGGGCTTGTAAAACATGCCTACATAGACATAAACCACCAACTGGCAGAGCCTGTGCTATGTCAGCAATGACTGAGGAGGGCAGCAGACCTATTGCTGCAGCCACTGTAGTGCTGAGGACTATAGGTCGTATTTTACGCGCCTATGTCAGCGTAGGGGCGACGCTGCCTCGCACTGTGGGAAAGTGGGATGGCGGACTGGGGGGAAGGGGGGTAGATACCCACCACCAGGAGTGCGGATGTTCCAACCGGAGCAAGCGCACCAATGGGATCTAGAGGTCCCGAAACAATGAGTCATTCATTGGAGGGAATGAGCCTGTCGATGTTCAACATCGGTGGGCAGCCGCTCCGACCCCTCGGAGATTTGTTCTTTCGGAGGAGCCTCGTTTCGACGATATGAGAGAAGCCAGGATACAGGAACGTGTGCAGATGGCTCAAATGGAGTTGTTGACCATTCAGAAGCAGTCAAATGAATGGAAAAGCAGTCTGATTGCGTTGGAAGGCGCAGTCACACACCGGTCTTCCAAAATCAAGGAAAAAGATGCGAGGTTGTCAACCTTGCTGGAAGAGAACGAGAAGCTGGCGCAAGCCCTAAGCATGGTCCGTTTAGAGTTCGATCAGAAACAAGCTGATCTAGAGAGGGTTCGTGCCGACTTTGCCAATGCAAACACGGAACTTAACCAGATTTGCACGGCCCGAGATGCCGTACTTTCAGAAGCAGAAGGGGTCCATTCCGAACTTGTTCGGGATACGGAAGACCTAAAGGAGGTTCGTCAGTCCCTGGTTACGGAGTGTGACATTCTGAAAGCAAAGAAAAATGCTTTACAGCAGTTTTTATCAGAGACTCGGAATAGTATGCAGGACAGCAGTACCTCATACGCTTCCGCTGATAATGGCAGTCCGAGAGCTGCTCATTACAGCAGTTTTACAGACACCCCAAATCTGCCCATGGGGCGTGGGTTAACCGTAGAGCCGGCATTGTCTACTTCAACGCCAGGTCGACCTCTTAAGGTGGGCCGAGCAAGAGGTAGAGGAAGGGCAAGTGACTACTCACCCAGGGTGGGTATTATGGGTATCCGTCCCATCCCGAAACAAATCTTTTCTGCGCCGACAGGTGTAAACCCGGCGGGGAGAGGAAGATTGTTGTCGGAATTGGTACGGAGTCCACTATCCCAGTTGAGACAGGACGAGCGGCAACTGGACTCGGAACGCTTGAAGAAAGCATCCGAGCAGGAATTGGTACGGAGTCCATCGTCCCAGCTGAGGCAGGACGAACGACATTTGGACTCGGAACGCTTGAAGAAAGCAGCCGAGCAGGAGAAGGCAGCCAAGAGCGACCTGACTCCATCGAGTCTGTCGCAATGGCGAGAGTGCCAGGCGAACATACTGTTCCAGGAACAGAAAAACTTGGAAACAGAAAGGCGAGAAGTGTATCGCCAACAGCAGGCTGCTCTGGAACAACAGCAGAAACGCATGCGTGAGAACGCAGCCCTGGCAGAAGAGTTAGCGGAGCAGGAGGCGGCAGTTCTGAGAGCACGAAAGGAAGGGCTCCGGGCGGCCGGCGAAGCTGCCAAAGCTAAACTGGAACAAGCTCAGCAGGAGGAGGAAGCTGAGAAGCAATCCAAGCAATTGGAAAAGGAGAAGTCCGAGCATCAGCGATTGCTGGCTCTGGCTCAGCAGTGCCAGTACATGACCGATCTGGAGAAAAATTGGTGGTTCAGTCAAGGTGTGGACCCCACTACGGATTTGGTGGCGTATGGTACTTACCAGGCTTACCTGGAAAGACAGAGTAGTTTGCCTGCTATGGGAGCTACTCCGGGGGCGATTCCTGGGACAAAAAGTCCTAAGAAGGCTCTGAGACAAACAATTCTGAGTACAGAATTGCAAGAATTGTACGATACGAATCCCGCTATAGCTGGGATAGGATTGCACAATGTGGGCGCGGAGAGGGACGCCACGGCTTCGATTTCCAAATGCCTGGCGATTACCTCTAAAATTAGAGGATCGTCCAATGCTGCCAGACGGATAGCTAGCGAGCCTTTTCCGTACTGGCAGAAAAATTCTTGGGAAGATTGGTTAGGAGCCACCGTTGAGGATATTAACCTCAGTGGGTGGGATCAACAAGATGCTATCCCTTACATCTGTAAAGGATTGCGCTTAGGAGATGGCCTGATGGCTGTGGAACAGTGGAAAGATGAATGCGGACCCCGCGGCACTTTCAAACAGCTAGTGGAGATCGGGACTATCTTGTTCGGAGACTCCGCTCGGGTCGATCCGATGGTTGCTTTTAAGAAGCGAGTGCAAGGCAAGAACGAGGCCCCGAGGGTTTTCGGACTTGCATTGATGCGACTCCTGAAGAAGGTACATCCTCATTCAGGGATCCATGATGCCTTATTCTCTAAGGAATTGTTCTCTCAGTTCGTCGCCGGATTGAGAGACCCCGATATACAACAGACGGTGTATGATACGTGGAGGGTGGATACGTCGTTGGATGACCTTTTTAAGGCCATCGAGATACACACCCTCAAAAAGTCGCTGCTAGGGGACCGGATGCCAACCCGGGCCTCTGCCATTATAGAATGTTCCCCGGAACAGTCTGATGGTGAGGGCAGTGAGGAGGAGGCAACTGCTTCGGCGGCTCAGTTCAAGAGGAATGGAAATTCCTCTAAACCGCCGTGGAAGAATAAGAAGCCGGAAGGGGGTGGAAACCCTCCTCCGAAGAAAGAGTCAGCGGATCAGAAGGCTCCGATGATGGACGCAGCGTTTTTCACAGCGCTGTTTGAGAAAATGACGACTTCCATTCAGGGGGCTACACAGCCTAACAGAAGGAAGATCAATCGGAGGACCGCCAAGTGCTATAGGTGCCTGGAGATCGGTCACTTTGCTGCGGAGTGTACAGCTCCGAGCCCGAAAGTTCCCGGAAAGGAGGGAAACTAGAGGGGGTGGTCCGAGAAGGCGAGCGGACAACCCCTGGAGATGAAGTACGCCAACATACCAGAGAGGTAGAGCCTAGTGAAATTCCGAAGGCAGGAAGGGAATCAGGGGTGGCTTCGAGCTTGAGGGGTTCGGATGCCGGCCTGGTTAACATTCCAGTCCAACAGTTGCCCGGCAATGAGGCAGGGAGGCCCATTACGGATAGGAACGAGGAAGTTGCGGCTGTCACAGACACCGTGTGGGTAGGGAGTACCCAGCTTTCCCCGGATCATCCATGTTTCGACCATTTGAAGAAACATGGCCTTGATTTGGCTGCTCCGAAGGATTTTAAACGCTTCACTGTAAACCCGTCTCCGCTGGGGGGGAGGCGGTGGTATGTGTCTGTTACTGTGGCCGGTAGGGCGGGCGAATTTTTAGTAGATACGGGAGCTAGCCACTCCTTTAGCTCCTCTAACTTCTATGCTCTTATGCCGGACAGTTGTGATAACTTCAAAACGAGGGTAAACGCCTGTTCGGCCGATGGGTCGAGTATGCAGACGTATGGGCGCGCGTTCATACCGCTCCAGATTGGGGGGAAGGAGTATGTGGCTTCTCCCACCATTGCGGATATTGCAGACGACGGTATACTGGGGTTGGACTTTGCGGCGTTGTATGACGCGGTCCTGAATCCTGGTACAGGGGTACTCCAGATAGAGCACCCGTACCGTGCGGTGGAGCAATGTGTGCTCCGACAAGTATCAACAGTGGCAACGGTGGTCCAAACTGTAAAGATTCCTCCCGGACAGACGTGTGACGTGCTGGTCCGAAGCAAGGGGCTTAGGAGAGAGGAAGAGGCAGTTGTGGAACCGGATGTGGCCATGTTGGGTAGTATCGGCTTGACAGGCATGGACACCCTGGTGGGTGATGGTGCTTGGACCATTGTGCCGGTTTCTAACCCCGGGTTAGAGCCGAAGTATCTGGAAAAGGATACAGTACTGGGGAAGGTGTTCACCAGTGAGGCAGTAATGCCTGCTGGTCAGGTGAGCATGAAGGGTGACCCTTCTCCGACCGCTTTGAGTGATGGACTCGAGAAAATGATCTCCGAAACGGATCTGACGGATCGGAGGGATCTCGATTCCTTGAGGAGGCTGGTAGTGAAGTATCAGGATGCATGGCAAGTGGAGGGGGAGCCTTTGGGCCGAACTGACAAAGTGTAGCATTCTATCAATACGGGAGATGCACAGCCGTTCAAAATGCCTTACCGACGCTTGCCGTTGGGTAAGAAAAGAGTTGTTGAAGAACAAGTGAAAACCATGCTGGAACAGAAGGTGATCGTGCCTAGCACTAGCCCCTGGTCCAGTCCGGTTCAGATGGTTACTAAAAAGGATGGGTCTATCCGATTTTGTATCGATTATAGACGCCTGAATGGGGTAACCAAAAAGAATGCATATCCTCTACCCCGGATTGATGAGACTCTGGACTCGTTGGGTGGGAACCAATGGTTCTACACCCTCGATTTGCAGTCCGGATATTGGCAGATCGGGATGAAGGAGGAGGATAAAGAGAAAACGGCTTTTACAAGTCACATTGGACTGTATCAGTTTGAGCTGATGCCTTTCGGGTTGTGCAACGCCCCTGCCACTTTTGAGGCTATGATGGAAACTCTGGTGAGTGATCTGTTGTGGCGAAAGTGCTTGGTTTACTTGGACGACGTCATTGTTTTCGGCAAGACGTTTGAAGAGTGTGCATTGAACCTCGGAGAGGTATTGGAGCGAATTCGGTCCAATGGTTTGACTTTAAAGCCAAAGAAATGTGAACTTTTTCGGAAGTCCATGGTCTATTTGGGCCGGATCATCTCCACCGAGGGTGTGCAGGCTGATCCGGCTAAATTGGAGACTGTGGAGACTTGGGAAGTTCCGAAAGGACCAAAGGATATCAGATCCTTTTTAGGGTTCTGTTCCTATTACAGGGACTTTATCCCCGGATTCTCTAGGGTGTCTCAGCCCTTGCAAAGGTTGAGCCATTGGACTCCGGGGAGGAAAAAAGAACCCTTCCCATGGGGGATGGAGCAGAATGACGCCTTCAAAGAGATCAAGGCATTGTTCCGAACCACCCCAGTGCTGAAATACACTACGGAGAAGGGGCATTTCATCCTTGACACTGATGCGAGCAATGAGAGCATCGGGGCCGCATTGTCCCAGATCCAGGACGGAGTAGAGGTCCCGCTGGCGTTTGCTAGTAACAGTATGAACAAGGCACAGAGAAATTATTGTACTACCAAGCGGGAGCTGCTCGCTGTAGTGGTGTACACGAAGAAGTTTCGGCACTTCTTATATGGAGGGAATTTCACACTCCGAACTGATCATTCTGCCTTGAGGTGGCTCCTTAATTTTAAGGACGCGGAGGGGATGATTGGTCGGTGGTTGAATCACCTCAGCGAGTTCGGACTGGAGAACTCTCATATCCAGCACCGAGCGGGCACGAAGCATATCAATGCTGACTGCCTAAGTCGATGTCCGGTTCGCCGTTGTGTGCGTCCGGAGTGTGGGGATTGTGGTGCTCACAATGCTGTGGCAGCGAGTGTGCGTTTGCCTTATGATGGGTTGTTGCAAAACCTGTTGGATTGGTCCACCGACACTATAAGGACGTACCAGATAGCCGATCCTACCATAGCACGACTGAGGGAGCTTGTCCCTACTGGGGTCTGTCCAGTGAGACCTGAAATATCGCTGGAAAACCGTGAAATGCGACGTTTCCTGGCTCAGTTCCATGAACTGGAGGTTCGGAAATCGTTGTTGTGCAGGTGGAAGTCTTGTCCCGGGAAGCGGAGGGTATTACAAATGGTGATCCCGGCTGCTATGAGGAAAGACATCCTGTACTACTGCCACGGCCATTCCACTAGTGGGCATTTCGGAAAGAAACGCTCTTTGGAACGGCTGAGTAGAAGATATTACTGGCCGGGAATGTCCGGCGACCTTTTAAGGTGGATCGAGACATGTCCGGCCTGTTGTTTAGGCAAACCTGGTCCTGGACTGGGAAAATTGCCATTGCAACAGGAGCTGTTCGGAGTAAGGTTTGCTCGAATAGCCGTAGATATTATCAGTGGAGTGAAACCCACTCCTAAGGGTAATACGTGTATGATGGTGGTCTCGGACTACTATACAAAATACACCCGAGTGTACCCACTCGAGGATCATACTGCTGCTACTTGTGCGGAAGCACTGGTAAAGGGGTGGATCCTCCATCTGGGGGCTCCCTTGATGTTACATAGCGATCAAGGGAGAGAATTTGAGTCGAAATTATGGGCTGCTATGTGCCATCAGTTGGCTATATGCAAGACCCGGACCAATCCGTACCGACCACAGTCCGACGGGCAGGTGGAGCGGTTCAATCGGACCTTGATCCAGGTCTTGAAGCCATTAGTGAACTCCCATATGGATGATTGGGACGATCAGTGCGAATTTGTGGTGCATGCGTATAATAATACGATCCACACTTCGACGAATTGCACTCCGAACCTCCTGGTGTTCGGGGAAGACTTGATCATGCCAGCGGATTTAGTGTTCGGAGTGGTAGGGATCAGTCCGGAAGCACCTTGTACAGTGCTGTTTGTGGAATCTCTACGGGAGAGGTTCAAATTTGCCTATGAAACAGTTAGGGCTCATTTGCTCAAAGCTGCGAATTGGCAGAAAGTGGGTTATGACACCGGATTGAAGTTGCGGCGGTTCGTAGTAGGGGATCGAGTGATCCGACTGCATGAGCCGCTTTGCAACGTCAAACTGGCGAATAACTGGGATGGACCACATACAGTGGTTAAATGTATCAGTCAAACAACTGTATTGATTCAGTCCGCAGCAGGACGCATCCGGACGAGCCATGTGGCTCGGTTGCGTGCTTTGGCTGGGAGGGAGCTCACCCCGGAAACGGAGGTGGAGAATGAAAATTCGGAGGCTAAATTTGTACCTTTGGAAGGGGTATCGGCGGATCCCCCTAAGAAGGTGGTACGAAAGAAGCTCCGAAAGACCGTGAAAAAGAAAGTCTCGGCAGGCGAAGGAAGAAGGGCACGGAAAACTAAAATCAAGGCTGGAGTTTTAGTTAAGAACGAGTGTCCTTCAGCCAGGTTACTAGATGCGGACGGTAAACCCGTTCGGCGAAGCCCAAGGCTGGTGGCTAGAGGGGCTGTAACCTAGCTTGTTTACACAACGAGTGTGGTGTCCTGTGTTGTCCTATATGTTATGTGTGTGCTACCGACAGGGGCGCTCAAAGTCAATAGAAAAGAATGTAAGAGTGCTCCCCGAGGGTGGTGGACGGATAATCCGGTGGGGTAATCTTCGATTTCCCATATATATCCACTAATACTCCTGATGAGCTCTTTATTCGAAGTATATTTCGACTTTTGTGGAGCCGCCCGAGTGGCAGTGAGATCCCTAGAGCCCGAGATGCGGGCGGGAAAGGTCGTGACCTGATTAAACTGTAATTGGGTCACACCGGATAACGGGATCGCGTCCAATCACGCGAGACGCCGCGCATGCGCTTTGTTTTAAAAACAAAAGCGAGGGAACTGCCATATTGATTTTGGGCTCACCCAAGTCAATCGTGGTGTCGGTCGGCAGCGGCGAAGTTGGGGTTTTGGACGTTTAGAAGAGGAGAAAAGTCAGTAAAAGAGTTGTGAGCAGTGAGTACTCTTTTCTAGTTGGTCTGAGACAAAAGAGGGCGGCGGGGAACTTTTGGTTTCCCCGTCAAACTCCCCCGTCGTAAGACAACGAGAAAAAGTGAGAAGCAACAGCTCCGTCAGTCCGAACTTACCGTTCGGCCGTCCAGGAGCTAATGGACGCTGAGAACCCCAGTGGTGATGAGCTCAGCGAGAGTCTGGCGGGGATGAGGGTCGATCCGGCCATCTCCACGATTCTGAAGTCACCATCGCCCGCGGGCAGTGAGGACTCCGAACTGCTGCAGGGGATCGCCTACTCCGAAGTAGCGTCGGGACCCTCCGAGACTGCTGTACGACCCTCCCGGATGTGCAGCTTGAGTATCTCTCCCTCTCTCCAGAAGACGGTAGCTCGGAAACTGTCTATGGAAAGTGGCAGTGAGTCAGACACTGCACGTCCGAGGACGCGCGGTGGAAAGGGTGCTACCCGAGATCGGTCCAAGTCGTCCGACTCTAGGGTAAGCACTAAGGCTCTCAAACACGCGAGTGCTGGGAAGAAGCCGCCGGTAAAGGTCGAGCCTAAAAAGCCCGATCCCAAGAAGGGTAGTACTCCGAGTACTAAAAAGACGGACTCCAAGGCTGCCGCTGCTGTGGCACCAAAGAATCCAAAGAAGACTGATTCTAAGGCTGCCACTGCTACGGCGCCGAAGGATCTGAAGAAGACTGATCCTAAGGCTGCCACTGCTACGGCGCTGAAGGATCCGAAGAAGACGGATCCGAAGCCCGCCGCTAAGGACCAGCCGAGGAAGGGGCAGACGTCTACCAGCACTGCAGCTGTCAAGACTCCGGGCCCCAGTAAGTCGTCCATCCCGATCCCTAGCAAGGTGAAGGATGGTGCCAAGACGGCTGAGTCTTCAGCCTCTCCGGCTCCGACCACCGATCTGTTGTCCTTCTCGCAAGGGTTGGATAGCAGTGCGGCAGTGGCGGGTGCAGCCGCTGCGCTGGCTGGTGGGGCCGGACACGGGGGAGGTCGTCCGAAGACGACAGTTACTCCTCAGCAACCCCGGACCGCGGAGGCCATGGATGCTTCATCTGCGGCCGAGTGTGTCCGGACCATACAGTCGGTGTTGTCTACCATCGCCTTCAAGCACCTGGCTGCACTGCAGCCACAAAGAGAGGTACCCACCCGAGTGGATCTACCTCCCCAGAGAGAGGTACCCACCCGAGTGGACCCACCTCTCCAGACCACTGAGCCTAATCTGGAGCCATCCGAAATGGATACTTCGGAAGAAGCCGGTAAGCTGGACCAAGCCGCGGGTGGTGGTCCGTCGGGGTCGGGGGTTCACATCCTCGCCCCGTACGAACATGATGAATGGGACAAGGAAGACGCCGACGTCCCATCCATCCTAAGAGGGGCCATCATTGATCAGATGAGCAAAGCAGAGACTAGGTCATTCGACTTAATCCAGATGAGAACCTTCCGGGGGCTGGACAGTTTGTCCGCTAGGTTCCCGGCCTGGTTCCCGGACCGCTTAACGGCGGCCATGGAAAATATCAGTAACATGGCTAGCAGGGCTCGCCTAGTCGCTGAGTCGGAAGGTCGCCCCGAGGTTGTGGCGGCTTTGGAATCCGATATGCTCACCGCATCGGAGTACAAAGTCGTTCATAACCGGAGGGAGAAGCGTCGGCACCTGACGCCAGCAATGAAGCTGGCTCGGGGATTAGAGCAGAAGACCAAGGAGTCTATTCTGGATGCAACTCTGGAGGATGAAATAGTCCAACAGACATCAGCAGCGGCTAGGAGTGCGGACACTAGTCGGCAGGAGAAGGCCAACCGTAGGGACGCAGTCCTGAGGGAGACCATTAAGGTGACATCTCTCGAAGCGGGTCAATCCCCGGAGGAGGTGGAAGTAGTGTTGAAGGGATTGGATGAAAATACAATCCCGGATGACGAACTAGAGGTACTGGTGAGGACAGCACTCCGAGCCAATGCCGCCAGTGGGTTTAAATACTTTAAACCTATGTGTGTGTCGGACTGCATCAAGGATAAACGTTCCTCACACCATCCGGAAGAGGTGGGTCCTGACGGCCTCTCTGATGATGAAGAGTGGATCAAGACGGATCCCCTCGAGAAGGTCCGAACTGGTAGTACCAAATACCATTCGTATCTCCAGAAAACTAAACTGGCGTGGGCAATGGCTAGATGGCATCCATTTAGCAAGTGCCCCTTTGAGAATTGTCAGAACATTGACGAGACTCTGGAAGCGCCCCGAACTTGGCCTACCAAGGTTAGGTACGCGAGGCACGTCACCCGACACCATGTACGTCATCTCATATATGAGGGCTATCAAGGCCCGGCATTCACTTCCACTAGAACGGACTGGAAGACGGGCCCTCAGGGCAGGCCATCTCGGCCTGTTCCGGAGGATCCGAACACCAGCATGGAGGGATCCTTCGCTGATAACTTCCCAGCTAGTGATCTGGTCCCGGGAGAGGAGTCGCAAACCCTCACTCAGACCGGAAAGACTAAGGCTTCAGTGAAACAAAAACTGAAACCTACCAAGACACCGGATCTCCCTCCAGAGACTCCGGAGGAGGAACGTTTAGTCTTGCGACTAAGGGGCCCTCCTTCATTCCCTCCCGCCGACTTTGCTTTGTACCAAGCCGGACAGGAGGCATTTGACAAATGGCAGGACAGCTTTCACCAGTTGCTTGCCGGCCTCAGTCAGGAGGTGGCGATGTTGTCCCTTAACACGGTACATCATCTCCATCAGAGGGAAGTCGCGGTCCAAAAGGCAGCGGCAGTGGATGCTGTTCAGGAGGAGCGGGAGCGAGCTCGGACTGAACAAGTAGTTGCTAAATCCGAAAGGAAGAAGCAAAGGTTGGCAGCTAAGAACGCCGAGGAGAAGCTGGACCACGAACGTCGTCGGTTCAGGGATTGCTTCGCGCATGAGATGCACGAGTGGGACGGGACCAGGGCTCAAATCGAGCTTTGGCTCCAGCAACTGACTCTGGCTGAAGCCGAGTCTGACTCCGATGAGGAGGGGGCGCCGGCTAAAACCGACGCAGCAGAAGATTCGGAGTCCGGATAGGATTATCCTATCACAGGATCCGACTAGGAAGGGGGGGGTATTCGAAGTATACCAACCCCATCAGCAGAACACCCTTGAACAGGGTGGAGGAGTATCCGGGCAGCGGGACGAGGCAGGCTGGCTACGCAAGGATCCAGTCTGCCAGGAGGCACTGACGGAAGAGGAGGAGGAGATCCGGAGAGAGAAAGCAGAACTCGGGACAGGAGCACGTTACCAACAAGGATCCGACACGTCGTTTTTTTATATGTATATAAGACATTCCATATCAGGACCGAGTGCTCCTTGTTATACGTCCGAAGATCGCCTGGAGGCAGGACTTTTTTTCTTTTTTTTTTATTATTACCTTTACACTCCCGAGTATGAGCTATGAACTTTCTCGTTCCGGTGAGTAGGAGCTGAATGAAGTAGGTTCCGAAAGCCGGGCGGAATGCTGCACCATCTACAGAAGATCCGGATCTTCGACACGGAACACGTATGATGTCCTTTATTTTAATACTATAATATGTACTTATTTCTTAAATCCATAAGAAAAGTGATATTGTTTATCACTTATAGTATTATTCATTACGAGTGTAAATAGCTCGGGGTCCTGGAGGGACGAAAAAAAAATTTACTGTGATATTGTACTTTTTCAAGTGTTTGTATACTATATGTATGGGTTAACTCCATCTATCCTAGGGAATGGGGCGTAATTGTTATTATAATCTATATATATAGAAATGTGTGTAATTAATGCCTTATTGTGTTCATCAGAATACGTCATATTGTTTTAAGGTATAACTTTAATAAACCCCTAAGGTGGTATTTATAAGATAATGCCAGTCCGAAGTGTTTTCGGACTTTAACCTTAATTATCTACCTCCCGGTTATTATCTGGTAGGGGGTAGTGTAGGGGCTAGGGTTATACGGGTTGTTATATGACGAGTTCTGTTGGATGCTGTGTTGCGAGCTCAGTCCGAACCCTTCAGTCCGACGGCAGGTGGCGACACCTGCCTTGGGCTTGGGGTATGGACAGAGGTCGCTATAGGCTTCCGGTCTGCGTGTGCGCGCGCAGGCTGGCTGCCTATATATACCCAGCATCTGATGGGACTCGTCTGTTACTCTGAACCACGCTGGTAAGGAGACCCTGTGATCATTACGGCTGATTCGCCCACTGACCCGTTCCGAACTCTATAGGGAGTTTGCACGCATAGCTACTGCCTGTCTAGGTTCCTGAATAAACCTATTGATTCGCAACCTGTAAACACTTGATCCGAACTGTGTTGACTTTGTTCTTTACTTAATACTCCACCAATATCATAGAGACACAAAGTATCGTTTATTACACTATTGTCCTCAGCACTACCAGAGTACACCTGTAGTCCTCAGAACTATGACTGTAGTCCTCAGCACTACAAATCTAGTCCATTTGTAGTGCTGTGGACAATAGTCATGGCGCTGGGGACTACCCAAGACCGGTACTACCAGAGAGGCAGACAGGGCAGGCCTACATAGTGCTGGGGACTATAGAAGCATATCCTATAGTCCTGAGGACTACAGTTTGCAGGTATTTAGTCCCCACTACTATGTCCGTAGTGCTGGGGACTACGTTTGTAGTGCTGGAGACTACAGACGTAGTCCCCAGCACTACAAACGAAGTCTCTGTGACTACAGAGCTACTATAGGCCCCTTATTCTACCATAAAGGGCCTACGCCTCTATGTGACTAATAATTGTAAAAGTACTGAACAATACTGCATAGTCCTAGGGACTAACTGTGTAGTCCCCAGGACTATGTCTGTAGTCCTCAGCACTACGACTGTAGTCCTCAGCACTACAACTGTAGTCCTCAGCACTACAGTTGAGCACTTTGACTGAAGACCTCGATCATCACTGCAACTGTAGTGCTCAGCACTGCACCTGTAGTGCTCAGCACTATGACATATGCATATAGCTTTTTATAGTCCTGACCCCCACCCCCCCTTTGCATCTGCAAAAATGTAAAGAGAATACCCACCCCCCCCGCCTGCTCTGCGCGGCAGGCGAGGGACGCAAAATTCAGTTCAACGTTGAATAGACATTGCATCAACATTGAATCAACATTGACAACCATTTATCAATGTTGATTCAATGTTATGTGCCCACTGGGTCAGCACTACAGTGGCCCCAACAATCGGTCTGCTACCTGAGGAGGAGCTAGCAGCTCTAGGCCTGGAGAAAGTGCAGCCTGTGCTAGGTGGGCAGCAGGCAGGTGGTAGCCAGGAGGAGGCCTATGCTAGGCATACTGCTAGGGTGTCACAGTCTGCAGGTGAAGGTGCAGACAGAGACCAGTATGGCTCTCTGTTCAGTCTCAATGAACTCAATGATGAGGACCACCAGGAGTCTGAGGAGGACGACATCTCAGTGGCTGGGTTGAGGGACTTGGTGGAGGACCAACAACAGGAGTTAACCAGTGTGAGAGAGGACATAGCAAAGCTGTCGGCCTCTGTCCAGGGGCTAAATACGGCTGTGAGTACCGGGTTCAAACGTCTGGGTGTTTTCAGAAGTCAGCAATCTAACCCAAACCCGGGTCCTGTGCCTGGCCACTTGGTACCTGGCCTCCCTGTGCCTGGCCGCCCTGTGTCGGACAGCTCCCTGTCATCTGAGTCGAGCGGTACCAGGCGTCACCGCAGACATCTGAGGAGGGCCAAACGTGTGGTTAAGTTGGATATCACCAGATAGCTTCCAGAGGGCCAGGATAAGCCCAGGAGCTTCGCACAGCTCAACTCCTACCTGTGCAGTCTCCTGGAGCGGCATGTGGAGAAGGGCACCGAGGATGCCCTTAAGCTGTTGTCCCACATGCGGTACCTGTCGGATCGGTCCGCGGAGGTCATCTACAACCTCAGCTACCTCCTGGCCTATAATGCGGCGGTTCGGAGTCTGGCATCCACAGGTGGGGTTTTCTTTTCTCATTGTTTTTGAGTGTTTTAACTGCCTTGAACATTCAATGTGAGTCTTTCTTGGATCTTTCAATTTCTTCTATCGTTCTATGATCTTCTTGTTCTCTTCTTCTGCTTTTAGTTGGTGTATTTCATGTAGTTTGTTGTGTTCCGCATCTTTCTTATCTCTCCCCTTTTCTGTTGGTCCTTTTCGCTGTTTAGCTTGTTGTTAAGTGCTTCTTGTTGTTAAGATAGTCTTATTATCTCGGTGTTATCACTTTTCGCTTTTCTGTCTCTGTAGCCAAGGATGTTCTTGGCTGCTTCTTGGTTCACTTGTATGATGTTGTCCCATCTTCATTGTGTGGTCTGTGGTGCTTCTTTTCCTCTCAAGATGTTTTCCATTTCTTTCCTGTATTTCTCCTTTGTGTTTTTGTCACAGAGTTTTTCAAAGTTGATGTTCTTTGCCAGTTTGATTTTCTTGTATATGTCAATGTTTAGGTCTATGTCCAGGATCACCGGTTTGTGGTCGGAAATGATGGTGTTTCCGTGGGGGTAGGATCATTTGTCTGCTTAATGATGAATCTAAGTGTCGTGTAAAGTTTACAATAACATGCAAACACCCATAGAAAAGTGTTTCACAAGGAGCCTCGGTCGTAAATTTGTTAAAAGGACATGTGTATCTGTTGTAAGTGGAGGTTTAATTGTAAGTAAATCCTTTAGTTCTGAAAGACTTTACAGATCTCCTATCACCTCAGATCACCTTAAATCCTACCTTTGTTATTTCCATCCATATATCTTCATCTGATAGGTGTGTGTCGCCAAAGCCAGGTGTATCGATGACGTTGACCTTCACACCATCAACCATGCACTCTCCCTTCTCAATAACCTTCGTACAAGCTACAAATATGAGATAAGGTGAGAAAAGCCAGTGTAAAACAAATAGATTTACAGAGAGCTCTAAACAAACTCGTTTATTGATAAACAACACGTTCGAGACGTGGTATACATTTATCAACTTGAATGCAAAAAAGCAGTAATTTAATTCGGATATAACGTAGGCTTGTACTCGGGTTTCATAAATACATAAATATATATATATATATATATATGGGCCGGGCCGGGCCGGGCCCAAGGGACCAATGTTGTATGGAAGGGTAATAGATGGAAAAAGAAATATGATATTTCAAACCACTTGAAAGTGTCACACCACGGTTCAAAATATCATTCGAATTAATCTTTTTTCTTCATTAAACTTCTTAGTGTGAGTTTTCGTCTTGTATTGATGTTCAAATGATTAAGGTCTCATTGAAGAGGAACTGATTATAACGTATGAAAGACTGTCGAGCCTGTAAATGATTATAACTAACTGACCTATTTAATAACAAAGTATGAGTAGTAACATACAGGTCTTGTAGTATGTAGCTGGTTGGAATAGACAAGGTCAAGGTGACCAGGTGAGAGAAGGGAGCCACCTCTGGGTGATTAGTTCGATCAATACTCCCAAACCATGGTGACAGTGGTTTGTGCCGTTCAAAGATGTTTGATTAACAAGAAATGTTAATTTTCAAGTGTACATGTACTAGGAGCCTTGTACATACATAAGAGAAGAATAACCTTCCTCAGTGTAAAAGGAGCCTTATACATACATTGAGACATGCAACTTTCTTTAAAACGCCTTTCTCCCAGGATCAGGTTTCCAGTAGCGCTCTTCCCTGCTCCTGTTTTACCCAGCAGGACGAGGCTGGTAATGAGAACATCTTTAAACTAGTGACTAAACTATGCCAATTAGAAAAGCAATATACTCCTTAGGTAAGTATCTGTTTCACAAGCTGGTCACACCGAGATGTTCAGCAGGTAATTGTAATAAGGAGATCAGCATCACAATATAATCATCGGGGTTTCTTATTGTGTAGAATAATACTTCCAGCACCACATATTAATATATATATACTAAGGTATGCCACTAGAAATAAATGTTCTCTATTCAACTCAGTCAAATAAAACCTACAAACAAGGATGTTAACTTTCGATCTGTAAACTTCCAATTTGAGAATTAGTCATTCGTAATTAGATATCAAATAGACACATTATCTACACAACAGGAGCCACTTACTTGAGTTTACATCCTTCTTTCACTCTCGGGGGTCCGTATTCGGTTAATGTCCCATTGTTTATGGTATCATCTATTTCTGTCCTGGCCTAAAGTATGTGGAAATATGTGACTTTGTCAGCATCATGAACATATAAAGAATACAGTAAAGTCACACCTATGGATATCAGTCCCAGCTTTAATTTGATACCAATCATGCTTATATGGGCAGGATATGTGCCCAAACACATTCAAGTATAAACACACGCACGTTGGAGCAACCTCAAGAGAGACTATTATTTTCATTCATGCATATATATATATATTTGTTTTTACCAGCCAATCCATTATTTTCAGGTATTTTCGGCTGCAGAGAGCTACCCTGGTAACAAGTCACGAGATATTCCCGGGAATTTTTGGCGATTCTGTGAGCAATTATTCCCGTGATATCCCGAGATTTTAGGACGTGATTTTACTCTTAATCATAATCCTCAAATATACTCACAAATTCTGGCAAACTGTCCCAATATTGATCGTCCAGAACCGCAATGTTGACCACACTACCGCCATCTTGGATCAGACTCATATAACTCGACATAGTTTCGTATCCGGCAAAGTTGGCGCCCGTTTTAAATACTGAAGAATGTATACTAGCGGCGGTAGAATAACAATCGTAATTGATAACAATATTTGGATCAGTTTCAGAGCTCAAATTCACCAAATCAGGACAGTCAAGCATTTCATGCGGGGAAATATGAAATTCACCATCAAAGTCATCACTAAGTATGTAGGTGTTAACTTCCGGTCCAGCTGACCGACCGACGACCTCATCGGTTACACAATGTTTTTCACAGGTAATTACTCCCACATCCGAGTCAACAACAACCGGGATAACCCCCTTGTCTACAGTAATTGCCAATTTGTCGGTAAGTGAGGGGCTATCCCCCACAATGAGTGTGTTGACATGAGGATCTAGTCACCCCGCCTTATTATCGCCCGCAAACTGACCTCGTTTGGGACAATCAAACATGGAATGGCTGGGTACATCACAATTCAAACACAAATGCCTGAAAGCACAGTTATCACAAGGCATATTTTGAGAAAACCTGAAGCAAATGCCCTTGTCTGCGGCGACCTTACGCCACCCAGACAAAGGTTTGCCTTTGTTATCATTGTATCGACCCCCGCCAAAATTGGAGCGACCCCTGTTTGGTTGACCACCCCGTCCCCGACCGCTGGGAGCAGGGGCAGCCGCAGCCCCCTTCATTCCACCAGCTCCCAACTTAGTATTGGTAAGGTGGGTGTCAGCACCTTGAAAAGCCAAAGCCCCCCAATTATTTGCTCTCTCTAACATAACCGCATCATAGGCGACGAGAGCTGAGACACTATATATACCAGATCTACCCATTTCTGACATATAATTCATGTGTTCTACAAAGCCGGTCACATCCTCACCCGACTGTAACATGTCTCGCAACAAATTATTGTGAAATTATTGTGAAAACAGCAACTGGTAGTCTTTACAGGCTGAGGCGGAGGAGGCGAATGAACAAGGTAGAGGCCGTATAGGCGAAGTAAGTCTCACCCAGTGGCGAGAAGGTGAACCACACTGTGGGGACTTATATGAGGTAATACGAGTTCTATGGGTGAATATATCACCGTAATACAATGCGCCATTACGGTAGTCATATTGGTAAATCATGGAAATCCTCTATAAGTTGGAAAAGTCTTTGCAATCCATGTGTGGTGGACTGATGTATAGCCATCAATCAACTTTCCCCCTCCTTAATTAATATTTTCTTTACATCTGCAATGATGGTTTCTCTTGTAATTCTTTAGACACATTGTGAACATTTATTTTCAGGAGATACACATGACAGTAAATGAACCATGGAAATTGTACTCAAGTAATTACTTATTATTGTTTTTGTTAAATTGAGTGTATAGAGATTCAGGACTCACCTTTAGTTGTCACAGCTTGCTGCAGGCAGACCCAGTCACTGGCACCGACCTTGTTCTGAGCAGCCACCCTGAACATGTAGCTGGTTCCAGGCTGCAGGTTGTCTACTTGGTGCTGCAGCGCCTTCACTGATGTCACCCTGGTGTACTGCTGTGTGTCACCCTCTGACTTCTCTATGACGTAGCCCGTGATGGCGCACCCTCCATCATTGTCTGGTTCTTCCCAGTGGAGCCCCAGCTTGGTGTCAGAGATGCTTGCTACTGTCAGGTTCTTTGGTTTCCTTGGTCTGTCTGAAAGTAGAGTTTGAAGAAGCTTACCAAAAAAACTCATCTGAGTTACATATTCTGTTGTCCGTTAGGAGGTGTATCACAATAAACCTACTCAGAAGTTACACCATATTGTCCGTCTGGAATTTGTTGATCACTATTCTGTTAGGCGCAATGAGAAGATGATTGAATGTATCTTTATTTAAAAATAGACATAACTGGATAATTACAAAATGTGTGTCATTTGTGTATGGGAGTAGCAAATAAGCATACCATAATGCTTTGTAATTAGCACACCTTGTTTCCTCAGCATATACCTCCTATTTACTAGATTATAAATATCACGAGATGATATCAAGACTAAATATTACAAGATTCCTCCATTTGTGAGGCCCACTTCATTTCAAGGACTCAGAATGTGTTAATGACATTTGTTAAGGAGGCAATAGCACCCCTCACACTTTAGTAGTATAGTATGTATCGGAACGGGACTATAGTTAAGTACTGTTTATTACTCAATCGACATGCAGCCAATCAGAGGCCTCCATTTGGTCACGTGACCGGAAGTGACCTACTTAGGGGATTAGTGGTGACGTCACGTGACCTAGTTAGCCAATCAGAGGCCTCCATTGGGTCACGTGACCGGAAGTGACCTACTTAGGGGATTAGCGGTGCATTCTGGGTAACCCTGCAGCCAATCAGAGGCCTCCATTGGGTGACCGGAAGTGACCTACTTAGGGGATGGTGCATTCTGGGTAACCTACTGACCTACTTAGGGGACCGGAAGTGACGTCACATGAACTAATGGCCAACCGGAAGTGACCTCATTGAGGATCACGTGACCGGAAGTGACCTGATTGATCACGTGACCGGAAGAAGAAGAAGAAGAAGAAGAAGAAGAAGAAGAAGAAGAAGAAGAAGAAGAAGAAGAAGTGACGTCACGCGACTTAATGAAGAGATGAGCGTCTTTAAGGGGTCACGGGCTTTAAAATGTGATATCTTTTTTTTTGGAGGAGGAGGCGAGTCTCTTATTTTTTTTCGGTAAACTAATAAAAAACACCACGATATAATTTTTTTTCATTTTTTTATTGTTTTACGAGCGACTGGAAGTGACTTATTGAACTAGTTAGAAGCGTTCTTTAGAGTGTATAAGGGGGAAGGAGGGGAAGGAGGGGAGGGGAGGGGGGGGAGGGGGGCCCTTTTAAGATGCATGGGGAGGGGGGCGCTTTTAGGATGCATGGGGCGAGTGGTGGGGGGGGAGGGGGGCACTCTAGGGGGGGGCACTCTAAGGGGCGCGTTTGTCTCTTTTAAGAAAGAAAAAGCTTTTCAATCGAGAGACACGCTTCTTCCTCTCGAGAGGAAGAAGCGTGTCTCTTCGTGTTTTTTTTTGTTTATCACGTGCTTCGATGAGGCATTTTTTTTTGTTTAGGATCCCGTGACTGGAAGCGACGTCGTCACATGAGTGACGCTTTAAGAGACTGCGCGACTTACTAGTAAAAGAAGACGTATGATAATAAAAACACAACAATATTTTCTTTTAATTTTTTTTATTTATTTTTTTTTCAATCTTGATAAACACTCTATTTTTGAAAAGATGCACACGCTTATTTTTTTTTTTTTTTTTTCATATCTCTAAAGGACTCGTTGTCACACCGTCAGAATGCACGCGACGCTTATAATACAAGTAGCGCACGCCGTCTTTCTCTATGGTGTAGGTGACCATTTTGTTTCGCACCACTTTGAAATTTCTATTTACAGCAATGAGAGTTTTTCGTTGGCGAAGAACATCCAAGAAGGCGTCTGGTTCCTGGGGGTTTTGTTTCTTCTGTACGCCTTTTGCACTCCATTTTTTGGATTTTCTTTCACCGGTGTCGCTGACTCGATCGTAGCAAATGTAAGTCTTAGGGTTGAGACTTAGGATCCCGTCACCTTCCCACTCCGCTTTCATGAGCCCCGAAGTTCTCAGATCGTGAAGGTACCGTCTCTCACAACATCCGCGGGGCGGCGCACACCATTCTCGCACTCTTTCCGTTTTTGTCTTCACGAAAAGCTCCAAGTGCTCGTCGCACACCGCTGTCGGAAGCCACTTTCGTTTCTCTCTGAAGTACGTCTCTCTCAGGCGAGGTTTGACTAGGTCATCCAACGCGGCACCGCTGAGAGCCATGTAAAGACTGTCGGTGTCCATTTGACAAAGGGCATAATCGCGCCGATCGACGAATCTATCCAAGAAGTCGTATGTGAACTCTAACATTTTCAACTTCGCGTACTGGTATACCATGAACCCTATCTGAATAGGGAGGTTGTTCTTGACCGTTTTCGGTTGTAGTTCGACTTCAAACAGATCGGAAGTCAACTCGGACGCCTTTTTGAAGCGCCACGAATTGGCCAATAGTTCGAACTTCCGACTGTCAGTGTATCTCACCGCCGTGTGTTTTTCTTTGTTGCAGATTGTTTTACCGTACGTAGCGTTTCCCATTAACTTGTAACAGTCTGACAGAATTTTCTCGTTCTCGTTCACGTCGCCACGTCTTCGCGCCGCCGTCACTTCGTCCGCGAAACCGGCAAAGGAGCGTTTAGGTAGGTATTCTACCACCAGCTGCACTTTGGTGACTATCAAACCGTGCTCTAAATACCACTTGAGAAGCGGCGTTCCCAAGAGAATATTTTTTCCGTGGTAACTCCCTATCAGACATCTCTGAGGCGTGTTCAACAGCTTTTCTTCCTGCGCAAAGTCTGACATGTGAGGGCCTATGTCCGATTTTGAAACGGTCGCGTTCTTGAAAACGGGGGTCATTTCTTCGAAGTAGTCTCTTAGGTGAGGCGGCGTAGTGATGTCCACTTGAACTAAACCGAACATTTTCTCCTCTTTCACAGCGGAAAGGATGTCGCTCTCGCTCATTGCGTTTCGAGACACTTTCAAAGCGTCAACCTTCCAGCGTTGTTGGGAGGCCTTGACCCGCTCATCTCGACGCTTCATCTCTCGCCATTCGCACTCCCACACGACGACCAGCTTGTAACCTAGCGCTTTCAAGTAAGCGCTTACTCTGGTCGTTCTGTCGCGTCTCTCCTCTCTCAGTGAAGCGCACTGATATCGGTGCGACGGTATGCACTCGTGAGCGTGGAACCAACACCCGTGAAACTGGAAAACCGTATTAGAGGCCGCGTGAAATCCGTCCACGCGAATTCTCCGACAGCCTACCGCCATCTCGCCGCCGTTCAGAGCGTGGCGCAGTTTCACGTCGCGGTCGTGCTCTACGAAGCGTAACCACTCCAAAGCGCTGTGAGAGTTTCTTTGCCTGATTTCGGGCTTGAACTCGGTCTCGGGCCGTCTCACCGCGTAATAGCCCGTGCAGTGCGCTTCGCTCATGCAGCGCAAGTACAGAGAGTTAGCGTCTAGTCC
The DNA here is from genome assembly GCA_947462335.1 of Harmothoe impar. Classification (NCBI taxonomy): domain Eukaryota; kingdom Metazoa; phylum Annelida; class Polychaeta; order Phyllodocida; family Polynoidae; genus Harmothoe; species Harmothoe impar. The sequence goes on along the minus strand of OX381720.1, from coordinate 64,451,560 downwards.
TAGGATGTGTTGGCACGGTCTCGCTTCTTCGCCGTACTTGTGCTCCCTTATCCGCGTGGTGCCCTTCTCGTGAAATCTATGGAAGATGATGGAAGGACCGCCGACTAGATTCTCTTTGATCAGAGCGTGGAGGACGGCGTCGAACTGGGGAAACGTTGTGAACGCGTCTTCTAGGTCTTGGAAGAGGAACCGTAAAGTCAAACCGGCGAGAGAAACTCCGTCTTTCAACATGTCGATGCCGCGATCTTGGAAAAATTTAGCGTGATTTTTCAGAGCTTCTATGAAAGGTTTCACGTCTTTGTTGTTGTAGTGGATCAAGTAGTCTTCCATAGTTTGCATCTTCTCGTCGGACCAAACTTTCTGACATGCGGCGTAGTCGGATTCGGACATTTTGACGCCCGTCAGCTCGCTGTCGAAAGCCGATCTCGGCGGCAGCGTTCTGTTTGCCAGTTTCCTGGTAGACGTCATCCATTCGTAAGGAAAGTGACCTTTCTCTTCGTTCCTGGTGAAAGCTCGCAAATAGGTCGCGTAGTTGTAACCGGGTGCCAAATAGTTGACTACGTCCAAGAAAACCGTGTGCTGTGTGTAAACCGCCAAGTATTGATTGCTTCTCTTTATGACGCTGAATTCTTGGTTTCTTCGGTCTCCGGAGGCGAAGAAGGAGTGAAGGCGTATTTTGATCAGGTTCAAGTCGTAACGCCCCGAGTTGAAGCCCACTACTGGAGCTTGACGGATGTATCTCAGAAGACGCTTCTTCAGTTGAACTAACGGGTGTCTGGTCTGAGCCGCAGCGAAGCCGCCTGGAGAAGGGGTGGTGAACGTCGCCTCCTCCAGCAGGAGAGCTTCACCTATCGCCGCATCTAACTTCGCTAAGGTCGGTCGGTAAAGTTCTAGCACAGCTTCCCCGATCGCTTTGGCGTTCTCGTTTATGTGATTTAAAACTCGGTCCAACAAGGGGTCGGGATCTGCGTCGGACGCTCTGACGAAGCAGACGGGTCCCTCCCACCCCGGAAAGTCGGATGCGACGCTAGCCGACAAAGGGACGTGATCCCACAGCAGGGACACGTGCTCCGTCGACGGTTCTTTGCACGGTCTGAAGAAAGCCTCGAAATCGAAGGCGATCTTGTAAGGGTAGATTCCGGAATGTCCGTCGGGGGGAAAAATGGAGAAGTCTGCTAGCGCTTCGAAAATCGTTCTCGAATTTTGGTAGATGCCGCCTACGTAGCGCAACTTGACTTGTCGGCAAGAGGAAAGCTGGTTCCTGTGTCTCTTCAGCAAGAACTCGGTGGTGAACGCCGCCTTACACTTGCAACATTCGTATATGCCCGCGTACGCGTTGAAGTCCGTGACGAGAGAGACGTGCAAACCGCCTTTCGCCGTCAGGTGTAGGTTGACTTTACCTCGGGCGGCCACAGTTCTGGAAGGCGGTCTGATCAGAGTAACGCGTCTTCTCAACTTCCGCCCCGGCACTTGACGCGACGCGGTGTAAACCGCTATTTGTACGTCAAACAAGTTCTCTAACGCGGGTAAGTCGCGGATGTTCAGACCCGGAAAGGATTCAGGTGTGGCAGCGGGACAGAACTGACGTAACAAATCTGAAGCGCGCTTGCTGGTGTTGTACAAGTGAAAGGAAATGCAGCGGAAGATGCAGAGGTTGTCCTTGTTGGGAAAATCTAACACGCCGCTTCTCTTTCCAACTCGACCGGCCTGAGTGATCCTACCGCCTATGGGGAATTCCCCCGGTCCCATGTAAACGCAGATGTTCAAATTGGTAGGAAAAAGAACGTGCCACTTGGTGTCAGCGTCGCAAAGTTTCCGTACCTCCTCGCAAGCGACGGTGTTTTGCATCTTTGAGAGGAGCTCTTCCAAAGTTTCTGAATTAGTTACAGTAGGGAGCGGTTGTATGAGAGTTGCGTTGTTCTGGGAGGCGTGGAAGTAGCGCAGTTTGCTCTTGTCTTCTCTGTGTTGTAACAGTAAGCCTACCGAGAAACCCACTTTGTATCTGAATCTTTGTGTCAAGTGAATGCGACGCATAGTATCTACAGCGTCACTCAACTCGCCGGTTGGTAGCCTGAAGTTTGTTACACTCACGCGAGTCCCGTGCATCCTGACGCCCGTTTGTATCGCAGGCCAATTCGCCGTGAACGTTTCCTCCCCGTTCGGTACAGCGCATATGCGCGGAGGGACGGTCACCCCGTCCAGAGATTCGCGTCGACAAGCGCTCTTTCGGCAATCCCCTTCGCCGCATAGAGGGCAAAACTTAGCTACTACTCTACAATTTTCTACGTGTCTCTCGTGGTTGTACGCTCTTTTAAACATTTTGAAACACTTTTCGCATACGTACTGTGTCATGTTTTTTTTCACTCGGTTACCAACTACTTAGCCGTCTAACTATCTATCTATCTATCTATCTAGCTATCTATCAATCTGTCGTCTATGTAAGTATCTTTCTGTCTGCTGTCTGTGTATCCGTCTGTCTGTCTGTCTGTCTGTCTCCTACAGCGTACGTCAAACGCTGTGTGTGTGCGCGCGTGAGCGTTGAGCGTCTCTCATTCCGAATCTATGCCGAGATATTTCAGAATGATCTCTGTTTTGTCATCCAACTCTTTGAGCGCTCTGGCGGACAGCGTCACCCCCTGCTGTGTGGGTTTTTTGTCAGGACCTTCGTACTTGCGCACGTGGACGAGGTTCTTACCGCTGTAGTAGCTCACAGCTGCGTACACTTCGCCCGCCTCATCCAGCACTGCGAACCAGGGGGTGTGATTAGGTTTTCCTTGCGCGGCCGCTGTGTCGCGTATGCGCACCACTGCGTGGATATCGGCGATGCGTGCTATGAGCTCGCGCAGCGCGTCGGCCGTGAAGTGCACTCGCTTGCTTCTGGTCAGAGACGCCTCTTTCACCTGGCCGTCTTTTGTGTAGCGCGGCCTCCTAGACAGTCTAGCCACGTTCTCCCAGATCTCCAGCGTCAAAGCTCCGTCTAAGCAGAACTCTAACCCGAGTGGTGTTTTCTCTGCTTCTTCTCGTCCATCTCCTTCTTTTTCTTGTATTTTTCTCTTCTTAGTGGGCCTTGTTGTTCTGGAACTCACCTTAGAACGTTTCACACCCGCAGGATGAGTAACACCATCAGCGTGAGCTGAATCAGCAGCAGAACCGATAGCAGGAGCAGCGTCAGCGCTGGTGGTATCGGAGGTCTCGTTGTTGGAACAGCGCAGCCACACGCCGTCCGTGCTGAGTGTAGCGGTAGAAGATGAAGCGCCGCCGCCCTCGTAAGGTGGCGGTGAGGGCAGTCGCCACGGACCGGACGGGGGGGCGCTAGCAGTGGAGGAAGTGAGGTCGAAAGGTCGAAGAGGGAAGCCGAAAAACGTACCGCTCACCCCTTGCCCTTCGGGTTCTTCGTACGCCTCGTCGTCAGCGTCGTTCTCTGTCTCACCCTGTTGCTGCTGCTGCTGCTGCTGCTCCTCCTCCTCCTCTTCTTCTCGGTTTAGGGGCTGAGTGTCCGAATAGCTGTAACTCTCAGCGCGAGCGGCGTCGAGGGCGTCCGTCGATGTAGTGGTGGAGGAGAGGGGCTGTGCAACGTGCGGCAGGTCATCAAAGTCATCAACAGTAGTGGGGAGGTAAAAACCCGGTTGCCAGTACTGCGCTGTGCCAGGAGCGTTGTCGTCAGTAGTAGTAGCAGTAGCAGCAGGTGCAGCAGAAGCAGCCGCAGCAGCAGCCGCAGCAGACGCAACAGTAGCAGGCGCAGCAGCAGCCTCAGCAGGCGCAGCCGTAGCAGGCGCAGCAGTAGCAGGCGCAGCAGTAGCAGGCGCAGCAGCAGCAGCAGCAGCAGCAGCGGCAGGCGGGACGGCGGTAGCAGCGGCAGCGCGCTTAGCAGCAACGTGTACCGTCGCGAGTGTAACAACGTCGCTAGCACGACGACTGCTACCAGTAGTACTACTAGTACTACTACTACTACTACTACTACTGCTACTACTAGTACTACTACTACTACTACTACTACTACTACTGCCGCGAGCGCTCGCTACAGCGGGAGGGTGATAAGACCAACCGGCTGCGGCGGTAGTCTCATGTTCAGTAGCAAGAGCAGGCACTGACGCTAAACGAACGCTGTTCCGCGTAGTCTTCTTGTTCTTGAACGCCGCTAGATGTTGTCTTTTGCTCATGGTGGTGACTGTAGAGAGCAGCAAAAGAATGAGTGAGTGAATGGAGGTTTCCAAGCCCCTTATATACGCCTTCTCGCTTCTAGAGCTAAGCTACTTACCGACCCTGTTCAGCTGCCGCCGGCTGGCCGGCGGCCATTCACAAAGAGAAACAAAAAGACATAAGGCATGACATTTTCAGCTGGATCCCTTTCCCCCCCTTTTGAGAGATCGACTGTCATGAGCTAAGCCGCTTACCACCCTGTTCAGCAATTCAACGCGCATTAGCTGTATAAAGGGTTAAGCGGTTGCTGCCCGTCGACTGACCGGCGGCGGCCATTCACAAAGACATAAGGTATGACGTTTTCAGCTGGATCCCTTTTTGAGGGATCCACTGTCGTGAGCTAAGCCGCTTACCACCCTGTTCAGCCATTCAGCGCGCAGTTTAGCTGTATAAAGGATTAACGGTAACGGTGATGAGCTTACAGTGTGTATACAAAAAAAAAACTACAGGAGGCGTGTGGCGTGAAGCAGGACCCCCCTAAGACGAACGTGTCTGTCTGTGAGTAGAGGCGTGTGCATGTGGTGAGCGACTTAAGTGTAAGACAAAAATCACCACCTCCTGCCGTGGCGAGTAGACCGGGCCGGCCAGGCGGGCGGGCGGCCGGCTAGTTCAATAGGGAGGGGCGACAGCTGACTAAGGCTGTGCATGAAAAAAATCCGATTTTCACCTGACCTCTGACGTTTGTTACAATGAATGTCAGAGGGAGGGAGACGTCCTCGGGTAGGGGGTAGGAGGTATTAAGGCTATGAGTGAGGAAAAAACACCGTTTTCAGCTGGTCTCCACGGATAGCGATGCCACACCCCCTCGTCATCTAAGCTCTTAAGGAGCAGAGCGGCTGAAAAAGCGTCATGCGGACAGGGCGCTAGACAGCTGGAGCGCTGTTGGAAATGGGATTAAACTCCCTCTGTATAAAAAGCTCTGATTTCTGTTGGAAAAAAAACATATCGCCTCTGACCCCAGTAACGGCTACTACCACCACCACCGCCACCACCGCCACCGCCGCCGCCGCCGCCGCCGCCGCCGCCGCCGCCGCCGCCAAGACGAGACGAGATGGCTCAAGCTATTCCACTTTCAAGCTCGCCTTCACCGCCCGGTGCGCCTGAAAAAAAGTTAATGCGGCTTGACGACGTGAGACGCGGCGCGAGGCAGCAGACCGATGATGGGGAGACCCGACAGGTAGGACAGCGGCGGTTAGCCTATAGCGACGCCTTGCTTCGTCAACTAGGTAAAGAGTTGAGCGGCTCTTGGAGAGAGTTGGGCAGTAGCTTAAAAGTCCCCGCCGCCCGTATGGATGCTCTAGTAGAGCGCAGTGTCAAGACACCGGAGGAGCTGAGTACGGCGATGTTCCGAGTGTGGTGGGGTGAAACCCCGCATCGTCATAGATGGGGCGAGCTCGGTCGCGTCTTCACCCGCATTAGACGCATGGAACTGTTGGCTCAGTGGATGGCCCTTCTCCACAGACAGGGGTTGGATTTCGAAAACCCCGACTCGCGCGCGATGCACAAGCACTTGGGCACCCTCGGCAGACGTCTGGGTAGCAGGTGGAAAGAGGTGGGGGACCATTTAAAACTGTCGCCTGAGAGGTTAGATAAGATCGCTGAAGAATGCGAATACGGAGGAAGTCCCGCTGAGTGGGCCTTCCGAGTGTTGAAAATGTGGCAAGATGAAGCTGACGGCGCCGGCGGTACGCCTTTTGAACTCCTTCGAGTGTTGACTGAGGACATGGGAAAGTTTGGCCTCGGCATCGCGATATTACTTGACTTTATCAAGCAAGAAACAACGAGAACGACGGACATGTGAATTGTTGTGTTTTATTTTCATACGTCTTCTTTATTAGTAAGTAAAAAAAAAATATCATAACAATTAAGACGCGCGATCTCTTAAAGTGTCACTTCTTCCTCCAGTCTCAGCTGATCGCCTCATCGAAGCACGTGATAAACAAAAAAAAACACGAAGAGACACGCTTCTTCCTCTCGAGAGGAAGAAGCGTGTCTCTCGATTGAAAAGCTTTTTCTTTCTTAAAAGAGACAAACGCGCCCCTTAGAGTGCCCCCCCCTAGAGTGCCCCCCTCCCCCCCCACCACTCGCCCCATGCATCCTAAAAGCGCCCCCCTCCCCATGCATCTTAAAAGGGCCCCCCTCCCCCCCTCCCCTCCCCTCCTTCCCCTCCTTCCCCCTTATACACTCTAAAGAACGCTTCTAACTAGTTCAATAAGTCACTTCCAGTCGCTCGTAAAACAATAAAAAAATGAAAAAAACTTATATCGTGGTGTTTTTTATTAGTTTACCGAAAAAAAATAAGAGACTCGCCTCCTCCTCCAAAAAAAAAGATATCACATTTTAAAGCCCGTGACCCCTTAAAGACGCTCATCTCTTCATTAAGTCGCGTGACGTCACTTCTTCTTCTTCTTCTTCTTCTTCTTCTTCTTCTTCTTCTTCTTCTTCTTCTTCTTCCGGTCACGTGATCAATCAGGTCACTTCCGGTCACGTGATCCTCAATGAGGTCACTTCCGGTTGGCCATTAGTTCATGTGACGTCACTTCCGGTCCCCTAAGTAGGTCAGTAGGTTACCCAGAATGCACCATCCCCTAAGTAGGTCACTTCCGGTCACCCAATGGAGGCCTCTGATTGGCTGCAGGGTTACCCAGAATGCACCGCTAATCCCCTAAGTAGGTCACTTCCGGTCACGTGACCCAATGGAGGCCTCTGATTGGCTAACTAGGTCACGTGACGTCACCACTAATCCCCTAAGTAGGTCACTTCCGGTCACGTGACCAAATGGAGGCCTCTGATTGGCTGCATGTCGATTGAGTAATAAACAGTACTTAACTATAGTCCCGTTCCGATACATACTATACTACTCACTTTTAAAACGACAAGGTAGGCTAGAACAGTGCTTGAAATGTAAATGGGACGCACTTGCTGATTATGCCCCTGTAAGTGCAGTGTTTGCTAATCACATTCAACTTTCAACAGGATTTACTAACCTTTAGTTGTCACAGCTTGCTGCAGGCAGACCCAGTCACTGGCACCGACCTTGTTCTGAGCAGCCACCCTGAACATGTAGCTGGTTCCAGGCTGCAGGTTGTCTACTTGGTGCTGCAGCGCCTTCACTGATGTCACCCTGGTGTACTGCTGTGTGTCACCCTCTGACTTCTCTATGACGTAGCCCGTGATGGCGCACCCTCCATCATCGGCTGGTTCTTCCCAGTGGAGCTCCACCTCAGTCTCAGAGATGCTGGCTGCTGTCAGATTCTGGGGTTTGCTTGGAGGGCCTAGAAGGAGAAACACATCCGAAATAATAAGGAAGTTGCATATTCAATACTTATTTCAGAACACACTGCTAATCACCCAACTCCAAAATTTGTTATTATGGTGAAGTTTTTAGAGAATTATCCATAGTATTTAAATAACCACTAGGAGAACTTCTCCTAATACAGAGTACTCAAAGTAATACATGTATGATAACATAAAGCAAATTATTTTTGTCCACAATTCACAATCAGACTCAGTAAATATTGAACAATTTTACCATTGCATCAACACCTGTGTTTTCCATAGGAATTACAGCGCATACACTCTTCAAACAGGTAATTATACCAACATGAAACTATGTGGTTTAACATGCATTCGCAGTTAGGTGTGAAATTTGGTTAACCAAAATGCAGTCAGGCAAGGTGTGAGAACATTTAGTTCTAAAATGTGTGGATCTACACCTCCATGGAAAGCTTCCTGGGTTGTCCCTAATATCTCCCTATATATCACAATTAGAGCTTGAAATAACAAAACAGTAAGCATGGGCCTTGCTGTATTGATTAAGGGCAACGATAAGACGGTTGCCAAAAGAATAGGCACAGGGCAACCTGACAATTTTGCAATAATATTTACTCTGGAACTTCCGATTATTCTGTTGTAGTTGTGATAAACACTCACCGTATTTGACTGGGAGAGAGGTCTCAGATGGCTGTCCTGGTCCAGCTTCATTCTCTGCCGTCACCTGAAACTCGTACTCACTGCCATAGTCCAGCCCACGCACCACATACTCCAAATTCAATGTCTCTGCTGTATTCACTGCAGACCATTCTGAGCCTGCTCTGTGTCTCATCTCTACAATGTAGTTGGTGACAGGAGACCCGCCATCATACCCCGGTGCTTCCCACGTAATGCTGATAGAGTCTGTACTTAGTCCTGTCACGTGTGGACGCCCTGGGCTGTCAGGGGGGTGAGCCCTGGGTACAACCGTCATAGAGGAGCTGGGTTGGCTGAGCCCGTCACTGTTCTCTGCAACCACGCGGTATTCATATGTTTCATCCTTTGTAAGGTTGACCAGTTGGTACTCAGTCTCTGCCATGTGCTGCTGGTTGATCCTCACCCAGTGTTTGTCTGAGAACTGCTCAACATAGTAACCGGTGACAGGTTCACCATCAGGCCTCTGCCATGACAGTGTAGCAGAGGATGTTCTGATGTCATTGGTACGCAGGTTCGATGGTATTCCTGGTGGACCTGTAACCAGGAAAATAAATGGTTCCTGACTTCCCTTCTAAGATGGCTTTTATGATGATTAAATGAGCATGAAGTTATAATGAAAGCTCTACCCTGTGATAGAACACTCCAAGTTCATAATTCCGAGCAAGCTATCTTTGAGGATATGTAGACTTACATTTGACAGAGATGATGCATGTTGTCTCAGTGTGTCCCAACTCACTCTCAGCCCTACACTTGTAAAATCCAGCATCCTCTTTTTCCACATTCAGGATAGTCAGGGTAGCAACATCATTTTGGTACACCATGCGGTACTTTGAATTTGGTTCGGATATTTCAGCATTATGCCTGAACCTGGAGGAGAAATTGGAATAATTGATATTCATGTCATAAAGGAATAAAACTGTGCCATTGTAAAAATCCGTTGAGTTATTGAATATATCTCACCACCACTACCAAATACCGTATTTCCCCATTTATAGACCGGGCCTCTTATAAAAGCCTGCCCCGTGTATAAGCCTGGGGAAAAGGTGATTTAGTGTTGTATAAGCCGGACCCCGAGTATAAGCCCGGAGGTTGCAATATGTCCACAACCATTTTAAAGATGGAGATGAAGCTTAAATTGGTAAGAAAATTATTAGAAATATAATAGTAAATGTGTCAGAATTGTAGATAATTCTTGTTAAAATGAGCCAGGGTGTTTCTTCAGATATAGGAATATAAGCCTCGTCAGTTTTCCACTTTGTGCTTGTATAAACCTGGGCTAATACACGAGGAAATGTGGTATTCATTATTATCAGTTGATAATCACACACTAAATAATTAATGATATGCAAACTCTCAAATTCAACAATTGGAATCGTTTTTTAATTGGTGTTATCATCTAGGGCAACCTGTCGTCTATTGAAATCTAAACTGCTCTGCTACACGGCTGTTTAAAGTTGCTGTTTAAGCGGATAACAAAGATGATATACCACTTGATGTTGGCATCTCCTCTGACTGAGCAGCTTAAAGGGGCCATGGTGTGGGCAGTGACTGTCATGTCTCCCAGCGGAGTTAGGAATTCAGGGGGTAGCATAACTGTAATGACAAATTAAATAGCCGTTATACATGTAGCATACCCTAATAGTGTTAGCCCGGGGGGGGGCACTCCCTATATAAACTATAGTAACCATGTGCGTACACAAAATCCCGGGAAAGGGGTGCTTTTTGGGCCCCACTGGCGGGTCCGGCCGGACCCGCCATTAGGGGTCCTTATTGGGCCATTTTGGGGCAAAAGGGGTATGTTTTTAGGCCAAAAATAGCCCAAGAATATCCAACCAAAAAGTCAAAAAAAGTTCTTGTTAAAAGCGGTATGTTTTCGCTGGAATTTGGCCCAAATTTAGGGTGGTATCCCACCAAAAGGGGTCCAATTTTGCCCAATTTACGTGGGTATCCCACTAAAAGGGTTCCAATTTTGGCCATTTTAGAGAGTCCCGTAAAAAGGGTGTCGGTTTTGGCCAATTGAGGGTGGTGTCCCACTAAAAAGGGGGCTGTTTTTTCACATTTTAGGGGGCAATCCCGCCAAAAGGGGGGTGTTTTGGTGGATTTTTGTCCCGGTAAAAGGGGTCAAAATTCAGGGTGATGTACGCACATGGTATCCAGAAATATGAGAGTGCCCCCCCCCCCCCCGGGAGTGTTAGTCTCTAGGTCAAGTATAACCACGACAGGTCTGTTCAACGGAACAAATTGTATCTGCCTAAAATTTATTACATTTTGACATAATTAACAAGCATAATGAAAAGAAAATCACACACAAGTCTACTTGTAGTCAAATCAGGCGTGCAGGCCAAGCCAGGCACCACTCAGAGGTAGGACTGGTCATTATTAACATTAGAAATGACCACATGTTAATAGCTCCCAGCCCGCTGCCTGTATGAGGATGGGCCTCACAAACACAACAATACATGCCTAATACAATTGATAATTGATAGAAGGCATAGATTTACTTGCTTTTATGTTGATGTGGGATTCAGACTTTAAGCGAGAAGCAACTTGTGGAAATAGTTAAATGATCTTTCCTTACTTATCTTTTTCCCAGAAAAATCATTTCAATTTGATTTAAAAGTGTATTTCTTATAATGAACTGGAGTAATTGGTTACATGCATGGCCAGATGTATGAACAGGTAATCTGAATGAAGGTCAAGTTAGCCCATGCATGCTTAAAGTTTACCTTGTTTTCCTTGATCAATCATGTCTGCTAGTAGCAGGATCCCTGTGTCACTGTATCTACCCAGGAGTACCTTTACACTGTCTGTAATACTCTGTAGCTGGTGACTGGCGCCCTGGTTTACCAGTAACCACATGAACAGGATGATCCTGGACATGCTGCAGGGCAGTAGATACCTTATTAAAGCAGCGGCGCAGTCTCCCTTAGTTATCTCTGCCTGTGTAAAATGGATTAAAGAAAAATATACCTATTTCATATTCAATACAATGTGCAGTACATGTTCCTCAATACCTGAGTCATTGACATTTCCTTTGACTTCAAAGTAGTCATCCTTACCTCATAACATTCGGACCCTAGGAAATTCAATGTGATCCCTCATAGATAACAGCCATATAGAGAAGCAAATGTCACAAGGAGGTTCATGTACATGTCAAAATAGACTTGCATATTGCTTACCTTAAGGTTTTCGGTATCATTCTCGGACAGTATTTTCAACGATATTAGCCATGCCACAAAGCTGGGGCGACGTATGTACACTGTAATATTAATAATCATGATATAAATCTGTTCTTTACAGGGGTATTGACGGGGACTATGTGAACCCTGCCACTACTCAATCAGAACTGAATCAGGTAGGCCTTTTTGCCGCTCTATTAGATCCACATTGCATTTGATCTCAGCTTGACATAGTTTGACTCCTTCTCATTGGCTCATGTTAAGATTCAGGTCATGTCTCCACATTTTGTTTAAGTAAGACTCCCCCCCCCCCTGGGCACAAAGCCCAGTCTCACTTTATGCAGTGGTCAAAATTCATGGGGGGATTTCACCTGACAAGTTCAATGGCTGATTACCAGGAAGTTCATTTACATTACTTTAAAATTTAAATGACAGATCATCTCAGAGACGTCACAGTAACAGTGACATCACAGTGTTATCAACGTTGCTACGTCACTGAGCAATGTCTCTACATTACCTAGTGATTTTACTACATCATCTTGATTCCATCAGAATCACCCATAAGTAGTATAGTATGTATCGGAACGGGACTATAGTTAAGTACTGTTTATTACTCAATCGATATGCAGCCAATCAGAGGCCTCCATTTGGTCACGTGACCCGTTGCCATGGTAACGTGACCTACTTAGGGCTCTCAGCCAATCAGAAGCCAGCATTCTGGGTGACCTACTGACCTACTTAGAAGCTCTCAGCCAATCAGAGGCCGGCATTCTGGTAACCATGGTAACGTGACCTACTTACGTCACGTGACCTACTTCGGCTCAGCCAATCAGAAGCCGGCATTCTGGTAACTAGGGTAACGTGACCTACTTAGGGTTTGTTTGTAAACAACACCACGTGGCTCTCTTGTTTGTAAACAACACCACGTGACACGTGACTGTTTGTAAACAAACAAACGAAAAAAAAAAAAAAGTTATGTAGCTTGTATTATAGAAATAAAAACACAACAAGATAATTTCTTTTCTTTTCATTTTATTCTTTATTTTCATTTCAATCAGAAAAAACACACAAGTTTATGCTTTTTTAGCTTGCTTCTTCGATTTGCAGCAACTCAACAGGCCGCAAAGTCTCACGCCGCCGTCACTCGCACCACCACACCCCGGACGAGTTCTCTCCAATAGACATTGCACGACTTTGGATAAATCCAACACCATTTCGGCAAGGCAGAGAATCTTTGCTTCCATGAAACGGCCGCCATCGCAACAACCCGTCACAACAGCATCATCGATAGCTTCTGACTCACGACCCGGTCGCTCAGCTTTGGGATTCTGCTCATGCGCATGACGCACTTCTTGGGGTTTCTTGTTCGACATGCTTCAATTAGGAAATGAACGCAATGAGGTCCACAGGTGTCAGCAGAAGTGTCTTGTAGTTGAATGCGGTTTCTTTGCCACTTGAACGGAGCAGAGCGTTCCACGAAGGACAAGAACTCCGCACTCAGCGGCGGTAAGCCGAAAGAATCAAAGTAGTACACTTCACCCGTGCTCGACACGTAAAACGCCACCCAATGCTGACCTGGTAAATGTTGCGGATCTGTGTTGCTCACGAAACAAGTGTCTTTGATAGGGTGCTTCGGAATAGTGTCACAAGAGAAAACGCCCAGGAAACGATGTTTTGTGTGAACGTTTTCCTGCAACACTCTGCTTATTTCAAGCGTGTTCATACGATACGCCAAGTACCGTGACCGCGGTCTTCTCTTCAGTTCATGTGGTAGTCGGTGATGGGGTGTCGATCTCGGGTCAGCTCCACGACGTTGTCGTACACCAAGTAGAGTAGCACGGTTGTTGTCGCTACTAGCGCCGAGCGGAAACTGACTTCCACCCTCAGCTGACCCGCTCTTATAAGGTTCACGCGACACCCGTCGTGCGATCTGTCTGGGGTTAAGTCGAGGGGGAACACCGTGTAACCGTTCAGGAATTGATCGTATGAAATACCGCAGGAGCGCGCGCCTTCGTACATCCCCGTTTCCGTGTGTAGCGCCAAGTACTCTCTCACGGCCGCTTTGGTCTTAAAGTCGGGCACGTACGCGTCGTTCGGCACTTTCTGATCGTTCACTATCACTTGAAGCGAACTGATGTCGTAATGCTTCATCTCGAACGGGTTCTTGGTGTAGCTACCGTTGAAGGCGTCGTGGTCCAGGAAGCAAATCATCATCGACTTGGGAAGCTGGCCTGTGTTGGAGTGCGTGTAGCTGTGATCTCTGTTACCTTGAGGGATGGCGTACGTCGTCACTTCCACTCTGTTCACCGGGTAGTCGAAGGGTCCGTGTTCTATCACCGCTCTCTCGTGCGTTTCCGCTACAGCGTCCGCCACCAACACGCGTCGCACGTAGAGCTTTGCTTTGTAGATCTTCAAGCTGTAGCCTGCGTCAGCGGCGCACATCAGATAGAAAGAGGGCGCCGCCTGTTTCAGAGTGAGATTGATTTCCGTCTCTCCAACGATGAGCTTCGGTTGATGAGCCAGGTCAAAGTGCAGTCGCGCCATCAGCGAAAAGCGCTTGTTGGAGATTAGCTTCTTGCGCGCTTTGTACCCCGCATTCGCGTCAGTCAACGTGTCAAACTGACCGGGCGTATCTTCATGCCACCCCTGGGCGCTCATGACGCCGTCCTTCACGTCTTTGTTGTAGTTGAGTAACCCTTCCAAGTAAGCTCGGTAAGGGTAGGTCTCGGTGTTGCCAGACACTTTGAAACCGCCGATGGAGACTTGGAGGTCTTTGAAGAGCGAGTGAGCCAAGTTGTTCACCGGAGCTACTGCGTCGGTGTCATCGATCGCCGTTCCGTTCGCTTTCAGCACTTGACATTCCAGATGAAGGTAATTCTCGTTGAGGTCTGTGTACTCTTGCGACTTGTTGATGGTGAAATTTATGTTACCTCCATCCTCTAAAGAGTTTTTTGTTTCTATCCCCAGGAAAGACGACTTTAAGATAGTAGTCTGAGTCGGCGCTACGGTGTGCAGGTCGAGCTCAGAGAGCGCGCACTCGTTACTGCTCTCGTGTACGTAAGCCATTGTGTTCTCTCTTCACGCGGCCGACAGACTGACGCCGACCGCCTCCAGTCTTTTTATTTATACCTGAACGCCTAGGCGCTTACCGGTCGAATACATCCCCTCTACGTCTCTTGCAAGAGCCACCGCCCGTCTGAGGGGAATGCCCACGACGACGTTTCGACCCTTTCTTAGACGCGACACTCGTCTTTCCTCCCGAGAACGCCGTACTCGCCAGTCTCTTCAGAGCGCCTGCGCCTCGGTCTTTCACGCTGCTCTTTAAAGTCCGACCCGCCAGCACATCTTTAGCTACGCCCACACCGGCGCGGAGCAGCGTTTTTCCCACCGACTTCAACAGCGGGGTAGCCGAGCGCATCAGACCTAACAGAGCGCCGCCCAAACCGTGCCCGCTCTGGAAAGGGCGCCCGCTGTACACGGTCACGCCGTTGCCCAGCTGCGCGTTGTAGTAATCGCTGTACCCTCTGCCGAAGTCGGTGCGCCTGGGTGGAAAGTACGGAACGCGTTGACGCATCATTTTCTTCTCTTTCAGCGCTCAATAGGTCTCAGATGAAGTGTCGCGGTCACCTCGCCTCTACCGAATGGGATGGGATGACCGGATCGGTCTCTTAAATAGATGCCGACCTCGGTGAACCTCTTGGATTTCAAGGGGAAATAATCCAAATGGGGAAAACTGATAGCTTGCACGCCGCCTCGACGCTTTCCGCCTCTGTCCACCGCCACGCAGCGCAACAGCGGCACTTGCATGTCGCCCACACGTCTCTCTTGGATCATGTCGGTGTATATGTACACAGAGTGCACGTCTCCGTAAACATCCATCGAGTAGGCGCCGGTAGTCGGCGACGCGAAACGCGTCTTCTCTCCGAAGCCTAGAACGCATGCGAGATGCGGAGTCAGCAGGACAGCGCAGTGTCTCGGCGGTTTGATGGTGACGCGTTTCGTCTTGGCGTCGTACGATAAGATCCGCATCGGTTTGAGCAAGAAGCTCTCGCCCTCTAGTCTGTCATCTCGCAGCGTCTCACTCAAGCGCTCGACTAGGGTGTGGTTGCTTCCGGTGAAAATAGGAGGTATCTGGAATATGTTTGGCATGAAACTGCGCACGCCCATGTGTTTCTCCATCTCTTCGATCATCTGTCTTGCTTGATCGCTGATCGCCTTCTTCTTCACCGCCGGGGCCAAGAACTTCTTGTATACGGCATTCGTCTGTCTCAAGTCGACCTCTCTCTTGAACCTTCTTGTTTCCGGTTTCAATTGCTGCTCTTCCGCCGTGTCTGATATCTCTTCCACCGTTACATAGCTCGCTTCCTTCCAGCTCAGCGGGAATTCTGAGCTGAACGTTAGCTTGCTCAGACCGTTCGCGTTTCTCATTTCCCGCCAGGCCACCTGTGGTTTTTTTCCTTCGGCGAATTTAGTGTCTTTTAAAACCTGGATCGCCTCCTCTAGCGAACCCTTGGTGCGCAGAGGAACAACGATGATCAAGTCGTCGTCGTGCACGTTAGTCCATTCTGTAGGGAGGATGATCTCAGTCAGAGCCGCTTCGTACGCTTCGGGCAGAAGGAGCGGCGAGTCGAAGTGAGTTCGGAAAGACGTCAAGCTGTTTTCGGGATAATACTCCATAGAGCTGTTGCTAGGTAGAGTGATGTTCATTTTGTTACGTTATTTTTTTGACGGGGATCCACTCGTTGAACTTGTCGTCGTAACCTAACCAACGTACGAAAGCTAACTCTTTACCGTCGACGGTCTTGCGGCGCAACACCTCGTCTATCAGGTAGTTCTTGTCGTAACGACTCTTGTACACCTTCTGAACCTCTTCCGGGTAGAAGACGCCTTTTATCTCCTCGCCCTTGTCGTCTTTCAGCTCGAACCTTCTGCTTCCCAACGTCTTAGCAACGTCGACCACTTCCTCGCGCCAGTTTCCCTCGTACCCTTTGTCGAAGGCGCCTTTGGTTCTCAACATCCTCACTCTGTCACCCGGAGCGATGACGTCGACGGCGGACGTCTTTGTTTTTTTCTTCTTTTTCCATATTTCGTCGATTTGTTTGTTAGTTGGGAGATCTTGTCGGTAGAAAACTGTTTCGCTGTTTTCCGAGCTGACTTGAGCCGGCGCCATTTTCAACGTCTTGTGGTGAGTGCGATTGTAAGAAGACACTACATGGTGCAGTACGTCTACGTAGCGATACGTGCGCTTGTGTGTGAAATAACGCCACAGCTTCTCCTTCAGACTGCGGTTCAAGCGCTCCACTAGACTAGCTTTGATGTCGTCGTTCTCGCCAGTGAAGAACTCTATGCCCTCGCTCTTCAAGTGATCTTGAAAGATCTTGTTCAAAAACTCTTTCCCCTTGTCTGTCTGAACAGTGCGCGGTCGTCTCTCGCCAGGGCCTGTCATCTCTCGGAAGGCCTCGGTGACATCAGCGCCGCTCTTGGATTTAATGGGAACGGCCCACGCGTACCTAGAGAAAACGTCGATCGCCGTCACCACGTACCGGAAGCGGTCGTTGTGAGACGCCAAAGCTTGCATGTCCATAAGATCTATCTGCCACTGCTGATCGATTGCGCCGGTTATAGTCTTGTTCCTTGCGAATTTTCTCCGAATGGGTTTATGTTTAGTGTAGGCGTCCAGCGACACTAAAGCATCTCGGATGACGGCCGGGTTCAGGTGGCGAAAATGCTGTTTCTGGAGTTTAGTCACGCTAGTGAAACTGGAGGGCGCTTTGACGTCGGTATATCTAGCTACTACGCGCTTCTTTTCTTTTTCCTTCTTGGTCAGTCTCTTCACTGGTTTGCCCATCGCGGGTCTCTTGAGGGCGTGAAAGACGAGCTCGCCGCTAGGCGGTTGCGCCCTTTCCTTTTCTTACTACGCGGCACGCTCCTATAGGAAGTCGGAGTTTGGAAAAGTTCACGGTCGTCCTCCTCGTCGTCAGAGGATTGATCGTCCACCACCTGCAGAGAAGAGTCTGCTGCTGCTACTGCTGCTGCTGCTTCTCCTTCTTCCGATTCGAAGCTCGGTCGTTTCCGACCTCTGTCAGCAAGCCGTGTGTCCAAACTTTGGCCAGGTCCGCTCGCTTTATACAGATGGTTTCCGATCAAGGCGTCTGTGGTGGGAACCGCTTCGCGCAGCGCTTTCGTGAACGGCGAGTAGCCCGCCGGTCTGGGCGCCGTCTTCCTGAACCTGGCGGCGTCGTTCAGTAAGTCCACTATGTTGATGCGATGCTCAGGTGGTATTCTCCGACCCGACATCTCGCGCACCGCCCCGTCCTCGTTCCACTTGATCACTCCGGATTTCTCCAATTTTTTGTACAGCTCCACGGTCCGGCGGCGACTCCTCTTGGGAACTTGGTTCGCCAACCGCTCGAGTAGGGACGCGCTGGCCTCTTCAGCAGACTGACGGAGGTGAGCCGGGGGCGAAGAAGAGTAGGACGAAGAGATGTTGCTGTTGTGGGGATTCGCGAGAAAAAATTGCAATCTATTCAACAACCTTCGGTATTTCAACATTTTCTCGCGCGATTCCAAAGTGGGGTCGTTCAACACTAAATCCAAGTCCCTGTAGATAAACTGTAGCACCTGGTGCAAGGCCGCGTCGGGATGAAGGGACTGCTCTGCCTGCTTGTGGTAATAGGCCATGTCGGCGGGTAGGCGGGCGGCGGTGGCAGGAGCGGAACTCTCGTTCTTTTCAGTGCGCTCATCAGGAAGAGGAGGAAGGTTTGGAGCAGTAGAAGTACTAGCAGCAGCGACTGCAGTAGTAGCAGCGCTAGTAGTAGCAGCAGCAGCGGGCACATGATGAAGTAGACCTGCTCGTGATGATTTGTAGAGCGTCTCAGGATCCACGAGCGCTAAACGTTTGTAGTGTTGTTGCTGCTCTGAGTCCGTCATGGGGACGCCGGTGGCAATGACGCTGGTGGTGGCGGTAGTGGTGGTGCTGTCGGCGAGTAGGTGTCGAATGACGTGTCTCATATACGGAGAATGCTCTTTATAAGCGGTAAGGCCATCCCTATGAGAGCCGGAATGAGGAAACCTCCCTCTTGTACCAAGACGCGTCTCTTTTTTTTGATGGGCGTAGATTTTTTGCCGACCTCCCTCAACACGTCAGCCGATTCTCGAAGCTTGTCCAGTTGTTTGTCGCTGAGCGGGATGTTCCCTACCAGTAAATTGTGACAGATCTCACTCAACGCTGCGATCAGCTCGTCGCTTCCAGAGTCTATTAGATGCGAGCAGTCCTTTGGCGAGCACTTAGCTAAGTGCTTGAGAGTACCAAAGTGTCTTTCGAGTAGATGAGAAGACATTTTTTTTTTTTTTTGCTACTGCTTTCTGTTGTTCTTTTTTTTGTCTAGCGGTACGAACACTAGCTGAGAGTGTATGGTCGTCAAAGAGGAGCGTATTCTCAGATCGTCAGGTGTTGACTGCTTGAAGTCCAGGAGGAGGTATGAGTGAGGTCGCTTGAGTTCATGGGTAAATATACTAGAGAGGGCCGCCGCGTTGGACGGAAACACCTGGCGAGACAGACTAGCTATTTGCCCCATGTCGCGCGGGTTCTTGAAAACGATCATGTAGTGAGCGTTCAGACTCATAGTTCGAAAGTCGGGTGATTTCTGGAAGAGGTTCTGAGTGATGTATATGACGCTCACGTTCCAGTGATGCGAGTATTTAGTAAAGATGTCGGCTACCACTTGCTGATTGGAACTGCTCATCAGATCGTCCAATATCAGTAGAGTGTGGGGTCGTACAGCGTCTTCTGCTACTTCCACGTCTCCCGCTATAGACTCTTTGCTAGGAAGACCTTCTCTGAATTCCACACCGTACCGATTTGCCATTTTTTCAAACAGAGGTTGCCACTCGCCGTAATGGTAAAAAGTCTTTTCCACCGGCGGCGTGACCAAATTGTTCACGTCGCTCAGAAATTGATCCACCAAGCGCGATTTTCCACAACCCGACGGACCGCTAATGATACAACTAAAGGGTCCTTGTAGTCGAGCGTCGAAATGAATTTCTGTGAAGAGTTTGCTTTTACTACTGGACATTTTTCAGGACGCGTCAGAGAGCGGTTGTGTGTGTGACTGTCTGCTGTGTTTCTCACTCGAACGGTCGGTGGTGAATGGTTGTGGAGAAAAGTCCGCCGACCTTTTTATTGATTCCGGCCGGTGTCACAGTAGCGGTGGCAGAAGTGTCTTTTTTTTCTTTTTTATTTTTTGCAATAAAATTCTATTTTCACTCAATAGTCATAAATGTTTTGTATCAGACTCCAGAGGAGTCTGATACAAATATTTATTTTTCAAAAGAAAAGAAGAGAGAGAGGAGGAGGAGGAGGAGGAGGAGGAGGAGGAGGAGGAGGAGAAAAGCGCAGATTAATTTTTTTTTTTTTTTCTTTAGGCAAAGCTCGTCGCTTTGCCGCTTTCTTTTCTATTTCTGTGTTGTGACAGGATCGTCTCGAAAAAGCAATAAGGCGTGTGAGCGCGGCGGTGACAAACACATATCGGTGCGTATGGTATGAAATAGTGCGTCCCTATCTTCTTCCATTCGGCTGCGTTGCAATAAGCGGGATAACAAGTGACGACGTCGAAACTTTTAGTTACCGTGTTCACGTCGGCCACAACGCGCGCCCACCGAGTGGGAGCTGCAGTCACTCCCAAGAATCCGATCGGTTTGCGGAATCGTTTCATAGCGCTTATTCTCACTATATAAGAAGAGGCGGGGTGAGGAGAGTGGCGGCGCTCTTTCTGTTCATGAAACGCCCAACGAGTGGGGGCGCTGAGAGCGGATATTATGCAACGGTAGAGTAAATACGGTTCTGAGAAGACGGCTCTCGGCCACGCCGCTACGTTTTCCTTTTCCGCTCTTGTATAACGACGCTTTGCGGCTTTGCTTTTCTCGAGAATTTTGTACGCTTCAAAAGAAGCGTGAACTTCAACTACGTGACGCTCTCTCTTTTGAGATAAAAAAATAGCCGGGCAGTTGAGGAGGAGGGCGCTTTGTTCGCGCGACCGTCTTTTAGAAACTCGCGCCCTCTGCAGTGCCATATTTCTTTCCTCCGAAACAAAAAAAAAGACTGAGTGAAAATAAAAAGCTCAAAGAAAAAAAAATAAGCAATAAGCAGACTCAGCTCGAAATTCCCTGCCGGCGTGATGACGGTGTCTGCAGGCGGTGGCGGCGGTCGGCTGGCGATGGGCGGTGGCGGTGTCGGCGGCGATGGTAGTAGAAGGGCGTGTGGAAAGAGAGAGAGACGCATCTCAGTCTTTTATAGGCGCGGCGAGTGTGACATTTTCAGCTGTCGCATGCTGACCTGCTGCTATCATAAGAGAAACAAAAGCCCTAATCACACTTTTCAGCTGGATCCTTCCACCCCGCCAGACATGGATCCCAGATGGGAAGGCGGTTTAAAATTAAATCCGTGTACCGACTGTCATACAATAGGGTAATTAGTTGAACGCGTGTTACCTGTATAAAGGATTAACGGGTCATGGGCTCAGCGTGTGTATAGAAAAAACAACTACAGGTAGCGTGAACAAAGCGACCCCCTCCCTTTCTGTCACTCTGTCTGTGACTAGAGGGTGCGCGTGTGGTAAGCGGCTTATATCTAAAGAAAAAAACAAATCACCCTCGCCTGTCGTCAGCAGACAGCCGGCCGGCGGCTGGAACATGCGATTAGAGGGATGATGAGCCACGTAGTAAGCGACTTAAGGCTGATCTAAAGACCTGCCGTGAAGGGGCAGCTGGCCGGTGGCTTGAAAAAAAAGCGGGGCGTAAGGGTATATAAGGGGAGTGAAACCCCATTCAGCATCGTCATCATCGTTCACGCTACTACTACTACTACTACTACTACTACTACTACTACTACTACTACTACTACTACCACCACCAGCACCGCGCCTCAAATTGCAGATCCTCGTGATGGAAAGTTGCTACCGTGACATGAAGCGGAATGACGAAGCTGCTCGCGGATGTGAGGCTGATGCTGTAGCCTCTGCTACTGCTGCTGCTAGTGCTGCTCAGCGTGCTACTGCTGCATTTACTGCGGCTGTTAGTGACGCTGGTCGTGATGACGCTGTTGTTGTTGCCGCTGCGGCTGTGACTGCTGCTGTTGCTGCCGCCGATGCAGCTACTCATGCCACCGATGCCGACGCTGCTGCTGCTGATGCTGTTGCGGCTGCCGATGACGCCGATGATAACGCTACTAGTGCCCGCTCTGCCGCCCTTGCTACTGTCGCTGCTGCTGTTGTTGCTAATGCTCACGCTACTGCTGCTGCCGCTGCTGCTGCTGCTGCTACCGCTGCTGCCGAGGCTGCTGCCGCTGCTGCCGATGCTGCTGCCGATGCTGCTGATGCTGCTGATGCTGCTGATGTTAGCAGTCGCGTCGACAAAGAATCGTCATTTGTCACTCTTAAAGCCGCTCCAGTGGAACGCGCGACGGGTAGTAGGGCTACCAACGCGACGGCCGGATGGTGCAAATGGTGTCGTCGCTTCTGCTCGTGCGCTTGCTTTTCTTCCGGTCCTACCTGCTGCTGCTACGGTATGATAGTGTTATAGTGTTTGAATGAAAACGCGCGTAGTTACACATAGACGCTGTTACAGATGTACTTTTTTATTCGAAAATATAATTTTAACATAAGATGGAACTTGTTGTGTTTTTTTCTATATATACGTTGTTTGTTTACAAACAGTCACGTGTCACGTGGTGTTGTTTACAAACAAGAGAGCCACGTGGTGTTGTTTACAAACAAACCCTAAGTAGGTCACGTTACCCTAGTTACCAGAATGCCGGCTTCTGATTGGCTGAGCCTAAGTAGGTCACGTGACGTAAGTAGGTCACGTTACCATGGTTACCAGAATGCCAGCCTCTCATTGGCTGAGAGCTTCTAAGTAGGTCAGTAGGTCACCCAGAATGCTGGCTTCTGATTGGCTGAGAGCCCTAAGTAGGTCACGTTACCATGGCAACGGGTCACGTGACCCAATGGAGGCCTCTGATTGGCTGCATATCGATTGAGTAATAAACAGTACTTAACTATAGTCCCGTTCCGATACATACTATACTACTCCCATAGTTATCCCAAAGGGGGCAGTCAGAATCAACCAAAGTCTACTTTAGCATTAATACAAATTGCTTCAATAGGTAGAGACATAGGTTGTAGTAAATAGAAAGTGAACAATAAGGATAAACAGTAGAAATACATACCCCCCATGCCTGTGGGTCCGACTAGCCGTGGTCCTTTATGGGTAAATTCCTTCTTTACAGCTTCTGCTGTCTGACAGAGCATCTTCCTCTCAAGGTTAGCCTCTGAAGAATAATTCTTTTTAATTTCACAAATATGTTTAGAAACAAATTAAATGGATGTCAGAGATCTGTGACAAATGGTACATATACATTGTGACTTTTTGATAATATAATGTTTGGCACAGATAATTCAGATTTGATTCATACTGACCCCTGATGGTGAGTTTTGTTATTGATTCAATTTCAGTGCCCTTGAACATGATTGTATATTGACTGTCATCCTCATCGGGCATTGTAGCCGAGATGTGGAGAGTGTGCCATCTTCCTTCAGTTGTTGTAACATATCTGCCACCAGCCTGGAGTTTCTTCCCATCCTTGTACCACTCACTACAGACGTCAGGCATGGATAGCATACACTGGAAGGTTGCCTCTTGGCCCACCAAGTCCACAGTCACATCACTGAGCGGCACTAGCAACTTTGGAGGTTCAGCTGTTATCAAGTTCAACATCATAGATCGGGAAGAAAACGTTTTTGTTTAAGCCCCAAAACTGTTCATTTATTTTGTTTGTTACATGTCACTTCATAACTTGTTCTTTGTCAGTAGCTAACCAGATGCCAAAGTACAAACTATAGTTCAGGTATTCCATAAGTTATAGAGTGTGTTACTGGAAATCAATATGTGACTGGGAAAAGGAAAATATGCAATCATCTTCTTTATATTGACTATGTTGTATTGCTACATTCATAACTGATATTAAACATTCTGTTTTGTCTTAACTAATTATTGGTTAACTATCCTGTTTTGCTACACTGAGAATTGAGCGCCCACAAACTAACCCTGTATGGTGAGGTTGGCTGATGATGTGACGTCTGTGCCTGTGAAGCTGACAGTGTATCGCGCTTCGTCCTCCAGGGATACCTTGGGGATTTGGAGAACATGAAGCATGCCCTCGGTAAAGATATTGCAGTTTTCCCCATCCTGTATTTTCTCTTCATCCTTCGACCACTCACTGGAGAAGTTCAACTTAGAGATCCCACAGCCCAATATGGCTTCTTGGCCAAGATCTTCCACTGTCACATCTTTCAAGGGAACCACTAACTTAGCAGGTTCAACTGGAAGAATTATGACATATATCATGTATACATATACATATGCAAATGAGGTATGTAAACTGAGAAACATCACAATTTTATCACAGAAAACACCTAGGAGGCAGTGAAGTGAGTAGATTTACATGGAAGTAGATCAGGCTAAAGAAACCATCCAACGTTATAACCCGCCTCTATTAAATATCCACTTTGGTAAAAGAAACACTTGGTCAAACTACTATACCTTCATTGTGAGGTGGTGTCTCTGACGCACACAAATCTGAAATGTGGGACTCCATCATAGAAGCCAAACGTTTTCATTGATCCTGACGGTATTCTGTCCTTTGATGAGTAATTTAGATTGTGTGACCAACTCTCATAGACCTGTGAAAGGCGACTATTTCTTCTCACAGTGCAACACGTTCAAAGGGTGTTAAACTTCTGATAACGTGACTTGAGGACTCCATTGATCTAGTTACAACTATACAGTAGCCAAACTATACCTCATCTGTGGCTAGCTGTACAGCCCTATACTAATTGATAGCTCAGTCTACATTACACTAGCATATTCAGTATTACCAGAAATACAACACAATGTTTAGAACACTATGAAAATTATCCCGTAACATTACGGTGAATCACTGGGACTAATTAATGCCAAGCTTTCACCATTTTTTTACAGTCACAGTATTTTGCTTTCCCCCGTAAATTTTACGGGCCTTTCCCATTGTACTTTTAAGGTGATTCATCATTTTTATGCATGATGATTCTCTTTTATTCTTTGAGATCTAATGATGATTATCATTGTTTCTTGATTCATTGATGTATATTTCATGATTTCATCTTAATTCCAGGCCTGTAAATAATAGGCCTGAGAAGCATAATTGAATGCCTCATAGCTATAATCAAATACAAGCCATTAGCAAAATGTACTACTGGTTTACGGATATTCAATGTAAAGGTAATGAGTTTTACAGTGTCTCACCATAAATCACAATTACGGTGGTACACCTCCAAATTTAACATTGATTCTCCGTTATTTCAACGGAATATTTTTACAGTGTAGTGTGATTAGAAAGATGATAATTTCCACAAATTGTCTGTTTAATATTGTGTGACACATCTGTTTACATTTCATGTGCTTACCTCTTATAGCAGAACCAATTTCCATAGTGCTAAATCTTAGCTGTTTTGAGTGTTTCCCTTGATCTCTGCTCCAGTGTACCTTTCAGGGCGATTTAGGGACTGGATCATACTGCATTGCTCATTAAAACCCACTTTTTACATATCTGTGACTGCAGGGGTTTTTGGCGACCTAGCAACCTGGGCCAGTTTCCAGGCGACTTTTCGACCTGGGGCAATAATTTAAGCGACCTGGCGACTTTTGCACAAACGTGATTATAGGATAACAGGTCTAAAAAACGACCTTGCAACCTAGGGGACTTAATTTCGGCGACTTTCCGACCTGAGGGGGGACCCCTCTGCACCCCCATATCTAAGATCCATGTTAAATTACAGTTTAGATTTTAGCTCCCTAACCACCTAGCGACAGACGTTTTATATAACACTTCAGTACAACCAAGCCATATCTGTTTGTATTGATTATTCTTGAATTGAATCTTATCTATCAGGTCTTATCATAGTCATAGTATTGGTAATGTAGTAGGATAGCCAGCACGACCTGATACATTTCGACTCCACAGGCGTTTTTCTTTGCTCTCGATTTTTTAATTGGGCACAATTGAAAGCCATCCAATTGACCCTACCCATAACATCTGACTAAACCAGGTTAATTTCACCTGATTTCATCAGGGACCATTATAAACACACACCGAAAATTATCATTAGAAAAAAAGCGGGTGGACATTGCAATATCATTAATATCTACTTGGGAGACTATCGGACCTAAATAGAAGACTTTAGGATTCTCAAATATATGATATTTTTGACACTTCAAGATTGGATATGTTACCAACCTTTAAGCCATTTCAAAACAATGTATAATCATTCTGTGTGAAGGCACTATAAAATAGATGATAAACTGCATGACCTACTTTGATAGGTTGCACATATATAACATGTTATCTCAAGGTGAGAGTCGAATAGTTGTTATCACAGTTATGATCAGGGAGATCCCCGAAGGTTACAAGAAGGCATGGCAAGCACAAACTCATGATCTATGTCATTAAATGTGTACTGAGTTGTTAAGATGTTTTGTAGAAACATCATAGAGTTTACATGCCTGCCAGATTGAGAGTCTACTTATATGCATGTTTGTATACAAAAATCTCTGCATCGCTGGGATGCGAACTCTGGGCCTGAAGGGCAATAATCGGATGCGCTACCAAAGTGCCATGCCTACCTCCATGAACAACATTGCCACAGTCCAATACATATCAATATGCTTTCAGCTGTGAAGTCCGGCAGAGTTGACACCAGAGAGGAATGACTAATAGGTACCTTTAGCAACCACGTCATAGCTTATAAAACGTAGACGTAACGTAGCCCTTAACCATTGCCATTGTAGGGGCTAGGGTTATACGGGGTTTTATATGACGGGTTCTGTTGGATGCTGCGTTGCGAACTCCCTCCGAACCCTTCAGTCCGACGGCAGGTGGCGACACCTGCTTCAGGCTTGGGGTATGGACAGAGGTCGCTATAGGCTTCCGGTCTGCGTGTGCACGCGCAGGCTGGCTGCCTATATATACCCAGCATCCGATGGGACTCGTCGGTTACTCTTGAGCCACGCTGGCGAAGAGACCCTGAGATCACTGCGGCTATATTAGCCTACTGACCCGTTCCGAACTCTATAGGGAGTTCACACGATTAGAGCTTTGCCTGTCTAGGTTACTGAATAATTGATTCGCAACCTGTAACACTTGATCCGAACTGTGTGGACTTTGTTCTCTTACTTGATACTATAACAATATCATAGAGAAGCAAAGTATCGTTTATTACACACTTATAATGGCCTACGTCTGCATTTATTGAGCTATGAGCAAGGCATATCTTGATAATGTACTATATTATAAAAGTTGTGGAGTAGAAATCATTATTTTGATAAAGCATAAACACGGGTCTTTCTCCCGCCGAGTCTTTTTCATCTTTGTCAAGTTTTATGTGAGAGCTCTCCCTGGCTATATTATGTACCCAAACAAAAAATGATTATAAGAATAAGCAATTTCAAGTCAATATCTATCCACTGCTTGTACATTTTATTATTTATTGGATTACTATTTTTAAATAGCTTCCGAAAATGTGTTGTTATAGGACTATGGCCTATGGCAGCGCCTCGCTGCTACACCCTCACGGCACACAGGTGCTCTGGGTCTGAAAAATAGTGCCGTGAGCCCTATCACAGTGTTAATGGGAATGTCGCGCAGAGCTCCGTCTTACGCTATGCGCTTATCCTCTTTGGTATTTGTTGACACAGTGTTATCGCATGGGACTGCATCGTAGGTCTTCTCGCAGGTAGGCATGGCACTTTGGTAGCACGTCTGCCTATCGCCCTTCAGGCCCCGGGTTCACATCCTGGCGACAACGTTCAATTTTCACATCTTACTCAGGTCTAGCAGGAGGTGCACGACCAGCCAGCTGGCCATACCCTGCCCTGTGTATATCACAAAGAGGTACCCAGCTAACAAAAAAACCTTATTTTACGTCAAAATAACGTTATAAAATGTCACATAACGTTATGCCATATTGGCATAGTAAGGAGCCTTAGAGAAACGTTATTTAACGTTATATAACGTTATAAAATGTTGTATAACGTTTTTTTGTTTACTGGGTAGCCATGTACCAGCAGGCCAGCTTTGCGGGGCCTGATAACTTACTGGGATAAAAGCATCAAGAGGTTGTTATTAGGCACTTTGGCTGGTGCTGATAGCCGCCACTAACCCGAACGTGTGCCTAATAACAACCCATTAGTGCATACATAAGTGCAAGTCATCCTGAAGGAGATCAAAATGATGATAGTGTATAGCAATAATTATTAGGTATATATGTGCGGCAACATTGCTCGTGTGATTTAGCCAGGTACTATACCCACCGCCCTCCCCCCCCCCCAAAAAAAGAAAAAACAACGCCATGGTATGCCAGGAAGAATCTAAGAACTCCTGATATCAATACTGGAAACAAGTAGGGTTGTTTCTACCCATTTTGGGATATTTTCCAACCCTTTGACAGTATACTTTATCCCATCAGCTATTGGCAATTCATTAGTTAAACCGATTTAGGACGAAACAGTAATCGGCTATCAGACACTAGGGTAGTAAACAATATAACACAACCATAATGCAGCTTAACCCTTTAATGCTAGCATAGTGTATTCACATTGCATTGATGCATCTCTGACAGTGAACCACCAGCTGATACGTCCTCCATCTCACACCAAGACACCCGTCACAAACACGTCACTTATCAGGTAAGGTGAGAGTTCCTTAAGATAACATTGTCTGTCGAAGACCAAAGGAGGACCCCCCGTACTTCACAGCACTTACACTTTACACCTGCCAGCAGAGGTAGGGCTACTGGAAGATTAGATTGTCTTTGGTATATTGGAGTTCAAAGAAGGATTGATAAAATCCAAACATGTTAAGTATTTGGGAGCCCGCAGCCTATAGCAACTTATCATATGAAAACCAACACAAACAAAATGAACATGAATTATCTGTTTCAACAGAAAATGTCAAAACATTATGAACAAATAGATCAGTGCAATAACCAGGCTCTTTCCCAGTGGGCACAGAACATTGAGTCAACAAATAGTTTTAAATTTAGATTCAATGTTGATTCAACGGTAATGTGATTCAGAAGAAAAAACATATTTGTTAATCATTTGGCCCAAATATGTTAGAGCTATGTGTACGACACATCAAGTTGACCACATTTAAAGTGCCTTTCATAAGGTTTTCATAGCTGTGGAATGTGAATGGAACAAAAGCATTCCTTTTTAGCTTCTTTTCAGGTGAATTGCATAATAGATGTCGACTGAGGATACTAAATCCTCACACACAATTCCATTCCATTCAAAAAACGATATAATATATAATATAATATATGGTTGAACGTTAAAGTATGAATGTTGTAACATTAGCCTGGATAGGATTAGCTAAACACCAATCTGCCTATGTCTGTTCGGTTGCAAATCGAAGAATAAGAAGAAAAAGACATA
This sequence comes from Harmothoe impar, assembly GCA_947462335.1. NCBI lineage: Eukaryota > Metazoa > Annelida > Polychaeta > Phyllodocida > Polynoidae > Harmothoe > Harmothoe impar. The sequence continues at coordinate 64,422,686 of OX381720.1, read as the reverse complement.
AACTTGTGTGTGAAAAAAATGTTTTTGATTGAAATGAAAATAAAAGAAATGAAAATGAATTATTTTGTTGTGTTTTTATTTTCATACATAAGTTATTTAAAACTAATCACCTCATCGTCGACATGTCCCTTTGTTTACAAAACAAAAATAGAGTCACATGCTCTCGCTAGTCCCCTAATTAGGTCACTTTTGTTTACAAACAAACACATCACGTGGCACGTGGTGTTGTTTACAAACAAAAGAGTCATGTGCTCTCATTAATCCCCTAATTAGGTCACGTTACCATAGTAACCAGAATGCTGGCCTCTGATTGGCTGAGAGCCCCTATGTAGGTCAGTAGGTCACCCAGAATGCTGGCCTCTGATTGGCTGAGAGCCTCTAAGTAGGTCACGTTACCACGGCAACGGGTCACGTGACCAAATGGAGGCCTCTGATTTGCTGCATATCGAGTGAGTAATAGCCAGTACTTAGTATAGTCCCAATCTGATACATATAATACTACTAATTTACACATATTAAGTTCTTATCATCAACTTAAGTTTTATTTGCCTATAATATTTAGGGGAGCATCTGATGTGAGCCCTTTAATATCTGTATAAAAAATCAAGCATCCTATCAAATTGTACCTTTAATCCCAAAATGTCTAACTATCATACTCTAAGCCCCTGGCCTACCACTAACCCAAAAATCCACTGTACAGACCTACCCTGGTTTTGCCCTGTGCATGGAGTTATAGTTTTGATGCAGATAATGTTATTTTACTACAGATAGCGCTTATGATGTCAGCCCTTACCTGTAAGTAGTATAGTATGTATCGGAATGGGACTATGCTTAAGTACTGTTTATTACTCAATCGATATGCAGCCAATCAGAGGCCTCCATTTGGTCACGTGACCCGTTGCCATGGTAACGTGACCTACTTAGGACTCTCAGCCAATCAGAAGCCAGCATTCTGGGTGACCTACTGACCTACTTAGAAGCTCTCAGCCAATCAGAGGCCGGCATTCTGGTAACCATGGTAACGTGACCTACTTACGTCACGTGACCTACTTAGGCTCAGCCAATCAGAAGCCAGCATTCTGGTAACTTTGGTAACGTGACCTACTTAGGGTTTGTTTGTAAACAACACCACGTGGCTCTCTTGTTTGTAAACAACACCACGTGACACATGACTGTTTGTAAACAAACAAAAAAAGTTATGCAACTTATATATAGAAATAAATACACAACAAGATAATTTCTTTTTTTTCATTCTATTCTTTATTTTCATTTCAATCAAAAAACACACAAGTTTATGCTTTTTTAGCTTGCTTCTTCGATTTGCAACCCAACAGGCAGCAAAGTCTCACGCCGCCGTCACTCTCACCACACCCCTGACGTCCTCTCTCCACTAGACATTGCACGACTTTGGATAAATCCAACACCATTTCGGCAAGGCAGAGAATCTTTGCCTCCATGAAACGTCCGCCATCGCAACAACCCGTTATTTCTGTCACAGCAGCATCATCGATAGCTTCTGACTCACTGTCCGGTCGCTCAGCTTTGGGATTTTGCTCATGCGCATGACGCACTTCTTGGGGTTTCTTGTTCGACATGCTTCAATTAGGAAATTAACGCAATGAGGTCCACATGTGTCAGCAGAAGTGTCTTGTAGTTGAACGTGGTTTCTTTGCCACTTGAACGGAGCAGAGCGTTCCACGAAAGACAAGAACTCCGCACTCAGCGGCGGTAAGCCGAAGGAATCAAAGTAGTACACTTCACCCGTGCTCGACACGTAAAACGCTACCCAATGCTGACCTGGTAAATGTTGCGGACCTGTGTTGCTCACGAAACAAGTGTCTTTGATAGGGTGCTTCGGAATAGTGTCACAAGAGAAAACACCTAGGAAACGATGTTTTGTGTGAACGTTTTCCTTCAACACTCTACTTATTTCAAGCGTATTCATACGATACGCTAAGTACCGCTGTCTTGTCTTCAGTTCATGTGGTAGTTGGTGATGGGATGTCGATCTCTGGTCAGCTCGACGACGTTGTCGTACACCAAGTAGAGTAGCACCGTTGTTGTCGCTTGTAGCGCCGAGCGGAAACTGACTTCCACCCTCAGCTGACCCGCTCTTATAAGGTTCACGCGACACCCATCGTGCGATCTGTCTGGGGTTAAATCGAGGGGGAACACCGTGTAACCGTTCAGGAATTGCTCGTATGAAATACCACAGGAGCGCCCGCCCTCGTACATCCCCGTTTCCATGTGTAACGCAAAGTACTCTCTCACAGCCGCCTTGGTGTTAAAGTCGGGCACGTAAGCGTCGTTCGGCACTTTCTGATCGTTCACTATCACTTGAAGCGAGCTGATGTCGTAATGCTTCATCTCGAACGGGTTCTTGGTGTAGCTACCGTTGAAGGCGTCGTGGTCCAGGAAGCAAATCATCATCGACTTGGGAAGCTGGCCTGTGTTGGAGTGCGCGTAGCTGTGATCTCTGTTACCTTGAGGGATGGCGTACGTCGTCACCTCCACTCTGTTCACCGGGTAGTCGAAGGGGCCGTGTTCTATCACCGCTCTTTCGTGCATTTCCGCTACAGCGTCCGCCACCAACACAGGTCGCACGTAGAGCTTTGCTTAGTAGATCTTCAAGCTGTAGCCTGCGTCAGCGGCGCACATCAGATAGAAAGAGGGCGCCGCCTGTTTCAGAGTGAGATTGATTTCTGTCTCTCCAACGATGAGCTTCGGTTGATGAGCCAGGTCAAAGTGCAGTCGCGCCATCAGCGAAAAGCGCTTGTTGGAGATTAGCTTCCTGCGCGCTTTGTCCCCCGCATTCGCGTTAGTCAACGCGTCAAACAGACCAGGCGTATCTTCATGCCACCCCTGGGCGCTCATGACGCCGCACTTCACGTCTTTGTTGTAGTTGAGTAACCCTTCCAAGTAAGCTCGGTAAGGGTAGGTCTCGGTGTTGCCAGACACTTTGAAACCGCCGATGGAGACTTGGACGTCTTTGAAGAGCGAGTGAGCCAAGTTGTTCACCGGAGCTACCACGTCGGTGTCCTCTAGCGCCGCCCCGTTTGCTTTCAGCACTTGACATTCCAGATGAAGGTAATTCTCGTTCAGGTCTGTGTACTCTTGCGACTTGTTGATGGTGAAATTTATGTTACCTCCATCCTCTAAAGAGTTTTTTGTTTCTATCCCGAGGAAAGACGACTTTAAGATAGTAGTCTGAGTCGGCGCTACGGTGTGCAGGTCAAGCTCAGAGAGCGCGCACTCATTACTGCTCTCGTGTACGTAAGCCATTGTGTTCTCTCTTCACGCGGATGACAGACTGACGCCGGCCGCCTCCAGTCTTTTTATTTATACCTAAGCGCCTAGGCGCTTACCGGTCGAATACATCCCCTCTACGTCTCTTGCAAGAGCCACCGCCCGTCTGAGGAGAATGCCGGCGACGTTTCGACCCTTTCTTAGACGCGACAGTTGTCTTTCCTCCTGAGAACGCCGTACTCGCCAGTCTCTTCAGAGCGCCTGCGCCTCGGTCTTTCACGCTGCTCTTTAAAGTCCGACCTGCCAGCACATCTTTAGCTACGCCCACACCGGCGCGGAGCAGCGTTTTTCTTCAATAGCGGGGTAGCCGAGTGCATCAGACCTAACAGAGCGCCGCCCAAACCGTGCCCGCTCTGGAAAGAGCGCCCGCTGTACACGTTGATGCCGTTGCCCAGCTGCGCGTTGTAGTAATCGCTGTACCCTCTGTCGATGGTGCGCCTGGGTGGAAAGTACGGAACGCGTTGACGCATCTTTTTTTTTTCTCTTAGCGCTCAATAGGTCTCAGATGAAGTGTCACGGTCACCTCGCCTCTACTGAATGGGATGGAATGGCCGGATCGGTCTCTTAAATACATGCCGACCTCGGTAAACCTCTTGGATTTCAAGGGGAAATAATCCAAATGGGGAAAACTGATAGCTTGCACGCCACCTCGTCGCCTTCCGCCTCTGTCCACCGCGACGCAGCGTAACAGCGGCACTTGCATGTCGCCCACACGTCTCTCCTGGATCATGTCGGTGTATATGTACACAGAGTGCACGTCCCCGAAAACATCCATCGAGTAGGCGCCGGTAGTCGGCGACGCGAAACACGTCTTCTCTCCGAAGCCTAGAACACATGCGAGATGCTGAGTCAGCAGGACAGCGCAGTGTCTCGGCGGTTTGATGGTGACGCGTTTCGTCTTGGAGTCGTACGATAAGATCCCCATCGGTTTGATCAGGAAGCTGGTGCCCCCTAGTCTGTCATCTCGCAACGTCTCACTCAAGCGCTCGACTAGGGTGTGGTTGCTTCCGGTGAAAATAGGAGGTATCTCGAATATGTTTGGCATGAAACTGCGCACTCCCATGTCTTTCTCCATCTTTTCGATCATCTGTCTTGCTTGATCGCTGATCGCCTTCTTCTTCACGGCCGGGGACAAGAACTGCTTGCATACGGCATTCGTCTGTCTCAAGTCGACCTCTCTCTTGAACCTTTTTGTTTCCGGTTTCAATCGCTGCTCTTCCGACGTGTCTGACATCTCTTCCACAGTTACATAGCTCGCTTCCTTCCCGCTCAGCGGGTATTTTTTGCTGAACTTTAGCTTGCTCAGACTGTTCGCGTTTTTCATTCCCCTCCAGTTTACCTGCGGTTTTTTTCTTTCGGCGAATTTAGCGTCTTTTAAAATGTTGATCGCCTCCTCTAGCGAACCCTTGGTGCGCAGAGGAACAACGATGATCAAGTCGTCGTCGTGCACGTTAGTCCATTCTGTAGGGAGGATGATCTCAGTCAGAGCCGCTTCGTACGCTTCGGGCAGAAGGAGCGGCGAGTCGAAGTGAGTTCGGAAAGACGTCAAGCTGTTGTCAGGATAAAACTCCATAGAGCTGTTGCTAGGTAGGGTGATGTTCATTTTTTTTTCTACGTTATTTTTTTGACGGGGATCCACTCGTTGAACTTGTCGTCGTAACCTAACCAACGTACGAAAGCTGGCTCTTTACCGTCGACGGTCTTGCGGCGCAACACCTCGTCTATCAGGTAGTTGTTGTCGTAACGACTCTTGTACACCTTCTGAACCTCTTCCGGGTAGAAGACGCCTTTTATCTCCTCGCCCTTGTCGTCTTTTAGCTCGAACCCTCTGCTTCACAACGTCTTAGCAACGTTGACCACTTCCTCGCGCCAGTTTCCCTAGTACCCTTTGTCAAAGGCGCCTTTAGTTCTCAACATCCTCACTCTGTCACCCGGAGCGATGACGTCGACGGCAGACGTCTTTGTTTTTTTCTTCTTTTTCCATATTTCGTCGATTTGTTTGTTAGTTGGGAGATCTTGTTGGTAGAAAACTGTTTCGCTGTTTTCCGAGCTGACTTGAGCCGGCGCCATTTTCAACGTCTTGTGGTAAGTGCGATTGTAAGAAGACACTACATGGTGCAGTACGTCTACGTAGCGATACGTGCGCTTGTGTGTGAAATAACGCCACAGCTTCTCCTTCAGACTGCGGTTCAAGCGCTCCACTAGACTAGCTTTGATGTCGTCGTTCTCGCCAGTGATCTTGAAAGATCTTGTTCAAAAACTCTTTCCCCTTGTCTGTCTGAGCAGTGCGCGGTTGTCTCTCGCCAGTGTCTGTCATCTTTCGGAAGGCCTGCCTCGGTTACATCAGCACCACTCTTTGATTTAATGGGAACGGCCCACGCGTACCTAGAGAAAACGTCGATCGCCGTCACCACGTACCGGAAGCGGTCGTTGTGAGACGCCAAAGCCTGCATGTCCATCAGATCTATCTGCCACTGCTGATCGATTGCACCGGTTATAGTCTTGTTCCTTGTGAATTTTCTCCGAATGGGTTTATGTTTAGTGTAGGCGTCCAGCGACACTAAAGCATCTCGGATGACGGCCGGGTTTAGGTGGCGAAAATGATGTTTCTGGAGTTAAGTCACGCTAGTGAAACTGGAGGGTGCTTTGACGTCGGTATATCTAGCTACTACGCGCTTCTTTTCTTTTTCCTTCTTGGTCAGTCTCTTCACTGGTTTTCCCATCGTAGGCCTGATGGAGGAGTAGCGCCAGGAGCGGGAGTGTACGACGCCGCCTGCGCTAGGCGGTTGCGCTTTTTCTTTTTCTTACTCGCCGCGCTCCTATAGGTCGATGGGGGTTTCACTGTAGTCGGAGTTTGGAAAAGTTCACTACCCTCGTCATCGTCAGAGGATTGATCGTGCAACTGGAAAGAAGAGTCTGCTGTTGCTACTGATGCTGCTGCTGCTGCTGCTGCTGCTGCTTCTCCTTCTTCCGAGTCGAAGCTCGGTCGTTTCCGACCTCTGTCAGTAAGCCGTGTGTACAAACTTCGGCCAGGTCCGCTCGCTTTATACAGATGGTTTCCGATCAAGGAGTCTGTGGGATCTGCTTCGTGCAGCGCTTTTGTGAACGGAGAGTAGCCCGCCGGTCTGGTCGCCGTCTTCCTGAACCTGGCGGCGTCGCTCAGTAATTCCACTATGTTGATGTGACGCTCAGGTGGTATTCTCCGACCCGACATCTCGCGCACCGCACCGTCCTCGTTCCACTTGACCACACCGGATTTCTCCAATTTATTGTACAGCGCAGCGGTCCGGATGCGATTCCTCTTGGGAACTTGGTTCACCAACCGCTCAAGTAGGGACGCGCTGGCTTCTTCAGCAGACTGACGGAGGTGAGCCGGGGGCTAAGAAGTGTAGGACGAAGAGATGTTGCTGTTGTTGGGATTCGCGAGAAAAAATTGCAATCTATTCAACAACCTTCGGTATTTCAACATTTTATCGCGCGATTCCAAAGTGGGATCGTTCAACACTAAGTCCAAGTCCCTGTAGATAAACTGTAGCACCTGGTGCAAGGCCGCGTTGGGATGAAGGGATTGTTCTGCCTGCTTGTGGTAATAGGCCATATCGGCAGGTAGGCGAGCGGCGGTGGCAGGGGCGGAACTCTCGTTCTTTTCACTACGCTCATCAGGAAGAGGAGGAAGGTTTGGAGCAGTAGAAGTACTAGCAGCAGCGACTGCAGTAGTAGCAGCGCTAGTAGTAGCAGCAGCGGGCACATGATGAAGTAGACCTGCTCGTGATGATTTGTAGAGCGTCTCAGGATCCACGAGCGCTAAGCGTTTGTAGTGTTGTTGCTGCTCTGAGTCTGTCATGGGGACGACAGTGGCGATGACGCTGGCGGTGGCGGTAGTGGTGGTACTGTCGGCGAGTAGGTGTCGAATGAGGTGTCTCATATACGGAGAATGCTCTTTATAAGCGGTAAGGCCATCCCTATGAGAGCCGGAATGAGGAAACCTCCCTCTTGTACCAAGACGCGTCTCTTTTTTTTGATGGGCGTAGATTTTTTGCCGACCTCCCTCAACACGTCAGCCGATTCTCGAAGCTTGTCCAGTTGTTTGTCGCTGAGCGGGATGTTCCCTACGAGTAAATTGTGACAGATCTCACTCAACGCTGCGATCAGATCGTCGCTTCCAGAGTCTATTAGATGCGAGCAGTCCTTTGCCGAGCACTTAGCTAAGTGCTTGAGAGTACCAAAGTGTCTTTCGAGTAGATGAGAAGCCATTTTTGCTACTACTTTCTCTTCTTCTTTTTTTTTGTCTAGCGGTACGAATACTAGCTGAGAGTGTATGGATGTCAAAGAGGAGCGTATTCTCAGATCGTCAGGTGTTGACTGCTTGAAGTCCAGAAAGAGGTATGAGTGAGGTCGCTTGAGTTCATGGGTAAATATACTAGAGAGGGCCGCCGCGTTGGAGGGAAACACCTGGCGAGACAGACTAGCTATTTGCCCCATGTCGCGCGGGTTCTTGAAACGATCATGTAGTGAGCGTTCAGACTCATAGTTCAAAAGTCGGGTGATTTCTGGAATAGGTTCTGAGTGATATATATGACGCTCACGTTCCAGTGATGGGAGTATTTAGTAAAGATGTCAGCTACCACTTGCTGATTGGAACTGCTCATCAGATCGTCCAATATCAGTAGAGTGTGTGGTCGTAAAGCGTCTTCTGCTACTTCCACGTCTCCCGCTGTAGGAAGACCTTCTCTGAATTCCACACCGTACTGATTTTGCATTTTTTCAAACAGAGGTTGCCACTCGCCGTAATGGTAAAAAGTCTTTTCCACCGGCGGCGTGACCAAATTGTTCACGTCGCTCAGAAATTGATCCACCAAGCGCGATTTTCCACAACCCGACGGACCGCTAATGATACAACTAAAGGGTCCTTGTAGTCGAGCGTCGAAATGAATTTCTGTGAAGAGTTTGCTTTTACTACTCGACATTTTTTTTTTTTTTCAGCACGCGTCAGAGACTAGTTGTGTGTCTGACTGTCTGCTGTGTTTCTCACTCGAACGGTCGGTAGTGAATGGTTGTGGAGAAAAGTCAGCCGACCTTTTTATTGATACCGGCCAGTGTCACAGTAGCGGCGGCAGAAGTGTCTTTTTTTTCTTTTTATTTTTGCGATAAAATTCTATTTTCACTCAATAGTCATAAATGTTTGTATCAGACTCCAGATACAAATATTTATTTTTAAAAAAAAAGAAGAGGAGGAGGAGGAGGAGGAGGAGGAGGAGGAGGAGGAGGAGGAGGAGGGGAGGAGGAGAGAAAAGCGCAGATCACCTTTTTTTTTTTTTTTTTTTTTTTTTTTAGGCAAAGCTCGTTGCTTTGCCGCTTTTTTTTCTATTTCTGTGTTCTGACACGATCGTCTCAAAAAGCAATAAGGCGTGTGAGCGCGGCGGTGACAAATACATATTGGAGCGTATGGTGTAAAATAGTGCGTCCCTATCTTCTTCAATTCGGCTGCGTTGCAATATGCGGGATAACAAGTGACGACGTCGAAACGTTTAGAGACCGTGTTCACGTCGGCCACAACGCGCGCCCACCGAGTGGGAGCTGCAGTCACTCCCAAAAAAACGATCGGCTTGTCGAATCGTTTCATAGCGCTTATTCTCACTTTATAAGAGGAGGCAGGGTGAGGGGAGTAGCAGCGCTCTTTCTTTTCATGAAACGCCCAACGAGTGGGGGCGCTGAGAGCGGCTATTATGCAATGGTAGAGTAAATACTGTTCTGAGAAGACGGCTCTCGGCCATGTCGCTACGTTTTCCTTTTCCCCTCTTGTGTAACGACGATTTCTTTGGCACTCGGCTTTGCTTTTCTCGAGAATTCGGTACGCTTCAAGAGAAGCGTGAACCTCAACTACGTGACGCTCTCTCCTTTGAGATAAAAAAATAGCCGGGCAGTTGAGGAGGGCGCTTTGTTCGCGTGTCCGTCTTTTAAAAACTCTCGCCCTCTGCAGTGCCATATTTCTTTCCTCCGAAAAAAAAAAAGACTGAGTGAAAATAAAAATTTTAAAACAAAAAGCTCAAAGAAAAAAAATAAGCAATAAGCAGACTCAGCTCGAAATTCCCTGCTGGCGTGATGGCGGTGACTGCAGGCGGTGGCGGAAGTCGGCTGGCCGGCGGTGGCGGTGTCGGCGGCGATGGTAGAAGGGCGTGTGGAAAGAGAATGCATCTCAGTCTTTTATAGGAGCGGCGAGAGTTCGACTTAGTCTGACATTTTCAGCTGTCGCATGCTGACCTGCTGCTATCATAAGAGAAACAAAAGCCCTAATCACGCTTTTCAGCTGGATCCTTCCACCCACCAGACATGGATCCAGATGGGAAGGTGGTTTAAAATTAATCCGTGTACAGACTGTCATACAATAGTGTAATTAGTTGAACGCGTGTTACCTGTATAAAGGATTAGCGGGTCATGGGCTTAGAGTGTGTATAGAAAACAACTACAGGTGGCGTGAACAAAGCGACCCCCTCCCTTTCTGTCACTCTGTCTGTGACTAGAGGGTGCGCGTGTGGTAAGCGGCTTAAATCTAAAGAAAAAAAATCACCCTCTCCTGTCGTCAGCAGTCAGCTGGCCGGCGGCTGGAAAATGCGATTAGAGGGATGATGAGCGCGTAGTAAGCGACCTAAGGCTAATCTAAAGACCTGCCGTGAGTGGGCAGCTGGCCGGTGGCTTGAAAAAAGGGGGGAGTAAGGGTATATAAGGGGGAGTGAAACCGTATTCGTCATCGTCATCATCATTCACTCTACTACTACTACTACTACTACTACTACTACTACCACTACTACTACTACTACCACTACTACTACTACTACTACTACTACTACTACCACCACCACCACCACCACGCCTCAATTTGCAGATCCCCATGATGGAAAGTTACGAGCGTGACATGAAGCGGTATGATGAAGCGGCGCGCGAACGTGAAGCTGATGCTGTAGCCGCTGCTACTGCTACTGCTAGTGCTGCTCATCGTGCTACTGCTGCATTTACTGCGGCTGTTAGTGACGCTGGTTGTGATGACGTTGTTGTTGTTGCCGCTGCAGCTGTGACTGCTGCTGTTGCTGCTGCCGATGCAGCTACTCATGCCGCCGATGCCGACGCTGCTGCTGCTGATGCTGTTGCGGCTGCCGATGTCGCCGCTGATGATGCTGCTAGTGCACGCTCTGCTGCCCTTGCTACTGTCGCTGCTGCTGTTGTTGCTAATGCTCACGCTACTGCTGCTGCTACCGCTGCTGCCGAGGCTGCTGCCGCTGCTGCTGATGCCGCTGCTGCTGATGCTGCTGATGCTGCTGATGCTGCTGATGCTGCTGATGTTAGTAGTCGCGTCGACAAAGAATCGTCATTTGTCACACTTAAACCTCCAGTTGAACGCGCGACGGGTAGTAGGGCTACCAACGCGACGGCCGGATGGTGCAAATGGTGTCGTCGCTTCTGCTCGTGCTCTTGCTTTTCTTCCTGCCCTACCTGCTGCTGCTACAGTATAATAGTGTTATAGTGTTTGAATGAGAACGCGCGTACTTACACATAGACACTGTAGCAGATGTGCTTTTTGAAAATATAATTTTAGCATAACATGGAAAAAAAGAAATTATCTTGTTGTGTTTATTTTCTATATATGAGTTACATAACTTTTTTGTTTGTTTGTTTACAAACAGGCACGTGTCACGTGGTGTTTGTTACAAACAAGAGAGCCACGTGGTGTTGTTTACAAACAAACCCATAAGTAGGTCACGTTACCATAGTTACCAGAATGCTGGCTTCTGATTGGCTAAGCCTAAGTAGGTCACGTGACGTAAGTAGGTCACATTACCATGGTTACCAGATTGGCTGAGAGCTTCTAAGTAGGTCAGTAGGTCACCCAGAATGCTGGCTTCTAATTGGCTGAGAGTCCTAAGTAGGTCACGTTACCATGGCAACGGGTCACGTGACCAAATGGAGGCCTCTGATTGGCTGCATATCGAGTGAGTAATAAACAGTACTTAAGCATAGTCCCATTCCGATACATACTATACTACTCCTGTATCAAAATCAAATAATTAACCATTAATCAAATATGCACATGTTTACCCAAAGTTGAACCCCCCCCCCACATTGCACCATGTACGCATTGGGACTACACCAACCCTATGCATACACGTTGACCACCCTCCCCCCCCCATCAAATAAAGGGATGTCATGAAATTTATTGAGAAGAATTTGGCTCCTAGTATATTTAGAATAATTTATTAATAGCCAGAGGATGACAAATGCGGCTGTTACTCACCATAGATGCATGCATTATGACTCACAAGGGCAACCTTGTTGAGTAACTCGCCATGACGTCATTGATACACATCACGGTTCTACACATGTCTTCCAGGGACCAGCTGAATGATCGATAATTGTGGTTAGGTCTGATGGTGGAATTGCCGGTGAGGTTTAGGCGGTAACCAACTCCCATAAACTATATTATGCCATCAACAAATTGAACCAACTTCTCAAAGGATTGTGTGTGTCGCGGTTCCCTCCTGCTTGTTTGCTATTTTCAATGCAATTGGTCAATGCCCAGGGGTCTGTTACATGAGGAATGAACGGGTACAAAAAATGGCATAGTTCAGTGTTGCAAGGCTGTGAATGAATTTGTGCAGTGTTACCATGTCCGTAAGAAGTTGGCCTTCAATAAAAAATTGTACCCAGGTCCGGGCAACTCCGGATTGCCGGTACATGGTCACCTCTGTGGCCGCCCTCAGTATGGAGGACGCCCAGGGTGTGAGCCATAGCAGCGTCCTTATGTATCACTGTCATCTGATATTTTCTTAAAAAAGTAGGAATTCGACCAAGTTATTATTCTTAGGCGGCAGCTGTGTGTGATGCCACGGGCCGGGCCACGGCCCACCAGGGCAGGTACCCAGTGGGCACAGAACATTGAATCAACATTGATAAATGGTTGTCAATGTTGATTCAATGTTGGATCAACGTGGATTCAACGTTGGACAGACTTTTGTGCCCACTGGCTAGGCCCTGGGGACTGGGGCGTTTTCACAGCTTTCTCTTTGTATGGCCCCGGGAGTCTATGTGGCAGTAGCCACTCATCCCGAGCACTGATCTTATGTGTGGATGTGTGTGTGGGGGGGGGGGGGGGGCAGAGGGCGAGTAACAGACCCCGGGAATGAGGGCGGACTTTTCAACCAAGGATGTCCTATCTTCCTGGCCGTTGCTTAGACCTGGTACCCTTTAATATTTTATATGTGATGTTGCAAAATTCTTTGAAATGATTTTAGAGGGGCAGTATATAAAATACATTCACATAATCTATATGTCAAAAGTGTCATACCTATTGCATTTATAGAAGGAAATGGTTATATGAAATTATACTCGTACAGCCATGCTCACTAATTAAATGCTAGAAAACAGTTACTGATTGTCGATATTTCATCATATTTGTTGTATGGGGCCATATATTATTTTAGTTTACAAATTGTTGCCTGTACCATTTCCATTAACATACTATTTTCTTTGTTGTGTGCAACCTTATTTTTATTTTTGTTGATATATAAACGTACTGATATTCTCCGGCAACGTGATGATATATATCCACCGGAAACGTGCCGATATCACTAGATATCACCACAGGGATATCACCTAAAATGCACGATGAGTGACCCGATCGTATAATAAACGTAGTTAGTCTAGCCTGAGGGGAGGGGGAGGCTCACTTTTTTCCGTGGCCATATCCAATTTTAATTTAGTTCAATTGACAATGTGATAGTTCTTGAGTATCTTGGAATCCAATAAGGAGGCCCTCGCATCTAGTTATCCTGTACACCCCCGGTCTTATTGCCAAAGAGAAAAGAATACTATCATAAAGAGGGTCAACTTGCTGTTTTTTTGTCCCCCAAAAAGCCATGGTGCCCCCTCACTCAAACCCTATTTAGTTTACTAGAAAAAGGTTCTTACCTCCATATATTCAATCTGTATGTTTTCTCAATATTCATGTTGAATATGGAGGAAGTATAATGAGGAATATTAGCTCATGGTTAACTTGGTCTTAGATGATAACAGCGGACCGTATGATCCATCCCCCAGGACCAGAAATCTGCAGTAATTCTTAACTCCATGGAAAATAACTTCTCAGCCATTACTCAAAAACATTCAAAGTGTAAAGAACTTTTGAGTTTGTAAGAGTATTTATTTCATAAATGATTTTCATAATTACAATTATAATGCATCAAGTGTACAAGGGGGCTTGTATGCACATTTTTTCCCCAGAAATTGCTTAAAATATACCCCCCACCCCCCCTTGTTGCGTACCTACTTTTTGTAAGCCCCCTAACATGGATTTGCCGTGTATTTCAGCATTCACTATTTGCACAATATTGGTTGATCATGTGTGTACATTTTATGAATAAAGTTGCATTAAGTTAATATCAAGATGCACTTAACTACTAACTATTACACAACACAGGTTAAATTCCTAAGCAGGATCCAGAGTTAATAAATGTCGGAGCTTAACTCCAAGCAATATTACCTCCTTTTGGGGTATTTTGAGGTATTCTGATTGCTGAGGGACCATGCTAACCTGGGGAAGAACTCCTATGTGGACCCTCTTAGTATTATTTGCTCTTTGCTATTGCTTCAGAGATATGTACGTAAAAAAGGGTATTTTTACTATCTATGTTGCGGTGGTTTAAGTAAATGTATATTAGCACTTTATGGTTTAAACCAGACTTTGGTCAATTCTAATCTACCCACAATTTCTCCTAGTCACTTGGGATTATATAAGTTTGATCTCTGTTGAAGTAATAGATGCAAATATATCAAACCCTCATAGTGCTAGATTTTGATATATATTGACATTTGAAGATTTCCTTTTTGCCATGCCCATCGGATCATATAGTATACCTCCATGTTACTTTTCTTTTGTGTCAAAACCGACGAAATGCAGGTTTTAAAAAAAAATGTTTTAATTGTATGTGATATATGCATTATGTTCTACTTAATCATGTTGGTGTTGAATAAACAGAAAAGTTTCAGTATCATCTTAACTCCTTTCAAAGGAATATAAATATGCGACTGTGTAATATGTAGGACGTTCCATCCCAATATCCTACTTACTGATGTGAAGGCACTAGATGGGACGGTGCATGACCAACTTGGCACCTGTAGACTGATATCTAGTATGGTGTACCTAAGTATGATAAGTCAAGATGACACATGAATAGCCAGTATCAACCTTATCATCGGGGAGATCCGCAAAAGGTTATCAAAGGGCACGACAAGCACAGACATGAAGATTTAAGTTAAGATTCTAAGAGTGACTTAGCTCGGCCTTTATCACTGCTTCATAGCCTGGAAAACTTGCTTTATTTGGTACTACAGGGGGACTGATGCAATATAAAAATTGGAATTCCTACCCAGTGAAATAGAAACCTATTTATATATGTGAGGAAACAATGTCAGTAGTTCCAGGTGCGCAGGAGTCCTAAGTAACCGCACACCCAGGGCGCCACCTGGGTGATGCAGCAGGAACTATGTTAGGGAGTGATCATTTTTTAACAAGAGGGGGAGGGGGTGGGGGGTTCGGGGGGGGGGGAATTTGGACCCCTTGACCGGGGGGAGGGCAAAAAAATGTGGACCCCTCTTGGGGGGACGCGGTCGAAAAAGATGAACCTGTTTTGAGCCAAAAAGCCAGCGCGTTACTATGCTTCAAAGAGCCTGCGCGTGAGCCGATTTTCGACCCTAAGGAGGGGGGGATAACAAATTTGACCCCTTGATCAGGGGGGGTGTAAACAGATTTGCGCGCTCCGTGCAGAAACCCACCACCCCCCCCCCCCCCCGTTGTTAAAAAATGATCACTCCCTTATATGGGAACCTGCGCACCATCTAGCGGGTACTTGGGCACTAGTGGTTGCCAAGGCTTGTGTTGTGTGTGTGGTTCATTGTGCAACGCTGCAGAGATGAGTCAAATAACATAACACTATTGGCGTATATTATATGAATGCCAAACTAAACCCTGAATTTATTTCATCATTCCTGTACATGGTGAACTAGACTATAGTCCATCCTCCACCAGCTGACATTTGGTTACTTGAATTATATACCATTAATGGTTACATATAATTACACAATATTGGACACATACTTTATGATGACAAAGGAGGAAGACAGTGATAATATTTGCCTTAGCCATAACAAGACAAAACTCCACACCATTGACATAGATGCACATCATACTTCACAAGTTGAAGCTGGCTCATATCACACGATGCTGAAGGCTGTGAGCTTCAACGAGTGATGTATGATGTAAGTGGGGTTTTGTGTTTATGTCATGGCCCTACAGTCATTAAATGAAGAAAATCAACAAATTTGGAGGCCAAGAAGTCTGGCTACACCGTACTCCATAGGGGCATGGAGTAAGGAGCTCCCATAGGCTTAGCATAGAGAAGGCCGTACCAGCATGTAATAAGTGTTTATGGCTAAGGCAAATGTTATGTGGTTAGCTGGTTTACGGGGCCAAAGCCCAAACAAAAAACATTTGCCAACTAGAAAGTGTATATAATCAACGAAAATCATGGAGAGGGAGAAACAAAGCCAAATAAGAAGCAGCCCCCCTACGAACACTGTGGGTGGTGCAGTGCCCTTGTAGGCCAATGGCCTTGCATAAAGATGAAAACTTAGAAGAATAAGCTGAGTACGAGACACTAAACAGCCGGCCCGCAGGTTTACTCGTACAAGCAGCGAGATGGTCCTTCAAAACAGAAACTAGGCACAGAACACTGCCCTTTGATGTCCCGAAAACCATGATTAAAAAAACACACAACTTATTTTGAATCTCCAAAAATGATAACATGATCGCGGTTGCTGACATACACGAGCAAATTCTCACAAATAATCTGATAATTAAAGAGAACATTATAATTTTTTGGTGAAAAATTGCGAAGCCCTTGCAAGAATTCCTGGTGGTTTATAATTGTCAATTTCAAGCTCAACCGCTCGCTGCACATCTTCACGTAGATGTTGATCCTGCACGGCAAGCTGGCACATCACCTGTAACAGGGTTATGGTATAGGTATTACATCCTGATTCATTGTTAAAATGGTGGTATTCCCAATATATTCTAAGAATAGAAATATATACAAAGGGAGATAACACGGCTAAAGTATTTTCTTTATAAGGCCAAAAAAAATAAAAGTTATGTTTCAGGTAACATGGTAAGAAAGACTAGGGTCGGTAGGTCGGATATTTATTTTATTTTATTTTATTTTTTTAACATGAAAGTACTGGCCATCCTCCGTGTAAACCCCAAAAATGACCCAAAAAGTTTAAAATTATGAAATTTTCTTTAAAAAAAAAGTAGGGTCGGCCCTGTTTTTAGAGAGTCGGTCGGGTGACCTGAAACAAACCTTTTTTTTATTTGGCCTAATCAAATATTGAAACCTTGGTTATGTCGATCACCTAGGCCAGCAATTTAGTGTTTCAAACAACACTTGAATCACTAAGGGTTGTGTCTCACCAAATTAGGCCAAAATGAAAAACTTTGGCAAGGTGCCATCTCTGACAGGGTGCTAACTTTCACCGGGAGCCTTCTTGGACCGCCTCGACAGAAAATGGTTTATTTAGGGCAACTAAAGATATAAGTTATGAAAAAGGTAATGTAGATTTTAAGGGTTAAGATGATATTTTTTTCTTTATTTTATCAAGTCACCCAGTCCAAGATGGCTCCAAGTCAAAGACTTTCGCATTGGGCCATTATGGCAAGACACGGCCAAAGGAATTTTAAACATAAAAATGTCAAATTCCAATACCTTGGGTAGAATTTTCAGCACGAGGGTATGACGCCCATAGAGGTCAATGTACGTTGGTAGGTCCTGTGGTAGCGACTCATACACCACCCTCCTGATGGTTGGAGTCAGACGCTGCATCTTCTCTTGGTGTTTGGCATCCCGATCACTCTTGAGCTGCTCATTCAAAACCACTCAATAAATCAACATCTATTATGCAAATGCAATGTTTGTAGATCTTGTATAGTTAATGTGTTTCTTTATTGCTGATCACCTGGTAACTTCCTGAATATCCAGATATAAGTGTAACGGTCGCGGAAAAGTCATCTGGAGAAAGCGGGATTCGAACCCATGACCTCCTGACTCCGGAGCCAAGTGCTCTACCCCTGAGCTACTTCCCCTGCTGACAACTTAACCGCACCGTACGTTACTGGATCTGCATGGTCCTTACATAGGGGTGTAGGATTACCCAAGTGATACCTCCCTGCAGAGTTATCACCAAGGCGTGAGTAATCCGTGCCCCTACATAAGCATGTTGGTCCATATAAGAAGATAACTAGCACAACTTATCTTAATCACGTGAACATTACATAAAAATGGCCAGAAACATCGTTTTTTTACAAAATATAGATATAAACTAGAAGAGGTGTGCTTGTGGGGTCTTTAGCTGACAAAATGGTTCTTAGCTGACAAAAGGGTACCCTTTTGTCAGCTAAAGGCCCACATGGGGGCTTAAGGCTACAAAAGTGGCGTTAAAGCACAAAAGTGGTTCTTAGCTGACAAACTCTATGGGGTGGCTCTTAGCTGACAAACCCTATGGGTTGGTTCTTAGCAGACCATCCCTATGGGGTGGTTCTTAGCTGACAAAACCTATGGGGTGGTTCTTAGATGATAGACCCTACACAGTGGTTCTTAGCTGACAAACCCTATGTACTGGTTCATAGCAAACAAACCCTAATCAGTGGTTCTTAGCTGACAAAACCTACAAAGTGGTTCTTAGCTGACAAACCTTATGGGGTGGTTCCTAGCTGACAAACCCTATGTACTGGTTCATAGCAAACAAACCCTTATTATGCCAATAGTGGCCAGGCAAAAACACTATGTACTGGTTAATATCAAACATACCTTATTTATGTCAATAGTGGTCAGGCAAAAACACTATGTACTGGTTCATAGCAAACAAACCCTGAGCAGTGGTTCTTAGCTGACAAAAGTATTGTTTTTTTGCTAACAAATCCGATAATGTGTTTTAATTATCCAGGGATGCCAAGCGTAAAGATTTTTCATAATTTTAAGATTTTTTACCCCAATCACGACCATTACGACTTCTGCTGGCAAATTACGATCTTTAGGATTTTTTCAAGTGTATAAATACTTGGCACCACTCAGCTGGTGAAGGGTATGTATCTAGAGCCAGAATCCCCCTTCATCCACTTACTTTCAAATTGGTTACCATGCCGCTGCCTACAAACTGACCCACTATAAGTAGGCATTGATTATCACTTTATATACATGGAATATAAAGCCAGCACTTGCTTATTTGCAAGTGCATTTTAAAGGACATGCTATTGTTTTGATTTTTATTATGATTTTCTGCAAAATATATTACAATTTTGGGGTTCAAAAATCGTAACAAATACGATAGGGTTCGTCAGCTAAGAACCACCCCATAGGGTTTGTCAGCTAAGAACTACCACATAGGGTTTTTCAGCTTAGAACCACCCCATAGGGTTTGTCAGCTAAGAACTACCACATAGGGTTTGTCAGCTGAAAACCACCCCATAGGGTTTGTTAGCTATGAACCACTGCCTAGGGTTTGTCAGCTAAGAACCACTGCCTAACGTTTGTCAGCTAGGAACAAACCCATACGGTTTGGCAGTTAAGAGTCACCCCACAGGGTATGTCAGCTAAAAACCACTGCCTAGGGTTTGTCAGCTAAGAACCACCCCATAGGTTTTTTTAGCTAAGAACCACCCCACAGGGTCTGTCAGCTTAGAACCACTGCCTAGGATTTGTCAGCTAGAAACCAACCTATAGGATTTGTCAGCTAAGAACCACTGCCTAGGGTTTGTCATCTAGGAACCAACCCATAGGGTTTCTCAGCTAAGGACCGTCCCATAGGGTTTTTCAGCTAAGAGCCACC
The DNA here is from genome assembly GCA_947462335.1 of Harmothoe impar. Lineage (NCBI taxonomy): Eukaryota > Metazoa > Annelida > Polychaeta > Phyllodocida > Polynoidae > Harmothoe > Harmothoe impar. Next base: position 64,403,453 of record OX381720.1, on the reverse strand, counting down.
TCAGAGGGTCTGTCATCCTTGAACCACATAAATGTTTGTCAGCTAAGAACTACCACATAGGGTTTGTCAGCTAAGAACAACCCCATAGGGTTTGTTAGCTAAGAACCACCCAATAGGGTTTGTCAGCTAAGAACAATCCCATAGGGTTTGTCAGCTAAGAACCACCTTATAGGGTTTGTTAGCTAAGAACCACCCAATAGGGTTTGTCAGCTAAGAACAATCCCATAGGGTTTGTTAGCTAAGAACCACTGCCCAAGGTTTGTCAGCTAGGAACAAACCCATAGGGTTTGTCAGCTAAGAACCACCTTATAGGGTTTGTCAGCTCGGAACCAACCCAAAGGGTTTGTTTGCTAAGAACCACCCCATGGGGTATGACAGCTAAGAGCTACCCAACAGGGTCTGTCAGCTAAGAACCACATAAATGTTTGTTAGCTTAGAGCTACCATATAGGGTTTGTCGGCTAAGTACCACCCCATAGGGTTTGTTAGCTAAGAAACACTGCCTAGGGCTTGTGAGCTAAGAACCACTTCCTAAGGTTTGTAAGTGAGAAACAAACCAATACAGTTTGACAGACAGGAGCCACCCCACAGGTTATGTCAGCTAAAAACCACTGCGTAGCGTTTTTCAGGTAAGAACCACCCTATAGGGTTTGTCAGCTAAGAACCACCCCATAAGGTTTGTCAGCTAAGAACCACATGAATGTTTGATAGCTAAGAACTACCACATAGGGTTTGTCAGCTAAGAACCACCCAATAGGGTTTGTTAGCTAAGAACCACTGCCTAAGGTTTGTCAGCTAAGAACCTACCCATAGGGTTTGTCAGCTAAGAACCAACCCATAGGGTTTGTCAGCTAAGAACCACTGCCTAGGACTTGATAGCTAGAAATCAACTCATAGGGTTTGTCAGCTAAGAAAACTGCCTCAGGTTTGTCAGCTAGGGACAAACCCATAGGGTTTGTCAGCTAAGAACCACCCCATAGGGTTTGTCTGCTAGGAACCACCCCATAGGGTTTGTCGGCTAAGAACCACCCCATAAGGTTTGTAGGCTAAGAACTACAACATAGGGTTTGTCATCCTAGAACCACATAAATGTTTGTTAGCTAAGAACCACTGCCTGAGGTTTGTTAGCTAGGAACAACCCCATAGGTTTGTCAGCTAAGAACCAGCCCATAGGGTTTGTCAGCTAAGAACCAACCCATAGGGTTTGTCAGCTAAGAACCACTGCCTAGGACTTGTCAGCTAGAAATCAACTCATAGGGTTTGTCAGCTAAGAAAACTGCCTCAGGTTTGTCAGCTAGGGACAAACCCATAGGGTTTGTCAGCTGAGAACCACCCCATAGGGTTTGTCTGCTAGGAACCACCCCATAGGGTTTGTCAGCTTAGAGCCACCCCACAGGGTCTGTCAGCTAAGAACCACTGCCAAGGATTTGTCAGCTAGAAATCAACCCATAGGGTTTATCAGCTTAGAACCACCCTATAGGGTTCGTCAGCTAAGAACTACCCCATAGGGGTTGTCAGCTAAGAACCACATAAATGTTTGATAGCTAAGAACTACAACATAGGGTTTGTCATCCTAGAACCACATAAATGTTTGTTAGCTAAGAACCACTGCCTGAGGTTTGTTAGCTAGCAACAACCCCATAGGGTTTGTCAGCTAAGAACAAACCCATAGGCTTTGTCAGCTAGGAACCACCCCATAAGGTTTGTCAGCTAAGAACCACATAAGTGTTTGATAGCTAAGAACCACCACATAGGGTTTGTCAGCTAAGAACCACCACATAGGGTATGTTAGCTAAGATCCACCCCATAGGGTTTGTTAGCTAAGAACCAACACATAGGGGTTGTTAGCTAAGAACCACTGCCTAAGGTTTGTTAGCTAGGAACAACCCCATAGGTTTGTCAGCTAATAATCAACCCATAGGGTTTGTTAGCTAAGAACCAACACATAGGGGTTGTAAGCTAAGAACCACTGCCTAAGGTTTGTTAGCTAGGAACAACCCCATAGGTTTGTCAGCTAATAATCAACCCATAGGGTTTGTCAGCTAAGAACCAACCCATAGGGTTTGTCAGCTTAGAACCACACCTTAGGGTTTGTTAGCGAAGAACCACTACCTAGGATTTGTCAGCTAGAAATCAACCCATAGGGTTTATCAGCTAAGAACCACCCCATAGGGTTTATCAGCTAAGAACCACCCCATAAGGTTTGTCAGCTAAGAACCACATAAATGTTTGATAGCTAAGAACTACCACATAGGGTTTGTCAGCTATGAACCACACCTTAGGGTTTGTTAGCTAAGAACCACTGCCTAGGGTTTGTCAGCTAAGAACCACCACAAAGGGTTTGTCAGCTAAGAACCACCCCATATGGTTTGTCAGCTAAGAGCCACCCTACAGGGTCTGTCAGCTAAGAACCACATAAATGTTTGTTAGCTAAGAACTACCACATAGGGTTTGTCAGCTAAGAACCACCCCATAGGGTTTGTCAGCTAAGAACCACCCCATAGGGTTTGTCAGATAAGAACCACTGCGTAAGGTTTGTTAGCTAGGAAAAGCCCCATAAGGTTTGTCAGCTCAGAACCAACCCATAGGGTTTGTCAACTAAGAACCACTGCCTAGGATTTGTCAGCTAGAAACCAACCCATAGGGTTTGTCAGCTAAAAACCACCCCATAGGGTTTGTCAGCTAAGAACCACTTTTGTGCTTTAACGCCACTTTTGTAGCCTTATGCCCCCATGTGAGCCTTTAGCTGACAAAAGGGTACTCTTTTGTCAGCTAAGAACCCTTTTGTCAGCTAAAGACCCCACACCGCTAGCAGAGATGCATATCTACAGTTTTTAAGAGAACTTAGTATTACATAACTGACCTGTGCTAATAATTGTGACGAGAAGCGTTTTCCCTTTCTTGCAAGTATTAATCGAATGATGTTTTGTCTCTGCAATTCCTGCCCATAGATTGTTTTGTCAGAATTGTCCACGCCAATTGCTCTCCTTTGCAGCTTAACATTTACCAAGTTTCCAAGTGGCGAATCCCCTGCTTCTTCAAGGTACTTCGTTAAAGAGAGTTCGTGGCTGACACAGTCAGAATGGGTAAAGATCATGAAACAGTTGTCAATGGCAGATTCTCCATACAGGTCCTACAAATAGAATAAAAATAAACATCACAACTGTCATAAACTGTCCCCAATAGCAGCCCTCGGGTACACCCAACCATATAAGTACCTTTAGGGGTCAAAACTATACTGTTCTCATAGATATTCACCAAAATCTAAACGTCTAGTCTGTCATGTTGTGGTATGTAATACGTACTGTCATGTATTTGAAAGATTCCCTCTGCTCCATAGAGAAACGGTGACTGGCCAAATTGAACACAAACAGCAAGGCATCGATTCCATCTTCAAATACATCAGCCAACTAGCAAAAAACATTTGAAAAAATATAGTTAATTAGAATGATTTGTCATTTATCTTAATGTGCCGTTTCCAAATTCTTCCAAGATGCTCTAAACTGTTGTAATATCTTTGTGTATGTTATGTTGGATAGGCATCCTGTAAGGAAATCATAGCAATCAAGTAAAATCAAGTAATCTCCTGGTTTAATTTACTGTAAGATTTGTTACCTTGGATAATTCAGACATTATGTCTTCATGCTTGCGACTTGTGTCAAAGTAACCAGGAGTGTCGACTACCGAGACATCTATGTTGTCAATCTTACATTGCCCAATTTGAAGACCGTGAGTCTCAGCTGAAGATACAATGGACGTAGTTGTAGGCTTTTCAATAAAGACACATCGTCCTCGTGTTGCCATGTGTTTTGCAATGTTAAGGTAGCTGAACATTTAAGGGATACCCGACTAAATGGGTACAGGGGTCTTTTTTGGCTAAGAAATATTCATATGAATTGCCACAAAAAAAAGGATGCATAAACACAACTGCATAATATTATAGTTAATATAACCAAGTTACAACTTACGTCACAACTTATACAGAAGAAATGGCCAAATCTGAGAATGTCATAATTATTTAGTCAGCGTATATCTAAATATCTTTGTTGAACATATATAGGTAATGGTTTAAAGATGGTTAATTTACAACATTACAAAGATGGTCATGCAATATATAAATGAATATGAGGTAATACAAGTTTACACGTCTCAGCAAATAAAAGAAACTGGAAGAAAAATGTCTACAGAGGTGTATAAAAGTAATTGTACGAGTTAATTATAAATGTCATTTTGCTATGAACATATGATTTTGTTTTTGAGGTTGGGCACCATGGATCTGTATCCACTCACATTCAGGGCCACTGCCTTCCACAAAATATGCATTTCCAAGAATCAGGTTTCCTGTAGCACTCTTTCCGGCACCTGTTGTTCCCAACAAGACAAGACTTGAAAACAAAAGTGCTATATATTATTGTCATATCAGGCCATCGTCGTCTAGTATATTTAAAAAAATCTACGTTGATATGCATGACAGTAAGTGATAATACAATCTGCAATTAGGTGTGTGATCTTGTGTTTATTGTACATACTAACAGCGTAGATGTTACCGCTGCAACAATACCCACTATGCCTGCTCAACCAGTTCTCAGTGTGGTAGGCTGTGGTGCACGCTCCTTTATACACAAACGGTAGCCAAGCGCCACTAGTGTTGGTTGCAGGTATTAGGTAACAAGTATAGTGGACGATGATAAATCGCAACCATATAGTATACAATGTGTAATCCTAGAAATGTACAGTTTAATAATAGCAGTTTAAGGATTCATAATGTCATTTATAGTCTACAAAACTGGGTTGAAGTCCCATCGGATAAGACAAACTCATTATCATAATTTCTATATGATAATCAACAATTTTGATATAGGAACTGAGGTGTGAGGACGATAGCAATGCATCACCAATTGATTACATGCCTCACATGTGAGTTGACATGGGTGCCTTGGTCTTTTTAGTAGTAGAAAGGAAATCGGTAGTCTCCTAAATTAAGAAAACAATGATGCTGGAGATTCCATAGATAAATTGCTCACAATAATTTGATTTCTCACACCGCCCCATGGATACTAATAACGGTTTTAAACATACCGAACGTCCTGCTGTCCCTGCTGACTCGTGGGCTGATATTCAGAGAGTATCCACCGCCTTCGGGTCATGGAGATTTTGTCCTTCATCTAATGGACAAATGAAATGGTGATTTTGCATCAAATTCAGAACTTATCTCATCGTGTAATGATAACTACTGCCATTGTGGTCTTGATGTGTTTTAGAGTCACTGCAAAGCGGATCAGGTTCAGAATATTGTTCAGGATTATCTAGTATCTAGATTGACATTTTGTAATGTGTCCTTCCCAAAATCGTTATACTGTTTATGAACATGTTACATTGGAAGAACGAATGTGTCATACTAGACTTGTATATCACCATGTAAATGTCAAATAAAGTAATTTAGTCTAAATTATTGGGAGCCTATATCAAAAGCATGAATGTCGAAATTACATTAAAATCTATGCATGTTTTAAAAACATCATGATCCATTTTTGTGGCGTACATAAGAATCTGATGATAGGATTTTATAATCTTTATCTGACATGTTGTTCTCTTGAGAAAATACTAACTTGATTAATCAATTGATATTTCGTTTATTTTTACCTCGAGGAGATTGTGTTTTTTTGTATTCCACAGCATTTTTAATAAAATAATTTTGTGGTGGGGGCCACATTAGTGGCGCCCATCCATAATTTATGCAAGAGTTTACTCTTGTCATAACTATTATAATAGACCAAAATACTCACCCGCTGATTCAGGCGTGCAATATCAGTCATACCTAAATCCTCCACGTAGTCCCTGATATCTTTTGTTGTTAAAGCGGTGTATATGTTTTCCAATTCCTCGGGCGTCTTATTGCTGAGAGGTGTAGCCGTCCCGGGTATCCTAGTGGGACAAGGCTCGGTGATCTGCGGTGCCTTCTCCCTCAGAGGCATGGCAGTTTCAGACTCTGCAGATCATAAACAAGGCCACTTTCAGCCATTTCATGATAGAAATAAACTAAATACTACAATTCACAGATTCATTATTTATTATTGCCAAATATTACATCCAGATCTTGGTACTAGCAGCTCATGCTGCAGTAAAGTCGCTGATCTTGGGACAGTGTGTCTGATAGTGATGTAAGCTACTTCCACAAAAACAACAATCTTACTGTGCTGGGCCCTCAAGTCCTCGATGTCCAGGCCAAAGTCCTGTGTAACAAGGTCTTGTTTGTTGTACTTCTCACAGAGGACAAGGCAGAATGCAGTGAACTGCTGCGGGCTGACTGTGTATAAATGCATCATGAGAGCATTGCGGCTCTGACTTTGGCTTGTTTCCTAAAATTAGTTGTATAAATATACCTAGTAAATGTTAAATCCTTGGTACAATATGCATTATCACATAACCTGGACTGATTGATAGATGCAATGTTAATGTACAGTCAGATTTAAGTTATTAATTGAGTCTCCTGACCAGAAATGCCAGGTCAGCCCAGCATCGATGCATGGAATAACTCATAATGTCCCTTTTTTTAGTCCAACAACACAATAGTTATTACCATTGGATTGTTGCTTGTGATATTATTCATTTATACTCCATATTAGATTAGATCTCCATATTAGTATACCTAGTATGTGTGCGTGTGTGTGTGTGTGTGTGTGTGTGTGTGTGTGTGTGTGGATGTGTGTGTGTGGATGTGTATCTTCATTATAGGAAGCCAACTAACCTGAACAGTTTGAGAACGATACCTGTCTATTACACCAGCCTGTACCAAGCTGGCCATGAAGAACGGCTCTACATCTGAAATATTAACACATTTTACCATCGGGGTGGTTTGTATAGACTATGTTGCCGTATAAATATATTTTAATTAACTGCAGTGCAGTACAATGTTTCCTACGTCATGAACAATAGTTACCCTCCCCAATGTGTTTTAGCAACCCTGGAAGTGTACATTGTAGTTTGAAATGTCTATGAAAGGTAAGAACTATGTAGAGGTTAGCAAGGTCACATATAGTGTGGGAGAGCTGGGTTTATTTCCTGGGAAATTTGCAGAAAGACACTTTAAGCTAACCACCACACTCGAGAGTCATTTTTTCATTCCCAATCTTTTGTTAAGGTGGCTCGATTTCTTGGTGTGAAAGTAGGTAGAGTCAGGCAGCCTGGAACATGCCATTTTTTTTATTTAGCCTAATTAAGTTCGGTGTAACGATATGCGTGTAGTACATGCAGAAGTGTGTTTGGATACTACTCACGTATCTTGGCTAAAAAGGCAGGACCGGCCTTGTCCAGTATTGCTCGTATAGCAGCTGCATCCAACTGTCGGGACGCCATATCTGCAAGTGACAGTTCTAAGCAATTTTGAAATAATTCAAATAGAATCATGGCTTCCAGGATTCCCTGGCATTGTATTGAAAGGCTTCATATGTACTGAGATTATTTAGCCATAATAAAATTTAACAACAACAGCATCCCTCCATGAATTTGGGGGCCTTTACATATCTAACTGAAATCTAATTAAATGGCCGTTGGCCTATTGACATAGATATAATGTGATTCGAGCAGGGAATATTTACTCAGTCGCTCATTTACTAAAGATGTGTCTTACTCTAAATGGATTGATGGACACCGACAGTGTCCACCAGAAAATATCCAACAGTAAATGCTGAAACTTGAATTTCGAAGGTTATCTAATTTCTATATTCAAATGTATTTAAGCAAATCAGTCAAGACCGGCAGAAGTGGCCCTATTTGTGTCGATGTTAAACAACCTGAGGTGGGTCCTCTTTTGCTGAGCATGCTCAGTGACTCCAATAACAATTTCTTTTTAATTTGTGCATAATCCAAAAGTAGCACACAGGTGTTCAGGTTGACCTGGTAGGACTGGGACTCCTTTGTTGTGATGTGCCTCATGGGCTGGTAGATGTGGGCCAGGAGGACCTACTTACACAAGGGTGGTCTATGTTGTGTGTATGTGAATGTAGACTAGCTATACAATCTGATACTACAGGGAAGGCCTTCAAGGGGTGCACCTCTCTCCCTACATCATGAAGATTTCAGCCAGGCTTGTTGAGTTTATATAACACTAGTGATCCATGCAGACCACTACTATACTACAGAATGTTAGTGGCACAGTTAGGAACTACATGATCCACTCCCTCTATCATATGCCTTTCAGCTATTATATGGGGAAGGCCTTCAGCTATAAGATCTAGCCACATACAATATAATTATACTAAACAGCCCAGTCCAATACACACATATATATATATACATCATAGCAGACAGCTATTAGGTTTGCCTTGGTTAATTTCTCTCTGATTATAGCATGAACGGATTCTTCTGTGTGTTGATAACCTACCTTATAGTCCTGCGTCTCCTCTGTTATCAATATTAGCCCTGCACTCCTCACACCGAGTGAGGCCAACGTATGTTATACATGTATGTCACAGTAACCACTGTCGTTACGCATCGTTGCTGTACCACAAAAGTCGCTATACTAAAAGAGGCCACATATAGCTTATACACATACAGTCTGTAACACAGCAATCTAACTAAGCTAACTCATATATAAATAGTCACCCTGAGTGTCACACTGATGTCAACACTTACAGCTGCAATCCTACTTAAATATTAAGGAATATATTGAATCTGAAAAACATAAAGAAATACTTTTTTTCTGCTTGATACTGCCTTTTAAAGGGATTTTTTCATCAATGAGGTCAATAGTTACAATAACTACACGTAACTTATATTTATGACTGGCCTGCCTCATCAGATACACATACCAAAGCACTGGAAGATTCAAATTTAAAAGTTCAATGAGTAGAAGCAAGTAGTGCCAATACCCATAACCTGGCTGTAGCAGGTGCACCCCTACAGGAATACTGGGGGGAATAGCGTAAGGTCATCCTGACCAAGGAGGCTGCCCTGTCCAAGTTTTGTTGATGGTACAATGAAAGGGGCACATCTCGCTACCCCTCTAGTGACAGTCAGAGTGGAGCCTGGACAGGTACTCAGCCCTATATATATGAGGGCGCTGGGGGGTTAACATGTTAGTAGTATAGTATGTATCGGAACGGGACTATAGTTAAGTACTGTTTATTACTCAATCGACATGCAGCCAATCAGAGGCCTCCATTTGGTCACGTGACCGGAAGTGACCTACTTAGGGGATTAGTGGTGACGTCACGTGACCTAGTTAGCCAATCAGAGGCCGCCATTTGGTCACGTGAACGGAAGTGACGTCATATGACCTACTTATGGACCGGAAGTGACGTCATATGACCTACTTAGGGGACCGGAAGTGACGTCATATGACCTAATTTAGGATCACGTGACCGGAAGTGACCTGATGAGTCACGTGACCGGAAGTGACGTCACATGACCTAATGGCCAACCGGAAGTGAGTGACCGGAAGTGACCTGATTGATCACGTGACCGGAAGAAGAAGAAGAAGAAGAAGAAGAAGAAGAAGAAGTTTTTTGTTTAGGAAGTGAGGGTCTTTAGGATCACGTGACTGGAAGCGACGTCGTCACATGAGTGACGCTTTAAGAGACTGCGCGACTTACTAGTAAAAGAAGACGTATGAAAATAAAAACACAACAATGTTTTATTTTATTTTTTTATTTCTTTTTTTTCAATCTTGATAAACACTCTATTTTTGAAAAGATGCACACGCTTATTTTTTTTTTTTTCATATCTCTAAAGGACTCGTTGTCACACCGTCAGAATGCACGCGACGCTTATAATACAAGTAGCGCACGCCGTCTTTCTCTATGGTGTAGGTGACCATTTTGTTTCGCACCACTTTGAAATTTCTATTTACAGCAATGAGAGTTTTTCGTTGGCGAAGAACATCCAAGAAGTCGTCTGGTTCCTGAGGGTTTTGTTTCTTCTGTACGCCTTTTGCACTCCATTTTTTGGATTTTCTTTCACCGGTGTCGCTGACTCGATCGTAGCAAATGTAAGTCTTAGGGTTGAGACTTAGGATCCCGTCACCTTCCCACTCCGCTTTCATGAGCCCCGAAGTTCTCAGATCGTGAAGGTACCGTCTCTCACAACATCCGCCGGGCGGCGGACACCATTCTCGCACTCTTTCCGTCTTTGTCTTCACGAAAAGCTCTAAGTGATCGTCGCACACCGCTGTCGGAAGCCACTTTCGTTTCTCTCTGAAGTACGTCTCTCTCAGGCGAGGTTTGACTAGGTCATCCAACGTGTCACCGCTGAGAGCCATGTAAAGACTGTCGGTGTCCATTTGACAAAGGGCATAATCGCGCCGATCGACGAATCTATCCAAGAAGTCGTATGTGAACTCTAACATTTTCAACTTCGCGTACTGGTATACCATGAACCCTATTTGAATAGGGAGGTTGTTCTTGACTGTTTTCGGTTGTAGTTCGACTTCAAACAGATCGGAACTCAACTCGGACGCCTTTTTGAAGCGCCATGAATTGGCCAATAGTTCGAACTTCCGACTGTCAGTGTATCTCACCGCCGTGTGTTTTTCTTTGTTGCAGATTGTTTTACCGTACGTAGCGTTTCCCATTAACTTGTAACAGTCTGACAGAATTTTCTCGTTCTCGTTCACGTCGCCACGTCTTCGCGCCGCCGTTACTTCGTCCGCGAAACCGGCAAAGGAGCGTTTAGGTAGGTATTCTACCACCAGCTGCACTTTGGTGACTATCAAACCGTGCTCTAAATACCACTTGAGAAGCGGCGTTCCCAAGAGAATATTTTTTCCGTGGTAACTCCCTATCAGACATCTCTGAGGCGTGTTCAACAGCTTTTCTTCCTGCGCAAAGTCTGACATGTGAGGTCCTATGTCCGATTTTGAAACGGTCGCGTTCTTGAAAACGGGGGTCATTTCTTCGAAGTAGTCTCGTAGGTGAGGCGGCGTAGTGATGTCCACTTGAACTAAACCGAACATTTTCTCCTCTTTCACAGCGGAAAGGATGTCGCTCTCGCTCATCGCGTTTCGAGACACTTTCAAAGCGTCAACCTTCCAGCGTTGTTGGGAGACCTTGACCCGCTCATCTCGACGCTTCATCTCTCGCCATTCGCACTCCCACACGACAACCAGTTTGTGACCTAGCGCTTTCAAGTAAGCGCTTACTCTAGTCGTTCTGTTGCGTCTCTCCTCTCTCAGTGAAGCGCACTGATATCGGTGCGACGGTATGCACTCGTGAGCGTGGAACCAACACCCGTGAAACTGGAAAACCGTATTAGAGGCCGCGTGAAACCCGTCCACGCGAATTCTCCGACAGCCTACAACCATCTCGCCGCCGTTCAAAGCGTGGCGCAGTTTCACGTCGCGGTCGTGCTCTACGAAGCGTAACCACTCCAAAGCGCTGTGAGAGTTTCTTTGCCTAATTTCGGGCTTGAACTCGGTCTCAGGCCGTCTCACCGCGTAATAGCCCGTGCAGTGCGCTTCGCTCATGCAGCGCAAGTACAGAAAGTTAGCGTCTAGTCCTAGGATGTGTTGGCACGGTCTCGCTTCTTCGCCGTACTTGTGCTCCCTTATGCGCGTGGTGCCCTTCTCGTGAAATCTATGGAAGATGATGGAAGGACCGCCGACTAGATTTTCTTTGATCAGAGCGTGGAGGACGGCCTCGAACTGGGGGAACGTTGTGAACGCGTCTTCTAGGTTTTGGAAGAGGAACCGTAAAGTCAAACCGGCGAGAGAAACTCCGTCTTTCAACATGTCAATGCCGCGATCTTGGAAAAATTTAGCGTGATTTTTCAGAGCTTCTATGAAAGGTTTGACGTCTTTGTTGTTGTAGTGGATCAAGTAGTCTTCCATAGTTTGCATCTTCTCGTCGGACCAAACTTTCTGACATGCGGCGTGGTCGGATTCGGACATTTTGACGCCCGTCAGCTCGCTGTCAAAAGCCGATCTCGGCGGCAGCGTTCTGTTTGCCAGTTTCCTGGTAGACGTCATCCATTCGTAAGGAAAGTGACCTTTCTCTTCGTTCCTGGTGAAAGCTCGCAAATAGGTCGCGTAGTTGTAACCGGGTGCCAAATAGTTGACTACGTCCAAGAAAACCGTGTGCTGTGTGTAAACCGCCAAGTATTGATTGCTTCTCTTTATGACGCTGAATTCTTGGTTTCTTCGGTCTCCGGAGGCAAAGAACGAGTGGAGGCGTATTTTGATCAGGTTCAAGTCGTAACGCCCCGAGTTGAAGCCCACGACTGGAGCTTGACGGATGTATCTCAGATCACGCTTCTTCAGTTGAACTAACGGGTGTCTGGTCTGAGCCGCAGCGAAGCCGCCTGGAGAAGGGGTGAACGTCGCCTCCTCCAGCAGGAGAGCTTCACCTATCGCCGCATCTAACTTCGCTAAGGTCGGTCGGTAAAGTTCTAGCACAGCTTCCCCGATGACTTTGGCGTTCTCGTTTATGTGATTTAAAACTCGGTCCAACAAGGGGTCGGAATCTGCGTCGGATTCTCTGACGAAGCAGACGGGCCCCTCCCACCCCGGAAAGTCGGATGCGACGCTAGCCGACAAAGGGACGTGATCCCACAGCAGGGACACGTGTTCCGTCGACGGTTCTTTGCACGGTCTGAAGAAAGCCTCGAAATCGAAGGCGATCTTGTAAGGGTAGATTCCGGAATGTCCGTCGGGGGGAAAAATGGAGAAGTCTGCTAGCGCTTCGAAAATCGTTCTCGAATTTTGGTAGATGCCACCTACGTAGCGCAACTTGACTTGTCGGCAAGAGGAAAGCTGGTTCCTGTGTCTCTTCAGCAAGAACTCGGTGGTGAACGCCGCCATACACTTGCAACATTCGTATATGCCCGCGTACGCGTTGAAGTCCGTGACGAGAGAGACGTGCAAACCGCCTTTCGCCGTCAGGTGTAGGTTGACTTTACCTCGGGCGGCCAGAGTTCTGGAAGGCGGTCTGATCAGAGTAACGCGTCTTCTCAACTTCCGCCCCGGCACTTGACGCGACGCGGTGTAAACCGCTATTTGTACGTCAAACAAGTTCTCTAACGCGGGTAAGTCGCGGATGTTCAGACCCGGAAAGGATTCAGGTGTGGCAGCGGGACAGAACTGACGTAACAAATCTGAAGCGCGCTTGCTGGTGTTGTATAAGTGAAAGGAAATGCAGCGGAAGATGCAGAGGTTGTCCTTGTTGGGGAAATCTAACACGCCGCTTCTCTTTCCAACTCGACCGGCCTGAGTGATCCTACCGCCTATGGGGAATTCCCCCGGTCCCATGTAAACGCAAATGTTCAAATTGGTAGGAAAAAGAACGTGCCACTTGGTGTCAGCGTCGCAAAGTTTCCATACTTCCTCGCAAGCGACGGTGTTTTCCATCTTTGAGAGGAGCTCTTCCAAAGTTTCTGAATTAGTTATAGTAGGGAGCGGTTGTATGAGAGTTGCGTTGTTCTGGGAGGCGTGAAAGTAGCGCAGTTTGCTCTTGTCTTCTCTGTGTTGTAAGAGTAAGCCTACCGAGAAACCCACTTTGTATCTGAATCTTTGTGTCAAGTGAATGCGACGCATAGTATCTACAGCGTCACTCAACTCGCCGGTTGGTAGCCTGAAGTTTGTTACACTCACGCGAGTCCCGTGCATCCTGACGCCCGTTTGTATCGCAGGCCAATTCGCCGTGAACGTTTCCTCCCCGTTCGGTACAGCACATATGCGCGGAGGGACGGTCACCCCGTCCAGAGATTCGCGTCGACAGGCGATCTTTCGGCAATCGCCTTCTCCGCATAGAGGGCAAAACTTAGGTACTACTCTACAATTTTCTATGTGTCTCTCGTGGTTGTACGGTCTTTTAAACATTTTGAAACACTTTTCGCATACGTACTGTGTCATGTTTTTTTCACTCAGTTACCAACTACTTAGCCGTCTAACTATCTATCTATCTATCAATCTATCTGTCTATCTATCTATCTATCTATCTATCAATCTATTGTCTATCTATCTATCTATCTGTCTGCTGTCTGTGTATCCGTCTGTCTGTCTCATACAGCGTACGTCAAACGCTGTGTGTGTGCGCGCGTGAGTGTTGAGCGTCTCTCATTCCGAATCTATACCGAGATATTTGAGAATAATCTCTGTTTTGTCATCCAACTCTTTGAGCGCTCTGGCGGACAGCGTCACCCCCTGCTGTGTGGGTTTTTTGTCAGGACCTTCGTACTTGCGCACGTGGACGAGGTTCTTACCGCTGTAGTAGCTCACAGCTGCGTACACTTCGCCCTCCTCATCCAGCACTGCGAACCAGGGGGTGTGATTAGGTCTTCCTTGCGCGGCCGCTGTGTCGCGTATGCGCACCACTGCGCGGATATTGGCGATGCGTGCTATTAGCTCGAGCAGCGCGTCGGCCGTGAAGTGCACTCGCTTGCTTCTGGTCAGAGACGCCTCTTTCACCTGGCCGTCTTTTGTGTAGCGCGGCCTCCTAGACAGTCTAGCCACGTCCTCCCAGATCTCCAGCGTCAAAGCTCCGTCTAAGCAGAACTCTAACCCGAGAAGACGGGAGAAGGTTTCCTCTGCTTCTTCTCGTCCATCTCGATCTTTTTCTTGTATTTTTCTCTTCTTAGTAGGCCTTGTTGTTCTGGAACTCACCTTAGAACGTTTCACACCCGCAGGAAGAGTAACACCATCAGCGTGAGCTGAATCAGCAGCAGAACCGATAGCAGGAGCAGCGTCAGCGCTGGTGGTATCCGAGGCCTCGTTGTTGGAACAGAGCAGCCACACGCCGTCGGTGCTGAGTGTAGCGGTAGAAGATGAAGCGCCGCCGCCCTCGTAAGGTGGCGGTGAGGGCAGTCGCCACGGACCGGACGGGGCGCTACTAGTGGAAGTGAGGTCGAAAGGTCGAAGAGGAGAGCCGAAAAACGTACCGCCCACCCCTTTCCCTTCGGGTTCTTCGTACGCCTCGTCGTCAGCGTCGTTCTCTGTCTCACCCTGTTGCTGCTGCTCCTCCTCCTCCTCTTCTTCTCGGTTTAGGGGCTGAGTGTCTGAATAGCTGTCACTCATAGCGCGAGCGGCGTCGAGGGCGTCGGTCGATGTAGTGGTGGAGGAGAGGGGCTGTGCAACGTGCGGCAGGTCATCAAAGTCATTAACAGTAGTGGGGAGGTAAAAACCCGGTTGCCAGTACTGCGCTGTGCCAGGAGCGTTGTCGTCAGTAGTAGTAGCGGTAGCAGCAGGTGCAGCAGAAGCAGCAGCAGCAGCAGCAGCAGCAGCAGACGCAACAGTAGCAGGCGCAGCAGCCTCAGCAGGCACAGCCGTAGCAGGCGCAGCAGTAGCAAGTGCAGCAGCAGCAGCCGCAGCAGCCGCAGCACGAGGATCACCAGCAGCAGCAGCAGCAGCAGCAGGCGGAGCGGCAGTAGCAGCGGCAGTCGCGAGTGTAACAACGTCGCTAGCACGACGACTACTACCAGTAGTACTACTACCAGTACTACTACTACTAGTACTACTACTACTACTACTACTGCTACTACTACTACTACTACTACTGCTGCGAGCGCTCGCTACAGCGGGAGGGTGATAAGACCAAGCGGCTGCGGCGGTAGTCTCATTTTCAGTAGCAAGAGGAGGCACTGACGCTAAACGAGCGCTGTTCCGCGTAGTCTTCTTGTTCTTGGACGGCGCTAGGTGTTGTCTTTTGCTCATGGTGGTGACTGTAGAGAGCAGCAAAAGAATGAGTGAGTGAATGGAGGTTTCCAGGCCCCTTA
The DNA here is from genome assembly GCA_947462335.1 of Harmothoe impar. Classification (NCBI taxonomy): domain Eukaryota; kingdom Metazoa; phylum Annelida; class Polychaeta; order Phyllodocida; family Polynoidae; genus Harmothoe; species Harmothoe impar. Next base: position 64,387,752 of record OX381720.1, on the reverse strand, counting down.
TATACGCCTTCTCGCTTCTAGAGCTAAGCTACTTACTGACCCTGTTCAGCTGCCGCCGGCTGGCCGGCGGCCATTCACAAAAGAGAAACAAAAGACATAAGGCATGACGTTTTCAGCTGGATCCCTTTCCCCCCTTTTGAGAGATCGACTGTCATGAGCTAAGCCGCTTACCACCCTGTTCAGCAATTCAACGCGCATTAGCTGTATAAAGGATTAAGCGGTTGCTGCCGTCGACTGACCGGCGGCCATTCACAAAGACATAAGGTATGACGTTTTCAACTGGATCCCTTTCCCCTCTTTTTTTGAGGGATCCACTGTCATGAGCTAAGCTACTTACCACCCTGTTCAGCAATTCAGCGCGCGTTAGCTGTATAAAGGATTAACGGTGATGAGCTTAGAGTGTGTATACAAAAAAAACTACAGGAGGCGTGTGGCGTGAAGCAGGATCCCCCTAAGACGAACGTGTCTGTCTGTGAGTAGAGGCGTGTGCATGTGGTGAGCGACTTAAGTGTAAGACAAAAAAAAATCACCACCTCCTGCCGTGGTGAGTAGACCGGGCCGGCCAGGCGGCGGCCGGCTAGTTCAATAGGGAGGGGTGACAGCTGACTAAGGCTGTGCATGAAAAAAATCCGATTTTCACCTGACCTCTGACGTTTGTTACAATGAATGTCAGAGGGAGGGAGACGTCCTCAGGTAGGGGGTAGGAGGTAAGGCTATGGATGAGGAAGAAACACCGTTTTCAGCTGGTCTCCACGGATAGCGATGACATACCCCTCGTCATCTAAGCTCTTAAGGAGCGGAGCGGCTGAAAAAGCGTCATGCGGACAGGTCGCTAGACAGCTGGAGTGCTGTTGGAAATGGGATTAAACTCCCTCTGTATAAAAGCTCTGATTTCTGTTGGAAAAAAACCATATCGCCTCTGACCACAGTAACGTCTACTACCACCACCACCGCCACCACCGCCGCCGCCGCCGCCGCCGCCAAGACGAGACGAGATGGCTCAAGCTATTCCACTTTCAAGCTCGCCTTCACCGCCTTGTCCACCTGAAAAAAAGTTAATGCGGCTTGACGACGTGAGACGCGCGAGGCAGACCGATGGGGAGAACAGAGAGGAAGGACAGCGGCGGTTAGCCTATAGCGACGCCTTGCTTCGTCAACTAGGTAAAGAGTTGAGCGGCTGTTGGAGAGAGTTGGGCAGTAGCTTAAAAGTTACCGCCGCCCGTATGGATGCTCTAGTAGAGCGCAGTGTCAAGACACCGGAGGAGCTGTGTACGGCGATGTTCCGAGTCTGGTGGGGTGAAACCCCGCATCGTCATAGATGGGGAGAGCTCGGTCACGTCTTCACCCGCATTAGACGCGTGGAACTGTTGGCTCAGTGGATGTCCCTTCTCCACAGACAGGGGTTGGATTTCGAAAACCCCGACTCGCGCGCGATGCATAAGCACTTGGGCACCCTCGGCAGACGTCTAGGTAGCAGGTGGAAAGAGGTGGGGGACCATTTAAAATTGTCGCCTGAGAGGTTAGATAAGATCGCTGAAGAATGCGAATACGGAGGAAGTCCCGCTGAGTGGGCCTTCAGAGTGTTGAAAATGTGGCAAGATGAAGCTGACGGTGCCGGCGGTACACCTTTTGAACTCCTTCGAGTGTTGACTGAGGACATGGGAAAGTTTGACCTCGGCATCGCGATATTACTTGACTTTATCAAGCAAGAAACAACGAGAACGACGGACATGTGAATTGTTGTGTTTTATTTTCATACGTCTTCTTTATTAGTAAGTAAAAAAAAATATCATAACAATTAAGACGCGCGCCCTCTTAAAGTGTCACTTCCTCCAGTCGCAGCTGATCGCCTCATCGAGGCACGTGATAAACAAAAAAAAATGAAGAGACACGCTTCTTCCTCTCGAGAGGAAGAAGCGTGTCTCTCGATTGAAATCTTTTTCTTTTCTTTTTTTCTTAAAAGAGACAAACGCCCCTTAGAGTGCCCCCCACGCCCCTAGAGTGCCCCCCCTCCCCCCTCCCCCCCTCCCCCCCCACCCGCCCCATGCATCCTAAAAGCGCCCCCCTCCCCATGCATCTTAAAGGGGCCCCCCTCCCCCCCACCTCCCCTCCCCTCCCCTCCCCTTCCCTCCCCTCCCCTCCCCTTATACACTCTAAAGAACGCTTCTACCTAGTTCAATAAGTCACTTCCAGTCGCTCGTAAAACAATAAAAAATGAAAAAAAAAAAAAACTTATATCGTAGTGTTTTTTATTAGTTTACCGAAAAAAATAAGAGACTCGCCTCCTCCTCCTCTCCTTCTCCTCCTCCTCCTCCTCCTCATCCTCCTCCGCCTATTCCTCCTCCTCCTCCTCCTCCTCCTCCTCCAAAAAAAAAGATATCACATTTTAAAGCGCGTGACCCCTTAAAGACGCTCATCTCTTCATTAAGTCGCGTGACGTCACTTCTTCTTCCGGTCACGTGATCAATCAGGTCACTTCCGGTCACGTGATCCTCAATGAGGTCACTCACTTCCGGTTGGCCATTAGGTCATGTGACGTCACTTCCGGTCACGTGACTCATCAGGTCACTTCCGGTCACGTGATCCTAAATTAGGTCATATGACGTCACTTCCGGTCCCCTAAGTAGGTCATATGACGTCACTTCCGGTCCATAAGTAGGTCATATGACGTCACTTCCGGTCACGTGACCAAATGGCGGCCTCTGATTGGCTAACTAGGTCACGTGACGTCACCACTAATCCCCTAAGTAGGTCACTTCCGGTCACGTGACCAAATGGAGGCCTCTGATTGGCTGCATGTCGATTGAGTAATAAACAGTACTTAACTATAGTCCCGTTCCGATACGTACTATACTACTCATGTTGTCTAGTACTCATCTTACCTACATTAGAGGTTGTGTCAGGGTTAGTGGGGCTCCTTAGCTAAATGATCGTTCATTTTGTGATAGAAGCATGAGATTTGGTCCAGATATAGTTTGAAGTATACTTTTTCATATCAGAATGGGAGGCCTTCGGAAATTTTATTTTATCAGGTCGATTTTGACGACCAAAGTTAGGTCAAATTTAAAAGGTGTAAATATGCATATGATATCTATAAAAGATAATTCCATACCAAATTGCATTGTATTTACCATCAAAATATGACCCCATACATGCAATAACATGCCCAATCGCTTGATTTATATGATGTGACCTAGTTTGCCCTAATTTGACCTAGTTTACATATTGTCCAGTAAAAGGAGTGTTCAAAGTAAACAATGTTGTCGGAAGAAAATTGTCAGTAGTTTTCCACTCTTTGATATGTCCTCTGTCAGGAAAAAATATGTTTGCCTGTCTCTGTCCCTGAAAAGTGTCTCAAATCAAACATGGCCACTGTTAAACTAGGTCAAAGTGGCAAATTGTCATAACTATGGAACCAATCAAGGTAGAAACATGTTTAATCACATGCTTCTATCACAAAATGAACGATGGCATCTATATTTGAGGCTAAGGAGCCGCACTAGGTAAAGGGAAGGGCTCTATGCTGGTAGCAGTGCCCTAATAACTCCCACTCGTCCTGCACAGTTTGCTGAGTAGTCAGTGACAGGGTGAGGGGTACCAGCATTGAGGGAGCTCCAGTGCAGTGTGGTTGGATTTTCTTTTAGATTGTCTCTAATTAGCATACTGACCCATAAAGGCATACACAAGTTCCCCCGCTGCGATAGGTGGCACCACTGCTTTGACATATGACCACTCCATATCCATGTTGGTCCTGAAGTGGACCTAGTTTGCATGAGTTTAACACCAGGGTGAGTAACATTTCCCCCCTTCTCTATAGTGCAGAGTTACTACAATGATAGTGAAGAGGTACTACCAGCACACTCAACTGTCAGTGTGACTGATAGCCAGGGTGCAGTGGCAGCCTTATCTTATACCAGTATGTGGGCCGAGTCTTGTCATACTAGATGGGGAGGGGGGGGGGCTTGGGGGATTTTCCCAAAATAGCAATTTATTCAGACCCCCTCCCCCACCCATTAGCCTTAGTATATTGAGAAATGTTCCCCCCCCCCCCCCAAAAAAAAAAAGAAAAAAAAAAAAAATCACATGTGCCTGTGGAATCATGTGTGTGCGTGGGTATTTAAATGGACCGTATTAAATTTTGACCTCCACCCCCTATGACGTTTAATGTGTCCTTCCAAAGATCTTTTTACTATTCATGGAATGTTCTGTTGACTGATGGAATGAGAAATGTTTGGCCTGTATATCAAATAATGCAATTAAAAAAATATAATATATATTTCCACCAAGCCCCCCAGCTAGCAATACATGACTCGGCCTTATAGAAACCTTATTATCGGGAGGCTAATAAATAGCAGACTTACACAGAATATAGTCAGTCTAAAATTATATATAGACTTGGCATTTTTAGTGAAAACATGAAAAAATATTAAAAGATTAAAAATATTAAGACTAGGTATAGTTATGGTAGGCATATCAAGCAAAAGAAAACCACCTCTGTTGTCAATCCATACCCACAGGAGGTTGATTAAACTATGGGCCCCGAGAACCATACCTACACTCGACCTTATAATATAGTCTGCTACTGTGTATTATGGCGACAAGGATCTCAATAGTTATATGGCTCAGTCTCATGAGTTTGTAACAGTTCAAACGTCTTTGACCGGTGGCGTCTTTGACCGGTGGCGTCTTTGACCGGTGGCGTCTTTGACCGGGTATGTGATTAAAATGAAGAAAAAAGTAGTGCATAGTAAAGAAATGGGTAAATTTATTGTATAATATGTTAGAACACATCATTTCGAGGCATTATTTAAAATTGATATATTTCATATATTTATGTTACTGGCTCAGTCTCATGAGTTTGTAACAGTTGAAACGTCTTTGACCGGTGTCGTCTTTGACCGGTGACGTCTTTGACGGGCTGAAGAAAGAAAGGCCAAAAGGAACCCTTAATATGTGCATTAAAATAAAAAATTTTAATTGGGTAAAACAACCATAGACTGTTTATTACATGAAGAAGTTGAAGCTTAAATTTCTTTACTATATACTACTTTTTTCTTCATTTTAATCACATACCCGGTCAAAGACGCCACCGGTCAAAGACGCCACCGGTCAAAGACGCCACCGGTCAAAGACGTTTGAACTGTTACAAACTCATGAGACTGAGCCATATATAGACAGGTTCTTGAGTGTAGGCACAGGTCAGATTGTCACTCTGTGGGGATTAGACTTAAGACACAGTGTCAGATTGTTGCTTGGCGTGGGGTTATTATTGATTCCACTACATGAAACTGGCGACGAGGATCTTGATTTACAGAGTGCTTTTGAGTGTAGGCAAAAGGTCAGATTGGCACTCGGTGGATGCTGGACACCACAGCTATAGTCTAAAACCTAGGGAGTCACAATCTGACTCCAAGCCTACACTAAAAGAAAACTCTGTATGACAACCCAGATCCTCATCGCCAGTTTCAGTTATAACAAACAGATCCTCATCACTAGTTTCATGTAGTGCATTCAATATTAACTCTGTGCCAAGAGACAATCTCTATTATCATTTGGCGAAGGTGGTACATTGAAACAAATAGGGAGCCGCATACTATGGTGATAACTATTCTTGTATTGGCCCTGTCCACCTGCCTACAGGAAAGTAGTCCGCCCTAATTGTAGCCAATCAGAGGAACGGGTTCTGACCTATAAACTGTAATGGTCAACTAATGTGGTGGCTCAAGCAGGTGTGAAAAACAATCCCTTATTATGGCTTCACTACATATGTAGAAAGTGACAATAACAAGGACATTCTATAGTTATAGGGAATGGTCATTTTTTAACAACAGGGGGTCGGTAGATATTTGCATGTGTGGGTCCTAATTTTTGGGTCCTAATTCCCCCCCCCCCTGGCAGGTTGAAATGGAGTGCAGCCGACCCCTTTAAGCTATAGTGATGCGCAGGCTTTTTTCGCTAAAAAGGGGTGCATTTCTTTTGGTCCCCCCTTAAGAAGGTTCCCCCCTTCAAGGGGTCCAAATTTCTTGGTGCCCCTCCAACTCCCCCCCCGATGTTGTTAAAAAATGGCCACCTTAGGCTTGATTGTATAAGAAGTACAGCATGTGTTAGGCCAAAAAAAAAGGTTTGTTCCAGGTAACATGCCATGAAAATGTAGGGTCCGTAGGTCGGATTTTTTTATACTTTTTTTTTTAAACATGAATGTACTGGCCCGCCTCTCCAAAGACCCTAAAATTGACCAAAAAAGGGTAAAAATACAAAAATTTCTTCAAAATTGCATAAAAAAACGTAGGGTCGGCCCTGTTTTGATAGGGTCGGTCGGGTGACCTGAAACAAACCTTTTTTTTTTGGCCTAACTATAAGATGGTTGGAAAACGTGTGAAAAACAATCCACATTGGCCCTGTGCTGTACTGCCCTGCTGTTGGAATGCCCATAGCCTTATATATACTATGTAGGCCTGTATTGCACTTGGAGTTCCACCAATGTAGTCTGAATAACATTCTAAAGTTGATTTTGGGCTGCAGATGATTATAAATCCACAAACATACTCGTCCCCAATACAACCACTGTGTCTAAAGTCTAAACCCCAATGAGTGACAATCTGGGCCCATGCCAACACTCAAAAATGCTCCGTATGACATTCCAGATCCTCGTCACCAGTTTCATGTAGTGGAATCAATATTAACACCACGCCAAGCAATCATCTAACACTGAGTGTAAAGTCTGAACCCAACTCAGTGACAATCTCGGCCATGCATACACTCAAAACCCTTCTGTATAACAATCTAGATCCTCTTCGCCAATTTCATATAGTGGAATCAATAGTAACCCCACACCAAGAGACAATCTGACACAGCTAATAAAGTTTAAACCCCACCAGGAGACAATCTGATCCCGTACATATACTCAGAAACCCCTCTGTATAACAATCTAGATCCTCATCGCCAGTTTCATGTAGTGAAATCAATATTAACACCATGCAAAGTGACTATCAGACACCACTTCTAAAGTCTAGAGCACACCAACATTAAAGTCTAAACCCTACAAGTGACAATCTGCTCCTGTGCCTTCAAACGGGGGAGGAGGGATCAAGATTACTTACAGCTAATCATAGGGGGGAGGTCAGGAAAAAGTTTTTGGACAATCTACCAAGATCCCACCCTCCCCCTGCCCATCCCAGATAGGCTGCCCATTTGATAAATGACTCAGGCTTCAGGCTTAAATATGTCTAGCAGGCCCTAATAGCAATTTTTCAGTCAATATAGGTCTGGTGGCTCAGCTTACAGGCTAGACCAAGGTGGCCTAATCAGCAATCATTTGCCCTTCTCGAGACATTGTCCAGACCTGATCTTACATTATAAGAAATGATCAACACATGCCAGCACATATTTAAATTTTGGGACTCCCCTAGACTCACTACCATAATACAAACAGAAGCACAGGATGTATACTCTAGTAGGTTAGGCCAAGGACTACGGAAGGGCTATATAATAAGATAGGAGTGTAAAGACACTCATTTCGGATGCTCCTTGACAATGAATATGTGATCACTTTTGCATGTTGAAATAAACACCTATGTAAGATGTTATCTTAGCATAGCATATCCCATTGGACACATTATCTATATAGGACATATTCCTGATCACAAAAAAAATCTCATATAAGTTTAAATAAATCTACATCTAAAATCTTGATTTCAAATGATTAAACTACACCTAGAGTTGGACACTTCATGGCAGAAATGATACTGGAGTCGGACACTTGTCATTTCATTGGCTTGATGTGTATGCTTGACAATTTTTTCTATTCATATATTATTAGTCCCAATCAGATGAACTGTTTATTCAACATTTAGTCACGTATGCATGTAGCTATAGCTATCTAAATGACCTAGGTATTCAACACACTAATGAACCACAGTTACATGTGTATATTAATTTTGTAACTCAAAACCAATGGTGTCCGACTCAAGGAAGCAGTCCGAGTCAGGGTGCCTTTACTCTATGTCTAGTTAAGAAACTCATAAATTGTTATCCAAAGGCTAGCCTATAGTTCTACCGAAAAATATATAATTCCAAAAGAAACCTCACATCTTTAGTAGACCATAATAACAAAGTCTTGTACATAGGCATGTTTGGAATTAAATAAAACCTTCCTTAGGGTAAGAGGGTAAAAAGGGGTCGAGATTACTTTTGGCTAGTTTGGGAAGGGGGAGGGTATTTTTCTGCTGAAAATCCACAAAGTAATAATTTGTGTTTTTTAAGGTTCTGACAGGGTACTCAATTCAAGTAAAGTCCAGAAAAAAGTCCATCAGAATTTATCAAAATTACCGTAAAACCTCGCGTATAAACCGCGGCTTGTACGCGAATTAGGCTCAGCTTTCTTTTGATACCAAACATGCCTATATAGGGTGCGGCTTATACGAGAGTTTTTATAAGTATACTACAGTACGAAATTAACAATTTTCAGATGGCCTCTGCGGCTTATAGGATCGCCCAAACTCGGGGTGCGGCTTATACGCGAGTTAGGCTTATACGCGAGGTTTTACGGTAGGACATTTTTCCAATCCCTCCCAGAATGGGGGTCTCCCCTCCAAGGTTGTAAACTAACGCGGCCGCCCCTTTTAGCTATATTTTTCTTTTTTTTTTAACTTTTTAATTTTGTTTTTTGTTTTGAGGAAAAATACCAATGATGGTACTGAAGAAATATAAGCTTAGTACAGGCAGTGCTTGTTAGCTGTCGGCTCTGCTGGTACAACAATAATTACGGCTCCCTCTACAACGGTGGTAACAGAGCAGGAATAATGGATACATACGGGCACACAGCTGCCACCTGGTGTTGATGCGGTGAAATAGAACTAAGGAGAACATTAATACTGTCCAAAGATAAGGCGGTGTTGTCAACTTCCCAAAATAGCACCTGGCGATAACAGCCGTACAGAGAGTGATGAATGTGTTTGCACAGAAGAGCTAACATTGAGCGAATACAATTTAGGTTTTAAGAGACTTCTGTCTAGCCTACTGCCCACATATCTCTTCAGCATAGGACTGTACATCAATCAGAGACTCTCAAGCAAATATGTGTAAAAACAAAAAGGTGTAAATAAAAGGCTGCATTTTCTGCAGAAATCCGCATCCTGTCCACCATGGCCCTGCACCGGAAGCAGTCAGTGAGGTATGGGATGGATCACTACAGGATCGGGTATGAGCACAGAGCTGCCACCTAGTGTGGTGGTGGTGAGCTAAGTCTTAGCTAAACCAGGAGACTGACCTGGCTCGGCCCCCCCCTCCTGCCTCCTGCAGAATTATTACCATGATTTTTGGAAAATCTCTTCTAAGATGTACTGTGAAAACGTTGCCTTCTTGTGTGATTAGCTTCCACGTGTGCCTTTACCTCCTAATCCAGTTTTTCCCACAAGTCTGGACCGATAATGATTTAAGTGGACATGATATAAAAGAGATTTCATCATGTTCAGAATGTCACTCGTTGGGCTCTAGACTTGAGACGTGGTGTAAAATTGTCAGCTGGCGTAGGGTTGATATTGATTCTACTACATGAAACTGGCGACGAGGATCAAGATTGGTATACGGAGGGTTTTTTGAGTGTTGGCAAGGGGTCAGATTGTCACTCAGTTAGGTCAAGAGTGTAGACACTGGGTCAGATGGTCACTCTGTGGGTTCCAAACTTTAGACGCGTTGTCAGATTGTCGCTTGGCATGGTGTTGATATTAATTCTACTACATTAAACTGGCAACAAGGATCTACACTGTTATAGGGAGGGATTGTGAGTGTAGGCACGGGGTCAGATTGTCCCTCAGAAGCTCTAGACTTAAGTTGCGGTGTCTGATTGACGCGTTGCGAGGGGTTAATGCTGATTCTACTACATTAAACTGGCGACAAGGATATAGATTGTTATATGTAGTGGTTTTTTAGTTGGGGTACATGGTAAGATTGTCACTCAGTGGGCTCTAGACCTAAGACATGGTGTCATATATTGTCACTTGGCGTGGGGTTAATATTGATTCCCCTGACGAAGAAGATGGCACTTAGCTCACGCAAGTGCATGGACAAATGTTTTGAGTGAGTCTTAATGAAATTCCTGAACTCATAAAATTTACCATAACACAGGTCATGGGTAGTCTTAAATATGTCTAAAAAATCGTAAAAAGGTACTTAGCTAGGGTTCTGCCACAATTAAATAAGGGGAAAAAGCGAAGAAAAACGGAATTAGAGGCAAAGGCCCCCATCTATGTTAAGACTTTCTGGTTGTTAGATTTCAATATGATTAGGGTAAGACGTCAAAATGTTTGTCTGTGCACTCGGGTGAGCTCGGTGGGTTGTGCGTTACCGTGACCGAGCTGTATACATGTATGTGTGCCTCACTAGGTGTTCGATCCACATGTGCCCCTGATTGTCTCAAACACTGACATGCCTTTTGTTTTAATGATGATTGTGTGGTTTTCCCAGATTTTACATTACATGAAGACTGCAGGCTGCATGCTAATACTTAGCTAAGGGCCATGGCCTACTAATACCTGCAGTGGTAGCGCAGGGGGGCCCTCTGGCTGTGTCTCACAACCTTGGTCCAATGTTGTTGTCTCTGACTGGGTGCCGTCTCTGACTGGGTGCTGTCTCTGACCGGGTGCCGTCTCTGACTGGATGTCATTTGGGAGTTTAGCTATCTTCTACCAACAGCAGGAGGCTAATTATAGTTACATAACAACTGCCATAACGTTTTTACAAATCATAATATATATGAGAATATGTTAAAAATTAAAAAACACTTCCTTCTGACACCAGGTAAGAGACGGCACCCGGTCAGAGACGGCACCCGGTCAGCGACGGCACCCGGTCAGAGACGGCACCCGCTCAGAGACAAAAACATTGGCTCAAGGTCGTGAGACACAGCCCTTTGCTGACTGAATGGGACTCCCTACTCTATCCACACCAGGTCTTCAGGGTCCAAGTTCTGGATAGCCTACATGAGTTCTCATTATTGCTTAGCGGCAATTTAGAATATCAGTTCATCATCCTCACCAATATCTTTATGACTAGCCTGAGAGACCTGGGGCATTAGATTATCAGTGTAGCACTGCAGAGATCATCTAACAGACTTGGCCCTGAGTCTGTAGTGGCTATCCCAGGTTGGTCATAGGGACATTGATTCAAAAATGACTGAGGCAAAACAACATTTGACTAATGGCTACTAATGCCTTACTCAAAAGGACTTAGCCTAATTTGAAAAGACCAGGGTGAGTTGGACAGTACTGACCAGCCTGACATATTAACTAACCTAGCTTGGTTGAATAGGGAGTCCAAAAATGACTAACTAGGTTAGGTACTAGTGACTGAGAGATGCATGCGGTCTATGAGGTCGTAGCTGACCGGGGACAGGGGCGCCCCCGACCCCCCGCCCCCCTTACCCCCCTTCTTGTTCTCCCGCATCAGGCTCAGCTCATCTACCCTGTCTATGGTGATGGAGGGCGTCTTGCGGAACGGCTTGGGCTTGGACTGGTCATGTAGGGAGCCAAAGGATATCAGTGTGCCTTATATATGAAATAACCACCTTACATAGGGGACGTTTAACCCTTTAAGGACGCATGTCGCTAAAAGATTACATTTTTCGCCATGATACACCAACTCGCCAGTGCTGCATCGGTGCATCATGCATAAGCTTTGGGAGTGACTCAACCTCCCATGGGTTGGTATGATGCTTGAATGCACCATTAGTGAGTTACTTTGGAGCACTGCATTCATGCATCATGACGACCAAGGCATGATGCACTAAGGCATGATGCCATCCTTACAGGGTTATCCATGTTGTAACGGAGATGTACATGATGCTGCTGTCACTACAGTACACAGTAGCAGCTGAAGGTGGGGTACAGCACAAAGCAGCTCTGGCTGTAGATGTGGGTCTTTGATCTGTGCTGTACAGACATCTAAGGTAGCCGTAGATGCCGCTAACTCTGCCTACAGGTACACATGGACACTATGGGAGTGCTCATTTTTAACAACAGGGGGGTGGTGGATTTTTTTTCGGAGGAGGTAAAATTCGGTGTTGGATTTGGGGGAAGGGGGGTAAAATGTTAATCCCTTGACCAAGGGGGTAAGATATTAAGCGGGTCAAAAAATATTCCACCTGCTTAGGACCACAACAAAGTCGATATGGCTCCGATGATGCAGTTCACCCAAAGCGATTTTGTTGGCTCCTGGGCAGTACTTTTGTTCGTGCCAGGTGCCATGTTATTTAATACTGCAAGTTTCTTCTTACACACCCCAAATGTTCACAGTGCAAGTATCCACAGCAGCAAAGCTCCTGGTTTGAGTGAAGAAGCCTGCATGTTACTATGCTACAAAGGGCCGTGAAGGTGGTTAAAGAATCTGATCCCTCAAGGGGGGGTGAAAATTTCCACCAACCCGCTCCTCTTGTTGAAAAATGAGCCCTCCCTAACCATATAGAGAGGGAGGCAGCATTGATTTAACATTGTGAGGTTCTGTGGTCCTTGATGTTGCTGCACAAAGGGACTTTGTACCTTAATGTATGATCTGCACAAACTGAATGGCACACAATCTGAGAGTAGCCGAATGCAGATCTTAGATAGGGCCAAAAAATCAAAAATATAAAAAATTTTCAGGTCACCCGACCGATCCTATCAAAACGGGGCTGACCCAACGTTTTTTTATGCAATTTTGAAGAAATATCCAATTTTTTACCCTTTTTTGGTCAATTTAAGGGTCTTCGGAGAGGCTACCTAGTACTTTCATATTTAAAACAAAAAAGTTAAAAAAGAAGAATTCCAACCTAGGGAACATTCATAAATGACGTCACCTTTTTTGGGGCCATTTTCAGGACCCCCCCACCCCCTTGTCACCTTTTGTCACCTACCAGCAATAACCCCCCTAAGAAAGACGTCACTAATTTTCAAGACCCCCCCCCTTTCCCCCGACAGCAAACCCTCTAAATCCACAGTCTTACACAGATCATAATTGATACAAGTCATTTGTTCCTGACAGATACAAGGCTGGGAAATATAAGCACCAGGTTTTAAATAACCACCGGTCTTGTATATAAGTGCCTGGGGTAATCATGACTCCAGATCAATAAATGCGAGGGAACTTATATATTGTAAACGTAGATATTGTCACAGGTATAAATTCTCGCAGATTTGCTAAAAAGTACAATTCCACATGAATTTAAATCCGTGGATTTCCAATATTCGGCACTTTAATTCAATACTGTATAACTATCTGCCTTGTACATATTTTCAGGATTTTTTTAAAGTCATGAAAAAATGTATAGAGTGTAAATATCTCTCGATATTTACAGTATGATGTATGTTATAAATCTACCATGTCCTATAGTAGGATAACCATATACATTGAGGACTGGTACCAGTCTAAATCACTTTCTAGTTAGATAGCAGAGATACTGTCACATTGCCATCAGCTATAACAGGCACAATATCAGTGAAATTCCCTTAGCCCAATAAGTCGTTTTCATTACATTTTTGTATATATGCTCTATACTGGTGTTTTTATTCGTAAATATGTCTGGCCTTGAAAAGGTGATGTCACACCGACCTTGGCACCCCCCCACCCCCATGTCACTTTTTGTCACTAAACCCAAAGACCCACCCACCCCCTATCAGGTGACGTCATTTGTGAACGTTCCCTTACCAACCCTACATTTTCTTTCCATGTTACCTGAAACAAACCCTTTTATTTTGTCTAGGATTTGAGTATTTCAGGGGATTACTGGTGTGTTATCGTGTCATACCTGTCCATTTCTATTAGCATCAGGACATTGCTACACACAAAATACCCTGCAAATTCAGTGTTTCTGATAACTTATGAAGAATGATTTTAACTGTATTTAATTCAGTTAAAATTGTAATGTCTCTTGGTAGCTATACACTTAAACCACATTCGAGACTGCCCCACCTTAATGACCTTTATGGTTGTTGGGGGGCAGGCTCTGGATGGATTCAGACACGAGAGCTGGACCATCCTTAATACATGCTAACATGTATATCATACTCTATACCTCTGTCCCCACCCCTCTTCAATACACTAGCTACTATTGCTAGAATTTAGTATATTCACCTGTGCAACATGTTGTGGGTTATGGTCTGCTCGCGGGGTCATCTGGTCACAAACTACTGGGTTGATACAGATACCCTACTCTCATATATGAATAAGATGTCCATAGACCAATGGGTATTAGTGTCCATACCTGGGTCTATACTGTATATATCACCATTAATAATTAATTTCAAGATTGGTAGGAGTAGAATTGACAATGGTGATGATATTGCTATACTGTTGTGTTAAGAGCAGATAGCATTCTTGGTCCTAGCCCTTGAATACAAGACTTCGCTAGTTTATCTCCTGTGCCTATGTATTAGTTAGGACAACCCGATCTCTCTCATTGATATGATCGCCTTGCCTTGCAAGCTCTGCATCAGCCCATCTAGGAAGGGCTGCATTATTCACTGTGGGTCTTCATACCCACATAGTCATAAGTTACTCCTCTTACCACTGTACTGCACCCTATCTTTTGTAGTTTTAAGTCAATGTATGCATACATGTTCCTTGACACCCGAAATATATCCTCTGTCACACAACCGGCCACACCGGGTACGATTTAAAAGTAAACCATGCCCGTAAAGGTACAAGACTTTATGGAAATGAAAGGTTTTAAGCTCGGTCATGTCAATATCAGGAGCATGCTATTAAAGATGGTTGGATTAAGTAAGCTTGTAAAACTATTTGATGTGATGTGTGTCAGTGAAACATGGTTAACAAAGGACCTCCCCAGTAGCAAAGTGTACATCCCTGATTATCAAATACTTCGTATGGACAGGGCTGTGAATAAAACCGGAGGTGGTCTACTATGCTATGTAAAAGACACACTTTCTGAATACTGCACCATAGAACCCACACTATGCAAATCCACTAAGGATATAGAAATCCAGGTTATTAACATAACCCAACCCAAACATAGACTACTAACAATCATTCATGTATACAGGCCCCCTGACGGCATATGTGCACAATGCATAAAGATGTTGATTGACACCTGTAAAAGCCCCTTGCTGGATGGTAGGGAGTTATGGTTAATAGGGGATATAAATGTAGACCTCCTCTCTACGGAGGACTGGAAAACACGGCTATACAATAAATGTATGGCCGGTCTCCCTTTTACTAACCAGATTAGTGAAATAACCCGCCCCAACACAAACAATGTTAGGGGAGGCACTTGTATAGACATCATGACAACAACCTGTCCTATTGTGTCCAACTCAGGTGTCCTCCCTATATACCTCTCTGACCACCTGCCTACCTTTATAACTCGTAAGCTGTACCATGTTAAACCCATCACCAGGACAATAGTAGGGAGGTCCTATAGGCACTATAACCAATGTGACTTTGAAGACTATATGCTTAATATTGACTGGGATGAGTTCCACAATGAACATGATGTCAATAAAAAATGGGACATCATGTTGGCTCACATAACAGTCTACCTGGACGAGAAATGTCCAATTAAAAGCATGACATTCAAAGACCACAATAAACCCTGGCTGAGTAAAGATATATTAGAACTCATACATGAGCGCAACCAAGTCATGTATGAGTACTGCCTTAATAAGTTACATAATAAACCACTCCTTCTTAGAGCACAGCAATTAAGAGATAATATAAATAAACATTGTGATTATGCCAAAAATCAATATTTTTATGAAAAACTAGATGAATACTCTGAAAATCCTACAAAATTCTGGAGACAAATAAACATACTCCTGGGTAATATTGATCAAGCTAACCCCAAAATTGTCTATAACCACCATACCACCGGGGCTGAGATAACTGGTGAAGATGTACCTGGCTATGTGAACACCTTCTTCTCTGAACTGGGTAGTAACCTATTTGATGGCCTTGGTAATATCCCTAAGGTCGCTGAGCCAACCCTGTCTTCTACCCTCTCTCCGACGTCCAATGTCCTTGACCAGGAGAGAGTATCATATGATGAGGTATTATCCACTATAAGAGATATAATAACCCACAAATCCAGTGGTGTAGAGCAAATCTCAGCTAGGGTACTAAAGGATGCTCTTTTAATCATGGCACCACAACTAACCTGCTTAATTAACACATGCCTGGAAAAGGTTGCTTTTCCGGATGCATGGGCCTGTGCAAAGGTAGTCCCCCTCCCCAAATCTGGAAACTTAAGGGAGATAGGAAACTGGCGCCCCATTTCCTTACTCCCTGTTCCTAGTAAGATAATGGAGCGCATAATCTATACAAGAGTATACAGCTGGCTTGAAACTAATAACAAATTATCACCGTGTCAATTCGGCTTCCGATCGTCCAGGGGGACGGCAGACGCAGTCTTCTCTGTGGTCAACGACCTTTATAAGGCACGTGACAGGGGCGAGACTGTGGCTGCCTGCTTCCTGGACGTGAAGAAAGCCTTTGATTCGATACACCATGGTGAGCTCCTCTCTAGGCTAGTTGACCTAGGTATTCCTAAAACCTATACCAACTGGTTCCATGCCTACTTAGAAAACCGCAGTCAAAGCGTTTACTGTAATAACTCTCTCTCCACTACTAAAAAGGTCCGTTTCGGGGTACCCCAAAGGGTCTATATTGGGGCCCCTGTTGTTTATATGTTTCATAAACAACCTACCCTCTGTCATAAAAAACTGCTCCATATCAATGTATGCAGATGATGTTGTATTCTATGTTAGTCATAAATCCTCGGTCATAGCTGAGAACCTCCTCCAACATGATGCTACAAGGATATATGACTGGTTCTGTAAAAGTGGACTCTGTATTAATACAAACAAGACTGAAATTGTCATGTTTAATTCAAATTACCAGATCCCCCCATCTATTAAAATGGGAGGACACACACTAAAAGTAAAGGAGGAATATGAGTACTTAGGCATAATTATAGACAATAAACTGAATTTTAAGAAAAGTGTAAACAAAACTATAAGCACTGCCTGTCACCGCATTTACCTATTAAGTAAAATTTGTAAAATGATGTCACAACTCACTGCCATTCTCATTTATAAACGAACTGTACTGCCTGTCATTGAATACTGTGGTCTCCTGTATAACGGCCTAACCAATACCACTTTGAAGAAGCTACAGCATGTACAAAATCGGGGACTTAGGGTCTGCCTAAAGACTAATATGAGACACCTGGTTGCAGGTCTACATAAAGAATGTAAGGTTGACTATGTAGATGTCCGGTTTGATATACAGCTTATGATGTTAGTCCATAAGTACCTATACTCAGAGGTGCTATGTGCTGATAGAATAGGACTGAAAATCAACCACTCTCGCCCTAATAACAGAGTGACTAGGTCAACTAATACAATGGAGTTGTCCTATCCAACTGATATTAAACTGAGTTACAGGAAAAGTCCACTGTATAGAGCTGTGGATTTATGGAATACTCTGCCACCCACCTGTAGACTAACCCCTAAAAAGGAAAATTTTAAGGCCGAAGCCCTCAAGATCATAAGGGGAAGAAGCGAGGCGAGACGCACTGGTGCTAGACGTTAATGGTATAGCAAGTTGAGCCTCAAAAAACCCTAACCCCGATTCAATTCAATCCCCCCCTGGCGCGCTCCCCGTGGTGAATTGGGGCTGTCATGTGTCCCTGACTACCTTTGCATAATAACAATAAGCTGTATGTAACATTAATATCCTTGTATTTATGTGAATTTCTAGCAGTCATACGAGCTACTTTATGTCCAAGTCTAAACGTGTATGCCTGGCATTGTACTGCGAGGCTCTGAAACCGGCCATAAAGGCCAATATACAACTGGTATTGTGTGTTCTGACTCCCCATACTGGGTGAGAAGGAACCAAAGTGTCTTTATATTCCTGTGTCAAGGAAACCTGAAACCCTCAACTTTTGTTTCTGCATACAAATTTCACTTACCTACGTTGCATGTTCGACAACATAATGATGCATAGTTATAGTACTGTTATATATTAATTGTCTATCAATCACTGGAAGAGTCGGGCACTAGACCCTATACATTGTGACTATAATGGATACATACTGCCATAAGGATCACATGTACTTTTTTGATTGTAGTATTTTGAAAATCATTCATGAATAAATACGCATTACAAAATCAATCATCTGAACAACATATATGTTGATGGATTGATTGTTTATTGATGTATTTACATGAGGCAAGGAAGTAAAATCATGCATATTCTGTAAAATAGAAACACCATAGTACAGTAACAGTCAACAATGTAGATGGGAAATGTATAACAGAGATAACATGGTTTAACCTTACCATATAACGCATAGTCACTATGAGTTCCAAACTGACCCGAGCATGGGAATAGCATGATGCACCAATGCAGTGCTGGTGAGTCGCTTTGCATCATCGTGAAACATATGAAGCCTAAAGGCATCATGCTGCCTTTAGAGAGGTGGAATGTAGATTGAATGAAGCTTATTCAGTGCCATCACGGAGGCAAAACGAAAAAAAAACGAAGCGCAGGGAGCCTTACACGGGCAATTAGGGAGGGTCCATTTATTAATTACAGGCGGTGGTGACATTTAGCAAGTAGACACGAGAATTTATTACGCCCACCTCCTCGAGAGAGTGTAGAAGATTTTGTACCCACCTTAGTCGAACGCGCCGAATCTTTTTTTCACACCCCCCCCTCTTTGATCAGGAGGGGTCTGAGATTTGTACGCCCCCCGCCCTGTAACTAATAGATGAACACTGCCTCAGGTTATTGCTGGTATTCTCAACATAAACAAAATATCAATGTTACCTGAAACACAGCTTGTTGTTTTAACAGATTGAGGCAGAGACATGTCGGGACTCGACTCATCATGGAGGACGCCTGGTCCACACTGTCAACATTTATCAACCTATCTTAAATATCCTTCAACAACCTCGAATAGATCTGAAGCCACAGGAAAGACGCACCTTACTTTAAAATGTAAAACCTTAGACTTGGATGCACCACAGACAATTCAGACAACTGGGTAGAGGTAATCTGATTAAATGGTATTTTTTATAATCAGTAGAGATGATGAAAAACATTAAGTGCATTTTTTATAATCAGTATACCCAACAGCCACATTATAGAAAGACTCAATTCAGACATTACATCTGTGTTTGAATGAATAACATGGTACTGGTATAGAACATTGTTCTGTACCATAGACACCAACATTTCAATCACCATGTTGCAGGTTCTACCTTTTAGGACGAAATTCCTATTTGGACGGAATCATGAATAAATTATGAGCAGAACATTTGTGGACGGATTATTTCGTTCAACATGATTTAGATAATGGCAGGAATGTAGGCAAATATCACATTTAGACAATTATGGCCAAAGTTTCTGTATCTAAATATCTTGATATTTTCCACACCAAATGTAATGTAAGCATCGCTTCCTCCAAAAAGTCTCATTGATATTATGTTATTCCATGCATACACACAATGTCATCAACGTTTTGTTTCTCATGAACCTCAATAAGTATTACATTTTTGTATTTGCAGTTCATTCGGCCCATACACTCCACATTGACGTCAATTACTGCGTTATCACAGTCACACTTACACATAGACTTCTATAGAAAGCTTTGGGAAAACGGCATTCTAAGATATCCCTTTAACCAAGCAATTCAGTCATAAAATAAACCACTCCTGACAAGCACTACAACAACAGTAAATGTAAAATCAAAATGGTGGCTGACCTTGACACTGACCTTGACACAAGAAGGGAAGAAGTATCTTGTGCTGCGAGACTTCTATAAAAGGTCAAATAAAAACAAATGCAATGGGCTATGAAGGTAGAGTAGGAAGGAAATGATTGCATCATTTTAGTAATTACACTTAATTTTCAAATCACCTGTAGAATTGTACAGACAATGCTTTATACTGACAACCACCCACAGCTCTTCAGGTTTGGATGTAACATTGACAACAGCCTGTTCTATATGAGTAGATAGCCTGGTCCACCGACGGCATGTTATTACTCATTTGTAAATTCCTTCAAAGAAGTAATGAAGATTGACAGAATATGATATGTACAACAACGATGCATCACTGAACACACTTTGATTTCTGTGCTTTATAATACAGTGCCTTATGAGCTGTATAGTATCCAGTGACATTGGAGTTAAAAGTGACTTGTATATCAAAAGAAGTGATTTGTAAATCAAAGGAAGAAGATATTTGTATAATTTCCACCAAACACCACTAATACATTGTATAAATACCTTAATAATGGCAGACATAAACCCCCACAGCATTCCACACTGTCCAAACCACAGGCTGTATACAGCAAGTAAAAGTAAGTATGATAATCTGGTTACATTTGGTTACATCTAAAGGTTCCAATTTCTATAGCCAAATAAAAACAGTACATACATTTTATGATCAACCGAGGAATCTATGAACAACGTTAATAAACTGAAATAATGTACATATATAATCAAAACAGGATATCGAAACTCTATGTAGTTGTAGAATGGTGGACTACTTTCTGCCGAGTGGCTCTAGTCGTGCAGGTTTACGTGTGTCAGAGCGTGGTGAGGCTTTGACGTCCTTGGTATCCCTCCGCTGCCTGTCATTACGGGGAGACTGCTGCGAGTCACGGGGAGAGTACTGCTGACTGTCCCCCCGGGGTGACCCCTGGTGGGAGTCCCGCTCACTGCGGGGTGACACCTGGTGGTCAGCCCGCTCACTACGCCCCCTACCACCAGGACTCACGTCCCGGTTACCCCGTCTCTGACCCCCGTGACCCCCGGGGGACGCCTCGCGCGGGGACCACCCCCCGTCGTTCTCCCGCTCCCTGCGCGTCAGTCTGGGGGACGGACTCACCTCCCGCCGCCGACCCTGCATGGCCGACAGGTCCCCTGACCTGGGGTCGGCCTCTGATTGGCTGCCGTCGGTCTTGCTGCGGTTGTGGCGCTGCCGGTAATCGTCCTCGTTCTCGTCCCCAGAGCAGGTCGTGGAGGCAAGATGGCCGTCGCTGCGGCAGTAGTTGATGACTTGCCGGTTCCCCTTCCTCTCTACAGGGGGCGTGGTGGGACTGATCAGCAACATGCGGTCCCCCGTCTTGCTGCCTTTGGCAAACGGTGTGCTGGGCATGCGGTCTATGAGGTCGTAGCTGACGGGGGACAGGGGCGCCCCGGACCCCCCACCCCCCTTACCCCCCTTCTTGTTGTCCCGCAGCAGGTTCAGCTCATCTACCCTGTCTATGGTGATGGAGGGCGTCTTGCGGAAGGGCTTGGGCTTGGACTGGTTGTGCCTCATCTCGGGGGTGACCATGTCGTCGTGGTGCGGGTCGGTGGCCGGGATGGGAGACCCGATACACAGCGTCCTGAAGTCTTTGTCTACCTCCTTTGTCCGCGGGTGTCGAGGGGAGCCGTCCCCGGGCCGGGTCCGGGAGCCGTCCCCCGCCCGGGTGCGGGTGCCGCCCCGGGGGCTGGGGTCGGGGGAGCGGGGGGACGTGGTCGGGGAGGCAGAGTCCGGCCGGAAGTCATACGTGGTCATCTTCTTACCCTGCCTCGGGGACCGGCCAGCCAGCGACCCTGAGTCATCTAAAGGAGGCAGGGAGGTGCCCTTGTTCTTATAAGACATGGTGACCAGGCTAAGAACTTAAATCCAAGTACTGTTTTATATCCTGTATATCAACTGTTTATATTCACACACAGCATCATTGTAGAGTCCATTGTGTCACGTCATGGTTGGGTTTCTGTAGACTGGTACTCCTACCGGATGGCTGGACACCCTCAGCCAAGACGACATACTCCAACTATCTGAAACAACAAACACATTCAGTTAAAAACCATGAAGTCTATGACAAGTAACTGGTATTGTTGTCCATTGAATTAACTGAATGAGGCTCATCATGGCATGAATGTTCTTTGGCCTCATACAGAAAGCTGGTCCCCTAGGCTAATGTAACCTTTCTGTAAGTAAGCATGCAGGACATTATCTTGGTTAAACAATAACAATATTGATTTGTTCAGCAATTTATGTAAAAAGAATGATTCAGCTAAGATCTTATGGTGATGAACTTGGTCATTGGAAAAACACATCTCTACTTGCTTGAGGAAAATGGAATCCTGAGGAGCAAATCTACAAGTTGATGCTACTATCACTAACACTCCTGTAGGATGTGAACAAGAATGGAGAAACAAGAGTCTCACATCCCATCAGTAAATTGTAGCCTGTGGCTGTTGGCATCTGGTGACCACCATCAAGCACTAACTAAGGTGGTTACTGCCTGTAACCCCCTTTGGCATTTGGTAATGAAGAACACACCCGACATGTTTAATGTCTCCTTATAAGACATTGAGGTAAACAAGGAGTGGTATACAGCTACTCCTGCAGGCTGGGGAGGTGGTGCCATAGGGGGCCATGGTGTGTACATCATTAATGGTGATTGGATGCATTCAGATTCCCAATGGGGTCTGGGCTGAAGCCTTCACAGTTCTGTTTTTAGATCAACCTGACATATATATAGATCACATCTGTAGCTTGTTAAGGATTATTTTGCCGTATTATGTATATATAAGTTTAAGTTGCACTTTAAATTTGATATGTAGCTCTCTTTCAGTCTTCATTCTATACTTCTACACATTAAAGTGGCATAATCACCAAGCGTATCCCACTCACAATTCTAGTACTGTTCTAGTCTACTATGTGGGTAAGTGCGAGTGGTGAGAATGCCCTTTTAATTACCGCAAAGGCTCGTGTATGAGTGCCACCCAGACCTAAGCCCATACCATATGGCATATGGCGATCTAATTATGGTGACTTAAGTATTTTACCATATTGTAAAACCTTTAGTCCCAGAGCCCAGGCACTTTTAATTTCCTTTTTGTGACCAAAAGGTTTGAAGATACTGTCTTATGTAGAATTTTCTGCCGAATTCAAAAATCCATTTCTTACAAAAATCTGATGGTGCGTTTTTCCAATATGGCCGCCCAAAGTAACGATCCTCATCCTTTTCAAAAATGACTTTCTTCACCCTTTGGACTTGCATTACTACCTACTGGAGCTATCTAAACCCATGTTTGTACTGGCCAGCAACCTACTTATCTTATTTCTACATTCATCAGATCGATACATACATGAATTTCAAGATGGCGGCCATTAAAATGGCATTTTTTTGACAATTTGGACTAGTATACAGGAGGCAGAACTCTGAAATGTTACCATGTGAGGTATGGAATGTTACAGGGTAGCACACATGCCAAACTTGGTATATGACCTAAACTGATCATGTTTAGTGTGAATATTATATGCACAAATAACATTTTTCAGAAATAGGGCTCGATAAAGGCGGCCATTACGGAAATTCACAACTTTGGTCATATCTTCGTAAATAATGATGATAAACGGTTATTTCAGGTGTCTATATCCACATTTTCAGGGTCTGGGAATACTATGAGAGCATCAAATTTCCTTTCTCATACATATTTTGTGCCTGGTTAGGGTAGCCACTACTGAGAATTACAATTTTTGCCATATCTTTACAAATAATGGCGATAGACATTAATTTGAAGTGGCTACATCCACATTTCCAGGGTATCAGAAGATGATGGTGGCATTATTGATGTTCTGATTGTCATACCTTGCATATCATCAGTGATTTCAGACCTTTTGATGACCTATTGTCATCAAATTGTCGTACAGTGAGTGTTTCCCTCACATGCAATGGCCTAATTAGCACAGCTTAGAACTGTGTATTTCACCCTTGACTGTCGGCCTTAAAAACATGATTTTCACTTTAACCACTGGCCCTGTCCAATGGTTATGGGAGTCACATCCCTGTTAGTTTCAATTAACACAATGCCACCACTTTGGGTTCAAATCCTGCCACTGTGATCTCCATATTTTATGCCCAGATCAGCTCCAACCCTCATATCTTGCTGAAGTTTCATCCATATCTAGCCCTTCAACCTTCATGCCTTTCAAAAGTTCCAGCCATCATGCCTTCAAATGTCCTGTCCTCTCAAGTTCCTCCATGCCTTAACTTTCAGAAGTTCCATCCTTTCAGCTATCTACTCTCATAAGTTGCTATTTATCTACCTATTCAACTGTCTTACCTAAAAGTCCTCCCCCATTCACTGGCAGTCATCTATGTCCCACTTTTCCAAGCCTCACCTGCTCAAGTTTTACAACTTGATACAACATTCAGAAGTCCCATCATTCCAGTCCTCTCCTCATCCAGATCCCACCCTTTTGAGAAGTTGTTAACTCAAATGTTGCTCAAACGTCTTACCTTAAAATACCAGTCTATACAGTAGGTGGCTGCAACTCTGAGCTCATGTCCTACCCTCCTATTCTCAGGACTTGACCAAGCCTCTTTTGCCTCCTCTTTTTCTGTTTTTCCCTTGCCTAACTTCCTACCTGATATCTATCACCTGTCCATCCATTTTTTCCCATCCTGGATGCGTGCATGTCTCCCATCTGCTACCTTCCACCCTCCCCTACCTGTCTACCATATACCTATACCGATAAACTATCAACTGGAATGCCTCATCAGACAAGGATTTATTTGGAAAGTAGAACACATGAGTAGGGGCAAAAGGGACAGTGGCAATGTAGGACAAAGGGGGATGACACCAGGGGAGGGGAGAGAGCACAGGGGGAAGGCGAAAACACATAGGGAGATTTGAGAGAAGAGGGGGTAGGAGGGATGACACAATTGGAGGATACAGGGTGGAGTAGACAAGAAGTTGGGGTGGCAGATCTCTGACAGGGGTTGGTTGGATGACTGGACACAATGTCTGTGTACACTTGACTCTATTGGTGATCATCCCCTTTAACTTGATCTCCGTTCGAGATCCACCTCTGGCCACGGCTTGCAATTTAAGGGCATAGCTTCACCAATAGAGCTCTCAAAATTCACCAACTGCATTCTAGATTTCAAAATTTACCTGGGGGCATGCACCTTGCCCCACTAGAGACCACTGCTTGAAGTACATGTACCCACATTTTATATCCTGCAGCTAATGCCTGCAATCCTAATATTGCTGTAGACAAAATACACCAGAATAAACCATAAAAATGAGTACCTTGCATACACGAATATAAATTTGATATTGGAGACTGAATTATAAATTTGGCTGATAAAGCACCATAAGTATCCATATAGAATGCTGTTTCATAGCTCTAGAAATACCAGTTATTTGTGTTCTAGGGGTTGCAGTCATTTGGTAGTGGTGCAGGCCTTTGTGCAGCACCAGCCTTTCACTGCTGCTGCACAAAGCAGCCCTGGTTTTTCAAACTTATTTCAATTTCTGCCCTAAGGCAGAAATGCTCTCTAATTGGTTAATGGAGCTGTATAACTAGCCATAATCATCCCGTGGATCTTAATCATTTAGCCATTTGTAGTGAGAGCCTTGGCAGATAGAACGTAGTTCATAGACTATGGCATGTAGGTGTCATGGCCGATAGCTGTATGGTGATAGGGTTTATGCTACATGTATAACCTAATCATCATGATATAACCTTATATAGTAACATACATATATTGCTTCCATTAACTATCAGTCACATGCAAAACATAGACTGGCAGGTAATAAATGTTTCTATCTGTACCATAACAACTCATCTATGAGACAATCCCGCCTATAACACAACCCCCTACTCTCAAAAAACAATATCGCATATCCATATAGGATCGACTGCTTTATCATGACAACTACAGTCAACTCCTTCTCCAGTGCTGTCAATCCCTCTACTGCAGACACCGTTCAAAGTCTCAAACCTACTACAATATATAGAAATTAACTCCCCCTAATGCAGCCTACCCACCAATGCGGCCACCTTTTCATGGTCCTGAAGGTGGCCACACTAGAGGGAGTTGACTGTATACAGCTATAGGCCATAATATGATGTACATGTAATGGTTTATGAACATTGTTCTATCCTACTTTGGCTCGTACTACACATGGCTAAACAATAAGGATTCAAAGGAAAATTATGGCAAGTGAAGGAATCCCATTAATAGGAGAAAACATGTGCTGATTAGGCCATTGCATGTGAGGGGAACACTCACTGTAAGACAATTTGATGACAATAGGTCATCAGAAGGTCTGACATCACTGATAATATGCAAGGTATGACAATGAGAACATCTATAATGCCACCATCATCTTCTGATACCCTGGAAATGTGGATGTAGCCACTTCAAATTAATGTCTATCGCCATTATTTGTAAAGATATGGCAAAAATTGTAATTCTCAGTAATGGCTACCCTAACCAGGCACAAAATATGTATGAGAAAGGAAATATGATGCTCTCATAGTATTCCCAGACCCTGAAAATGTGGATATAGACACCTGAAATAACCGTTTATCATCATTATTTACGAAGATATGACCAAAGTTGTGAATTTCCGTAATGGCCGCCTTTATCGAGCCCTATTTCTGAAAAATGTTATTTGTGCATATAATATTCACACTAAACATGATCAGTTTAGGTCATATACCAAGTTTGGCATGTGTGCTACCCTGTAACATTCCATACCTCACATGGTAACATTTCAGAGTTCTGCCTCCTGTATACTAGTCCAAATTGTCAAAAAAATGCCATTTTAATGGCCGCCATCTTGAAATTCATGTATGTATCGATCTGATGAATGTAGAAATAAGATAAGTAGGTTGCTGGCCAGTACAAACATGGGTTTAGATAGCTCCAGTAGGTAGTAATGCAAGTCCAAAGGGTGAAGAAAGTCATTTTTGAAAAGGATGAGGATCGTTACTTTGGGCGGCCATATTGGAAAAACGCACCATCAGATTTTTGTAAGAAATGGATTTTTGAATTCGGCAGAAAATTCTACATAAGACAGTTGCTTCAAACCTTTCGGTCACAAAAAGGAAATTAAAAGTGCCTGGGCTCTGGGACTACTTGTGTATAAGCCTAACTCGTGTATAAGCCGCACCCCGTCTTTGGGCTGATCCTATAAGCCACACTAGTGACCTGATTATAGTGATTTTAAGTACTGTACCATGTAGCAAAAACTCGCATATAAGCGGCATCTTGACCCTGGGCCGATCCTGTATATCAGGACGCCATAGAGCTGGTTAGTGCTATTAGATCTATAATAGTACTTGTAAAAAGATGGTCCATGATAGTTATATTGCGTTTCTAGCGGCATGGTATGGGTTGAGTGTGTATGGATGTAGGGAGGGAGTGCCTTCTGGTAGTCTGCATCATTGATGACGCTACATTCTAAGCTGCACGCACACTCCAGATATCCCCTCCGGTAGGAGGAAGTGAACAATGCCGAATGTTTTGTTGTTGTTTGTGTTCTACAATTAATCATGGATATTGCATCAGAGTTAACCTTTCAGGCACCCCATTCACATCTTTTCACAGGAGATAGGGTCGTGTGAAAGAGGTTTTCTTTCACCGATCTTTCTCCTGTGAAAGGTATCACCTCAGCCCCTGAGGGAATATTTTCACAGGATCTACCTCATGTGAAAGGCCTCATATAGGCCTATATAAGGGTGTGGAGGGGGCCCGGGGCAGCTGGGGGTTAGGGGGAGTGGCTCTCCTAACCTGTCAACGGACCCTGCTTAGCCTACCTATCAATGGCCCCTCCTTACATGTTCATGGACCAGCCTAACCTATTCATCGATCCTCTCAACCTATCCACGGCCCCTCCTAACCTATCTATCGATCCCCAACCTATCCACGGCCCCTCCTAACCTATCCTAACCTATCCATCGATCCTCCCAACCTATCCATGGCCCCTCCTAACCTATATATCGATCCTTCTAACATATCCAGCTCCCCTCCTAGCCTATCCTAGGACCTTTCTCACCTATCCACGCCTCCTCCTAACATATCCTAGGACTCTTCCCGCCTGTCCACGGCCCCTCATAACCTATCACCTGACCCTCCTAACCTATCCACGGCCCCTCCTAACCTATCCTAGGACCCTTCCCACCTATCCACTATCTTTCTTACCAATCCTAGGACCCTCCTAGCCTATCCTAACCTATATCCCAAGACCCTTTCCTACCAGAAGTCTGCCACTCCTTTATACTTTTTGCATGACATTTTTTTAGGGATTAATTAACTCTATAGAAGACTAATAGCTCTACAGATTAGACATACCAAAATACAGATATTGAAATGGAAATTTATGCATGATACATGTACATAAAACTTCTTTTTCACCCAAGTCGTCCACCTCATAGTTCAAGTTGTAGAGGCTCTCTTACATTAAGTATCTCAAGTAGGTACTAAGTAGCTATCTCAAACAATGGTTTGGAATAATGCCTACGTGCTTACTCAGAGGAAAAAGCCAATTGATCCATTGAAAAACATAAATTAATTGCATTCAAAATGGGTCAAATTTTTTATTACTTGAGTTATCAGGCCAGTACCTCTTTAGATCCTAGAAAATACACTAGATGGTGCCACCGTCACACTTATTTGTAGAGTTGTAGGCTCAGTCTCATGAGTTTGTAACATTTCAAACGTCTTTGACCGGTGCCGTCTTTGACCGCAGCAGTGGGAGGCTGCCCAGAGGCAGTTGGAGGCCGCCCAGAGGGAGTGGCAGGCTGCCCAGGGGAGTGGGAGGCCGCCCTGGGGGAGTGGGAGGCTGCCCAGGGGGAGTGGGAGGCCACCCAGAGGGAGTGGGAGGCCGCCCTGGGGGAGTGGGAGGCCACCCAGAGGGAGTGGGAGGCCGCCCTGGGGGAGTGGGAGGCCGCCCTGGGGGAGTGGGAGGCCGCCCTGGGGCGTGGGAGGCCGCCCTGGGGGAGTGGGAGGCCGCCCTGGGGGAGTGGGAGGCCGCCCTGGGGGAGTGGGAGGCCGCCCTGGGGGCGTGGGAGGCCGCCCTGGGGGAGTGGGAGGCCGCCCTGGGGGATGGGAGGCCGCCCTGGAGGCCCAGAGGGAGTGGGAGGCCCAGAGGGAGTGGGAGGCTGCCCAGGGGAGTGGGAGGCCGCCCTGGGGGAGTGGGAGGCCGCCCTGGGGGAGTGGGAGGCCGCCCTGGGGGAGTGGGAGGCCGCCCTGGGGGAGTGGGAGGCCGCCCTGGGGGATGGGAGGCTGCCCTGGGGAGTGGGCGGCCGCCCTGGGGGAGTGGGAGGCCGCCCTGGGGGATGGGAGGCTGCCCTGGGGGAGTGGGAGGCCGCCCTGGGGGAGTGGGAGGCCGCCCTGGGGGATGGGAGGCCGCCCTGGGGGAGTGGGAGGCCGCCCTGGGGGAGTGGGAGGCCGCCCTGGGGGAGTGGGAGGCCGCCCTGGGGGATGGGAGGCTGCCCTGGGGAGTGGGAGGCCGCCCTGGGGGAGTGGGAGGCCGCCCTGGGGATGTGAGAGGCCGCCCTGGGGATGTGAGAGGCCGCCCTGGGGCGTGGGAGGCCGCCCTGGGGGCGTGGGAGGCCGCCCTGGGGGCGTGGGAGGCCGCCCTGGGGGAGTGGGAGGCCGCCCTGGGGGAGTGGGAGGCCGCCCTGGGGGAGTGGGAGGCCGCCCTGGGGGAGTGTGAGGCCGCCCTGGGGGAGTGGGAGGCCGCCCTGGGGGCGTGGGAGGCCGCCCTGGGGGCGTGGGAGGCCGCCCTGGGGGCGTGGGAGGCCGCCCTGGGGGCGTGGGAGGCCGCCCTGGGGGCGTGGGAGGCCGCCCTGGGGGCGTGGGAGGCCGCCCTGGGGGCGTGGGAGGCCGCCCTGGGGGAGTGGGAGGCCGCCCTGGGGGAGTGGGAGGCCGCCCTGGGGGCGTGGGAGGCCGCCCTGGGGGAGTGGGAGTGGGAGGCCGGAGTTGGAGGCCGCCCTGGGGGAGTGGGAGGCCGCCCTGGGGGGTGGGAGGCCGTCCTGGGGGAGTGGGAGGCCGTCCTGGGGATGTGGGAGGCCGTCCTGGGGCGTGGGAGGCCGCCCTGGGGGAGTGGTAGGCCGCCCTGGGGCGTGGGAGTGGGAGGCCGGAGTTGGAGGCCGCCCTGGGGGAGTGGGAGGCCGCCCTGGGGGGTGGGAGGCCGTCCTGGGGGAGTGGGAGGCCGTCCTTGGGATGTGGGAGGCCGTCCTGGGGCGTGGGAGGCCGCCCTGGGGGAGTGGGAGGCCGCCCTGGGGGGTGGGAGGCCGGCCAGGGGGAGTGGGAGGCCATCCTGGGGATGTGGGAGGCCGGCCAGGGGGAGTGGGAGGCCTACCTAGTGGCTGAAGAGGTTTTTTCTCTATATAGGCCTATATGAGGGCTTTCACATGGAGGAAGTCCTGTGAAAATATTCACTCAGGGGCTCAGATGATACCTTTCACAGGAGCTATGTCAGTGAAAGAAACCCTCTTTCACACGACCTCATCTCCTGTGAAAGGATGTGAATGGGCTGTTTCAGGACGGCATGATGTCTTGTATGTAGCACCAATTTTCTGCACTAAGTTTCAAGTCGCTTTCATCTTTGCTTAAAGGAGCAATATCACCACTCACACAGCTACCACATAGTAGACAAGAACAGTACTAGAATTGTGAGTGGGACACGCTCGGTGATTATGCCGCTTTAAAGCTACTTAATCGGATCTATTTTATGCAGTGTCGCCATCTCTTGTTAGAGAATGTCTTCTGGCACATTCCTTAATGAGAGATGACACAAATTGTTGTGGTTGTAATAGTTCATTCAGTCAGTTCCAATATCGTCTACCCTCTACATCAAGGCTGTACATAGCAAATTATTTCATACCAAAATTCTCGTGAGTCTGTTCTTACTACTGCGGTAAAACCTCGCGTATGGCTTACAGGATCGGCCCAGGGTCAAGGTGCGACTTATACGCGACAGGAAGTCTGACAGGGACGGGTTGAAGATCTCATAACCCCCCCACCCCCCCACCATCACACCCACATGCCTCCCCCTTGATACTTCATGACCGGTCCCATTACACCTGTTTAGCTGTTAAATAGTTAAATGTGGACTGGGTAGTGGATCTGGACTGAGTCCAGGTTACTTGATGTCAGCAAGCAGCAACATGCTCCATATGGTAGAGTGAAGACTTTAACGATGCTGCCGCTGAAAGGTGAAATTGATTTAATATTGATTGGAGTTTGGCAGTGCGGGGTGGTTGTGTGCTTTATGTCGTGTAACACGTGCAACAAACACCAACAAACATGCAGCTCAACCCTGTAAGCCTCTAACCCTCTACGGACAGATGTCACTAAAAGATGCAGCCACGGTGAGTAACTCGCAGCAGCTGCATCATGCCGACCCTTTGGGAGTGTTTGAACCCCATAGGGTCGGCATGATGCTTGAATGCAGCAGCGGCTGCATTCATGCCTCATGACGACCAGGGGCATGATGCATTGAGGTATCATGCCATCCTTAAAGGGTTCAGGACGGCATAATATCTTAAGGCATAATGCATTCATGTGTCATTACCTTGGTTGTCATGAATGCAGCCCTGACGAGTAACTAGCCAGTGCTGCATTCACGAGACGCTCCCAAATGCATGATAGACCGATGCAGCACCGGCGAGAT
The DNA here is from genome assembly GCA_947462335.1 of Harmothoe impar. Classification (NCBI taxonomy): domain Eukaryota; kingdom Metazoa; phylum Annelida; class Polychaeta; order Phyllodocida; family Polynoidae; genus Harmothoe; species Harmothoe impar. The sequence goes on along the minus strand of OX381720.1, from coordinate 64,356,275 downwards.
ACTCACTCATGACCACAAATGTTACCGAATTGATTGTCCACCATTTCAGTTTGCATGTCAATTTCTGGGTAGTTTAAACACTTTAGTAAAAGTTTAATTTAATTGAAAATTTTGGCACTGTAAGACCATTTATAAGATTTCCATTGGAGCCTATATATATTCCTGTCAAGTATATCTACGGGATGCTGGGAAATCATACTCTATAGCAGGGACCATAAGGACACATAATAACCACCTCACTAACTAGCGATGATTCTGGTTTCTCCGTGGCCATGTTAGTTCTGTGCACGGATTCTCTCAGTAACCATCCACATCCACACACCATAGCTTGCAAGGAACAGGCTAAATTTGCGAGAGCAGAACCGTAAGTGGAAATGACTGCCTGTGTCAGTGTACACACAGTGGTCACGGGAATAAGTCTGCACCAGTTAGAGGCCTATAGACTGCAGTGTCTACACCTGTATGCACCACACAGATAAGACCTGTACTTTATCGATTACTGTCGTGGATCGTTAATAATGCATTCATGTATCCCCACACAACAGTACAACCTGAACACCAGCCATCTTGTATTAACATTTCTTGTGTGGGATTCCTGTCATTTCAGTTGTTGATGTACCAAAGATAAATACCTAAAGGGCAATGATTGAACAGTGAACATAAATGACTCTTGCTTAGACCCTATCTACAAAGGTGAGGTAAATTTGTGTTTCATTTTATGTAGCTATGGTACATGAAGAGTAAATGGTCATATTTTGACTAGAAGGGGTTGATAGATTCTACAGGGTCTGCGAAGAGATTTTGGTCCACCCTCATTGAAAAAATTCCCATTTTTTCCTTTGAACCATAGAAATACATTCAATGTGTTCCCTTTAAGGGGTCAAAATAGCCTTGCCTAACCACTCCAATTCACCAGCCCTCTAAACTGTTGAATGAAATTTTGAAATTATTTTTTGTTTGTTGATATTCTGCAATTCGTATCTCATCTAACTGCTGGGTTGGGGTCTATACTTCTTATAAAATTTTAGAATTGACATAATTTAAACCGTTCCGTGTCCAAAAAGCCCAAATAATTTCAGTGTGAGTTGAATATACTGTATATATCAGTAGCATTACCAAAGAGTTTTTTTTTAAATATTTTATTGTTATAATTTTAATCAGCATAGATACGCTATGATGTTTATATTTCAAAACTGCTTTCATTTTGTGTCTAGCATGTCTAGAACCGATAAAATTTGAGATTTACCACAGGAAAAAAGGATACTCTATTGGAGGAGTGGTCCTATAGAAAGGTACCCCCCCACATGGACCCCCTAGCTTTACAATGACTCCACGCACAGCTTTCACAGCTTGTCCGCGGGGGTTGTCCACCTGGGCTTGTGCACGGGGGTGTGAAGAGTATCCCCCGACCATACCCTAAGGGACACGGGGGTGCAGATGCACTTGGTGCAGCCTGACAAAGTGAGCAAACACACCCTTACAAAGGTGCAAATCCGCGGCCCTTAAATTAAAATTAGGAATATAATGTAGGCATGAATTGATAGGCATTGATACCCTCTTTCAGATGTATATTGCAGATAATTTGCGCGGGGTAGTTATTCTGAACACCTTGATGTATTGTAAAAAGCCCTACTTTACACAATCACAGTTTAGGCCATGGCTGGTCTATTTAAACATTTAATATACTAGGATGTAGCTAAATGTGTTTCCTTATTGGCTAATGCATTACTTAGAGGTAATGACGAGATGGGGACCCACAATAAAGAAACAAATGAGGGGGGCATCCCATAGCTTGAGTAAAATACGGCCCATGTGTGTGTGTTTATTCAGTAGGCCCACCCATCCAACTGATACGCACCACCAATTGGGGTAGCTAATATCAGGGGGAATACTCAGATGACCCCTCACATTGTTTGTGGCTGCAGTCCTATAGTGTGTACATAATTAACGCTGGTTCAAATCGAAGTCCTCGAAGGGAACTGAGGGTCTGTTTATAGTCTTAGTTCTCCCTGACTTATTTATTGTTTGACCTCCTTCCGCTAATTGAGTGTCTACTCTGTGATCGCTGCAAGAAATACTAATGCTACCACAACCTGTGTGTATCAGTGACCCTCTAATCCCTGTCTCACATTGTTTCCCTTTCTATGAACAGCCATAAATTAGATACACAAGGGATATACGGCAATGACTTATCACTGAGCTGGTTTATTTTGCAAGGGATCTCGCAGCATATATTCCACTCAGATATCAAATTCCTGAATGGGAGCCGACACAGTGACCTAAAGTAGTTTTCAGTTTGTGAAGCAACAACAAATTGTAAAGTACACATGCTTCCTGTTGCTTTAACTGTCTATGACAATAAAGTTCATATTTTAGTTGGCGGGAAAGTATGATCTATGATATGTCCATGCACACTTAGCCTGCACCCAAGGACACATGTCATGATTCTATCCCGTTAAAGCTGCACTCTGCTGAGCTTACCAAGGCCAGCAGAGATGACAGACAATTTATCATGGTAAGTATAGGGCTCTTAGGGGTTAGGCCATGGGCGCAGCCATATTCGGGGGTTGGAAGTTCAAGCAGGTACCACTAGATGGACACCTATAGACTCAGTACTGCCATGTGACGTCATAACCCCTGGTTAGCTGCTCCATCTACTGGCCAAGGGCCCGTACTGCAGGTTCTCAACTTACCAAAAGCGGTGCTACTGTCGACGGCACGGTGCCCTATATAATACACCTAGTCATTCAATGCACGTACACAATTCCGAATTGAAATTGATTATCATTGTGTCTATGGGTAGATAGACGAGGAACTGAAACCTTTGGCCACTATACTTTTGTCTGACAGGTAGGTGAACTTTCCACTTCTTCAAGTCATGTGATCCTTTGACCTATAACCCTGCTCTATCATTGGCTGCCTGAGCTGAATGTAGGTCAATGTCAGTCAGACTACACCGTCAGATTATTTATCATCAATGTGTCATTAGATAAGTTATAATCAATTGTGATTTAACAAGCTAAAAATCACATGATGCCACAAGGGTCTATCTCCACCTGTCCTTACAATGCACTAAGATAGCGTCATGCGTCTTGACGCCAAACGGACAGAGCTAAAGCTACATAGTGATAGTGTACATTGTTGTCCCACAGCTGTGAGGGAGGGTCCACAGAACCCATAATGCAGCACACGGAGCACATGATAAAGGACTCAGCATTGAACTATTAGTGAGTGTTGTGATATATCACGCTGCGTATTCACAGATTGATGCCATCTTTGTTGATGCCGGCAGGTCAGGAGTTCATATTGTACATATACGTGAGCTTTGTACATCATTAATGAGGACAGGTTCAAAGGTAAAAATGCCCAGGAGGCTTTCCAGGTGGGACCTTAATATTCTCTATACAGCAGATTCTCACTTATTACTTCATTGACTTCCTTTCACCAATTGAGGGGGATGGCAACTCGGCGGATACTACTGGTAATGATACTCGGTATTCTTGACAAAGAAGTTTGAGCATAATGATTATGCAAATAAATGTCACTATTTTTTTTTATTGCTCTCATGATTCATATCATAAGTTCATAATTCAGATTTACTAGACCCCTGTTTAATCCATGAATGCAACACTAGCACATCTCTCTATAAGGGGTGGTACTGCACCTATGCATCATGCCTCCAACCGACACAACAAAGTAGCAATAGCCGTATATATACACTGTAAATAGTTAGCGTAGGTACACAGTAGAATATACTGCAGCTATTGCATGACTTTTACAGCATCTACCGTAGTTTTAGAGTAGATTCTTTTGTTTTCCTACAAACAATTGTACACCTGCAGTAAATTCTGTAAAAACTACGGTGGATATACAGTTGTAGGCCAAAAGGGCAACCAAGTATTTCCAGTGGACACTTGGGGAGTACACACTTGATGTGCATCCTGCAGACCTGACACCACCCTCACGTGGTGGTAGTCCAGGTCTCTACATAATGCAGCAAGGCAGCTGTTCACCTACAACCCCCTCAGGGGCTGAGCTGTGGTAGTGGCTGTATTGTTAGTTTACCTGAGGGAGCTAGTTGTGTACGTCATCAAGGATGCTGCATCCAGGGCACAGTTACCAGCACACGGGCAATGCCAAGCTGAAGGCTGTGTCTCACGACCTTGGGACAATGTTTTTGTCTCTGACCAGGTGCCGTCTCTGACCAGGTGCCGTCTCTGACCGGGTGCCGTCTCTGACCGGCTTGGCTTGATGAGGTCAAAATACTAACAGCAGGAAGCTAATTATAATTATAACTATGATTATATAACAACCGCCATAACGTTTTTCCAAATCCTTATATATATGTATAATTCTTTTTAAAACACCTTTTTCTTACATCCGGTCAGAGACGGCACCCGGTCAGAGACGGCACCCGGTCAGAGACGGCACCCGGTCAGAGACGGCACCCGGTCAGAGACGGCACCCGATCAGAGACAAAACATTGTCCCAAGGTCGTGAGAGACAGCCTGTAGTGGTTCACTTACTGAAAATGGGATGCTCTGATGATTAGGGCGCAAAAATAAATTTTGCTAAAAATAAACCAGAATGTTCATATGGCCATACTTCATGTCCTCCCTACTTTATAACACCTTATTCCCCGGAATTTAGCTTATATGTCAGCTAATTTTCAGTTTTATGCTCAATTTAAGGGTTTGGAGTGCACACTATAAGTCCGCCTGTTGAAAATACATTTTAAAAAGCTATAGGTGTCCATTGGACCCTGTTAATTGCCTCTTATTGCCCATCAATGATATTTTTATTGTGCCCCATCGAAAGAATCGGACCATGCCACTTTAAAGATGTATTGCACCAAGATTTCGTTGGTCGGACAAGATTCATCCATACCATACAAATCGGAGCTCTGTGAACTTAACCATAGTATGCTTGTGGTTCTATTCTTAGAGTGCCCTAAATCATGCATTGTTTGACCTCCGTACACTGAGTGAGGCCTAGCAGCACGTGACATGTGTAAACAATGAGTCTTGTCTCCTTAAGTTGTCTCAGTGTTGTTATAATCATGTTCGGTAAATGGAGGAAAACCCTCCCCAGAGCCGTTATTTACACCAGTGTTAATTTTCACAACGCAAGTAGGTGTGAAAACACTGCATGGCTAGAATTAGCAACGGTTTTGCTTGTAGCATAATCACTACAGGGCTAAAATTAGCAACGGTTTTCTTATAACCCATTTGCTGAATTTTCTATCAATTTGCTGTTAAATGTTTATATCCCATAAGATAGATTAGTGTATGCTCTTGAATCATACATGGGGAATAGTGAATCATACAGGTGATTGCCATGAAATCACATATAAATAAGCTTTTTCTATAGACTTTGCCTCTGTGCTCCTCCATTTCACCCAGTAAGCAGTGAGCCCTGCAATGTTTTCACACCTACCTGCGTTGTGAAAATTAACACTGGTGTAAATAACGGCTCTGGGGAGGGTTTCCCTTTATTTCCCGGACCTGATAATCTGCTATGGATGAAACAGCTTGTGCACAAGTTACACACAATTTTTTTAAGTGTTTCAAGCAACCCGACCCTTGATGCCAAGAAGGACCACCTTAGCATTTTCTTCTCAATTATGAAGATTCCTACCTGTAAATTCTTATTTTCCTTGATTTTTAGCAATTCTTGGATCAAGAATAATAAGCTCCCACTGACCTCAATGACCTGGATAATAGTCTGCCACAAGGAAATTACTCCTCAAGAGAAATATCCAACAATTTCTCGATATATATTTTTACTCAAGAGAGTCATGAGTCGATGTGGCAATTCATGACCCATTTATTGTATTCTAAAGGTGTAAAAAGAAAAAAGAAAAACATTCGACCTACGTACCCTAAAACTTCGGACCACGTTGCCTGAAACACAACTTATTCTGACCTAAACTGACAAAAAATATCTTGCGGCATGATTTACTGAGGAACTGGTTTAAGATGCAAGCAGGCACTCTGAACTGCGTTAGCTTTCTGAACATGTTCATGATTATTTACAAAGTAGCGACAAACAATGTTACAATATGTAACATTGAGATGTGACCTTCCTCCTGTAGTGACTGTCTGTTACTTCATCTATTTGATGCTGTGAAAGCAGGATCTATAACATCTATGTTCAAACCGACAAGGCTATAAGGACGCACCTAATGATTTTCCCACTGAGGCAGTATTCCCTGATGCTACCAAGGCCAGCACAGGTGACAGCCGAGTATTACAACATGTACCACGTCTATACACAGGTGACAGCCGAGAATTACAACATGTACCACGTCTATACACAGCTGACAGCCGAGTATTACAACATGTACCACGTCTACTGACACCAGCCACACACCAGCCCACACAATCACACATTGAAATTGATTAGGCCTCTAAACAAGAATTGCGGTTGTTGCCGCGTAAAAAAATGCCTCAGGCAATTCTTGCATTCGAAGAAACATAATGTCTACATGGTTGGTATGTTTAAAGGGAACCCATTCAAGACACCAAAAAAGCAGGGCTGGGAAGGGGTTATCAGGGGGAAGGATGATATTACTTCAAATGTGGCAATTCCTATGAATTCCTTGGGTCCATGTTAGGGGGTAAGGAAATGTGTGTTGCTAGGCAGATAAACAATTACAATAGGAGTTGCTAGGCAACAGCTGCATTAGCAACAAACTAATAGAACCATTGAATTCCTTGGGTCAATATCAGGGGGGTAGGTTTGATTATGATTAACCTAACGACCATGGAAATGTGTGTTGCTAGGCAGATAAACAATCAGAATAGCCGTTGCTAGGCAACCAGCTGTATTAGCAACAAACCAAAAGAACCATTGAATTCCTTGGGTCCATATTAGGGGGGGTAGGTATGTTTATAATCAACCTTAGGACCATAGAAATGTGTTGCTAGGCAGATAAACAATTAGAATAGATGTTGCTAGGCAACCAGCTGTATCAGCAATAAACAGATATAACCATTGAATTCCTTGGGTCCATATTAGGGGGGGTAGGTATGATTATAATCAACCTCAGGACCATGGAAATGTGTGCTGCTAGGCAGATAAACAATTAGAATAGCCGTTGCTAGGCAACCAGCTCTATTAGCAACAAACCGAAAGAACCATTGAATTCCTTGCGTCCATGTTAGGGGGGGTAGGTATGATTATAATCAACCTCAGGACCATGGAAATGTGTGTTGCTAGGCAGATAAACAATTAGAATAGCCGTTGCTAGGCAACCAGTAGTAATAGCAACAAACCAATAGAATCATTGAATTTCTTGGGTCCATATAAGGGGGGGGGTAGGTATGTTTATAATCCACCTTAGGACCATGGAAATGTGTGTTGCTAGGCAGATAAACAATTAGAATAGCTGTTGCTAGGCAACCAGCTGTATTAGCAACAAATGGATAAAACCATTGAATTTCTTGGTCCATATTAGGGGGGTAGGTATGATTATAATCAACCTCAGGACCATGGAAATGTGTGTTGCTAGGCAGATAAACAATTAGAATAGCTGTTGCTAGGCAACCAGCTGTATAAGCAACAAACCGAAAGAACCATTGAATTCCTTGGGTCGATATTAGGGGGGGGAGGTATGAATATAATCAACCTTAGGACCATGGAAATGTGTGTTGCTAGGCAGATAAACAATTAGAATAGCTGTTGCTAGGCAACCAGCTGTATTAGCAACAAACGAATAGAACCATTGAATTCCTTGCATCCATATTAAGGGGGGTAGGTATGATTATAATCAACCTTAGGACAATGGAAATGTGTGTTGCTAGGCAGATAAACAATTAGAATAGCCGTTGCTAGGCAACCAGCTGTATTAGCAACAAACCGAAAGAACCATTGAATTCCTTGCGTCCATGTTAGGGGGGGTAGGTATGATTATAATCAACTTCAGGACCATGGAAATGTGTGTTGCTAGGCAGATAAACAATTAGAATAGCCGTTGCTAGGCAACCAGCTGTTTTAGCTACAAACAAATAGAACCATTGAATTCCTTGCATCCATATTAGGGGAGTAGTATAGTATGTATCGGAACGGGACTATAGTTAAGTACTGTTTATTACTCAATCGACCTGCAGCCAATCAGAGGCCTCCCTTTTGGCGGGAAATTCAAAAGCAGCCAATGAGAGGCCTCCCTTTTGGCGGGAAATTCAAATAGGTCACGTGACCGGAAGTGACCTACTTCCGGTCACGTGACCTTTGGGCGGGAAATTCAAATAGGTCACGTGACCGGAAGTGACCTACTTAAGAGGGTCACGTGACCACCATGTTGGCGGGAAATTCAAATAGGTCACGTGACGGGAAGTGACCTACTTAAGGGGGTCACGTGACTACTAGGTTGGCTTTCAAAATAAGTCACTTGAGATTTTGATGGATAAATAAATTTAAAAAAAGAAAAAAAAAGCAAGCTGAAAAAGCTTGCTAAAAAATAATTTAAAAATGCGGCTCTTTTTTTCTAGGGGGAGAGGGGCACTCTGGGGGGCACTCTTTAAGATGCATGGGGGGGGGAGGGGGGGAGGGGGGGAGGGGCAGGGTTTTTTAAGAGCGAGACTCGCTTCTCTGCCCTCTCTAAAAGAGAGGGCAGAGAGGCGAGTCTACTTACAATGAAAGGTATCATGATTGCGTTTATGATGATGTGCATCATGATGTGACTATCTTACAACCCTATGAGAAATAAGCAAGACATGGGCGTACTTACACGGGCTATTTGTAAACTAATTTCTCTTGAATCTATTAACAGCTCACATTTTTTTCTTAGATGACATCTGACAGCTGCTTGCTAGGCTAAGATATTGTTAAATAAACAACTTGGAAAGCTAATTACAGTTTTCTGGCTTGAAATATAGTCTTTCAACAGACTTTTTTTCTCATCTTACACAGAGGCAAATATCAGAGACACCCAATGGCGCTTAAACTGCTCTCAGCCAAGGGTCGGGCACTGCTGGACTATAATAGACGGGTCAAGGACCGTTCTACTGTGGGTCAGGCTAGGTCGGACATTCAATAACGCGACTTTAGCAAAACTTGCTTGAAAGTCTGACCATGCGAGATCCTTATGCCCCAGTCTGTCAATGCTGTCCAGACTTTCAAGCAAGGTTGTCAAAGACCTACCTGTCATTGAATGTCCGACTTAGCCTGCCTGACCCTCAGTAGAACGGTCCTTGACTCATCTATTATAGTCCAGCAGCGCCCGACCCTTGTATGAGAGGGGTATTGACACCATTGGCTGACTCTGATAATTCGCCTGTGTGCACGAGGGGAGGAGAGGGTTTACAGCTTGCGCTTATAGAGCACTACTAGTGGAGGTTTGGATGAGGAGGCTATGACATATGATGTTTGTCTTAAAAAATAGCCATGGCGCATGTCGATGTCGCTTAATTATGCTCATATCTCATGTCGATTTTAAGAATTGCTCATGTCACCTGTCACTGTGTTTTTCAAGCTTCATGTCAAATGTCACTAGGCTTCATCTCGACTTTAGTGGTCCACACCGCTGCTGCTGCTGCTGCTGCTGTCGGTGCTGCTGCTTGTGCTGCTTGTGCTGCTCATGCAGCAGCTGCTGGCTGCTTGTGCTGCTGCTGCTGCTGCTGACAGATGCTACTGCTTGTGCTACTGCTCGTGCAGCAGCTGCCAGCAGCTGCTGAAGCAGCTGCCAGCAGCTGCTGGCTGCTTGTGCTGCTGACAAGGTCATGGGGGCTGCTGCTGACGATGTCACGGATGCTGCTGACAAATGCTACGGCTTGTGCTGCTCGTGCTGCTTGTGCTGCTGAAGTCGCTGCCAGCTGCTTGTGCTGCACGTGCAGCTGCTGCTGAAGCCGCTGCTAGATGCTGCTGCTTGTGCTGCACGAGACTGAGTAGCCGCTATTCGGCGTTTCACTCCTTATGTACCCTGTCCTAGTTAATCCTCTTAAACGGCTGAAAAGGCTCTCTCAGCACAGAGACTCTACTCAATGTAAGAGATCAGTTAAGTAAGTTTTCACATGCCACCTGACTACTGCGGGAGGGTTTAGACTTAAGCAGCTTAGTGCACACACGTGTCTGTTAGAAAAGCTACCTGCACACCTGCCTTCCTTTTTCACTAGTATTTACCCCCTGCCGACTTATAAGGCACCTATACACGCCTTCTTGCTTCTAGAGCTAAGCTGACTGGCAGCTATTTTAAAAGAGAATACTCGTTACCTGTATAACGGATAAGGGGGTTATGAGATTAGCGTGTGTATACAAAAAAAAAACAAAAAAAAGCTACAGGGGGCGCGTGTCTGTCTGTGAGGTAGAGACCATGTGGTAAGCGACTCAAGTGTAAAACAACAGCACCTCCTCTTGTCGCAGTGAGTGGTGTGGACGGCGGCTGGCTAGTTGAATTTAAGCGTCAGCTTGAAAGATAAGGCCAAATAAAAAAAAAGGTTTGTTTCAGGTCACCCGACCAACCCTAGCAAAACAGGGTCGACCCTACGTTTTTTTTTAAGCAAGTTTGAAGAAAATTTCATATTTTTATACTTTTTGGGTCATTTTTAGAATTTCCACGGAGGATGGCTAGTACTTTCATGTTAAAAAAATAAAATAAAATAAAATAAAAATCCGACCTACCGACTCCAGTCTTTCTGCCCATGTTACCTGAAACATACCTTTTTATTTTTTTTTGGCTTAATCCGTTCACGGGCTGGCGCGTCACACCTGTCGTTAATCACCCCCTGTAGTCTTTGTATACACAGGTGACTCGGCTTTATCTCTTCACCAGCTATAATCCCATATACATGTAGCGCACGTTACACTCGTTAATTCTCTTTTCATGCTGATGGATTAGGGGTGGAAGGGTTCAGGTGAAAAGCGATTTGATTCTCTCTGGAAGAGGGTTGGAGCTCTAGGTGAAAACAAGCTTAGAACATCCAGATTAGCTGCTCTCTCGGCTATATAAAGAGCTTCATTTTTTCTAATCTCTGCCCACTTCGTCTTGTTGTACACTATCAGTCACGAGGCAGACGCTGGAAGTAGCAGATGTTTGCAGTATGGTTTACACAGAGGTTACCTGCTAATAGGATTTTGTCAGAATAGGGTGAGTTGCTATTAAAATGAACATTTAAATGGGTTGTTAATATGGTATCTGATGTTAATGAGCTAACACCTAACATTGAGGATTATGACCTCCCAGAGGGGCGTCTCGCCAAATTCTCCAGTCTTGACTATAGTCTTAACTGTCTAAAGACTGTGGAGCACGTTAATGGGTGGTCTCCTTACTAATTTCACTTGACCAAACCGGCAGGGTCAACTAGGCTAGGTAATTACAACCACAAGGGCGGCTACTCAACATGCAAGTAGACCTACTACTACGAGATTGTCTTTTGACCACTCTGCCGCCGCCTGCTGGTCTGGCGATTACATGCTCTAGTATAGTTCTCCGCTCTTTTCGTCAGATGACGCCACAATAGGGTTTTTGTACATTTCCACGATACTCGCGAACATTTTAAACGCATAATGACCTATAATAAGCAACAAAGCACACTTCTAATATATTGAATATAAGAAACATGTCAACGTTGTGTATTTCTGATAGAATGAGGCAGATTCTTTGAAATATCAACTAAACTATAGTGAGATTGAAAATACTACACCATATCTAAAGCGATATAAAAGCTATATAAAGTCAGAACCTCTGACGGATCGGTAGGATCACTCAACCATTCGTCCTCGAAAGCAACACAGGGTTCCCGTCCAACAGGACTTTGAGCCTTGACGCTTTTGAGGAGGTTTGATCTCATGCTGCTTAACATGTGGTGTAATTAATCAACACCGCGGCCCCTCTTTAGGGGCCACACAATAAACAAAGAATAAAAAAGGGTAGGACTTAGGTTTAAAGTGCATCTCCCAGGATTTTGGCGAGGTCGACAAAGGAGGAGATAACAGATTAAACTGCAGGAGACTATACGCAAACCTTGATACTCTCAGAGGGGGAGCTCCATATTGCGGACCTGTGGTCAAGGTAATTACAACCACAAGGGTGGCTACTCAACATGCAAGTAGACCTACTACTACGAGATTGTCTTTTGACCACTCTGCTGCCGCCTGCTGGTCTGGCCATTACATGCTCTAGTGTAGTTCTCCGCTCTTTTCGTCAGATGACGCCACAATAGGGTTTTTGTACATTTCCACGATACTCGCGAACATTTTAAACGCATAATGACCTATAATAAGCAACAAAGCACACTTCTAATATATTGAATATAAGAAACATGTCAACGCTGTGTATTTCTGATAGAATGAGGCAGATTCTTTGAAATATCAACTAAACTATAGTGAGATTGAAAATACTACACCATATCTAAAGCGATATAAAAGCTATATAAAGTCAGAACTTCTCACGGAACGGCATCTGCAACAGATCACTCAACCATTCGTCTTGAAATGCCACACAGGGTTCCCGTCCAACAGGACTCTGAGCCTTGTCGCTTTTGAGGAAGGTTTGATCTCATGTTGCTTAACATGTGGTGTAATTAATCAACACCGCGGCCCCTCTTTAGGGGCCACACAATAAACAAAGAATAAAAAGGGTAGACCTTAGGTTTAAAGTGAATCTCCCAGGATTTTGGCGAAGTCGACAAAGGGGTAGATAACAGATTAACCTGCAAGAGACTATACGCAAACCTTGATACTCTCAGAGGGGGAGTCCCATATTGCGGACTTGTGGTCAGATCTATCCCTTCTAGGGGGCAGGTTGCATGTCGTAAATGTCTACTACAGACATTGGGATATATTGTTAATCTTACTCTAGGGTCTCCATAATTAGACCCTGAATCCGTTGTTAAACGGGTGTGAGGGGGTGGTAACTAATACTTATGAGATGTTAGCTTAGTTCATAGTCTCCTTACCAATTTTCACTTGACCAGGCTGGCAGAGCCAACTAGTCTAGGTAATTATAACCACAAGGGCGGCTACTCAAGATCTAAGTAGACCTACTACTACGAGATTGTCTTTTTGGTCCTTCTGCTGCTTAGTTATTACATCCTCCAGTCTAGCTCGCCACACCCTTTGAGCAGCACCACCATTGCCTCGGTAAAAGTGTAGGGTGTGTGCTTTCCACCTTCAGGTATCCATAGATTCGATCACTATCACCCCCCTTGAAATGACTTCAGCTGTTAATTAGGGCGTAAAGCCACCAACCAAGTCCCTGTCAAAAGATGTGAATAACGAAACGCGCTAGTATAGTTCTCCGCTCTTTCGTCAGATGGTGCCACAATAGGGGTTTTGTACATTCCTACGATGCTCGCGAACATTTCAACGCATAATGAGCTACATAGGCAACAAAGCGCGCTTCTAATATATTAAAATATAAAAAACAATTCAATATTGTGTATTTCTGATAGAAATGAGGCGGTTTCCTTAAATACCAACTAAACTATAGCGAGATGAAAAATACCACACCATATCTAAGGCTTTATAAAAAACTATAGAAAGTCAGAACCTCACACGGATCAGCATTCTGTTTGCAACGGATCACCCCTGACCCACTAGTCCTCGCATGCCACACACGGCTCTGCCGTGTTTGAGCTTTGAGGTATCACCCATCAAGTGATCCATGCCGCCCAACATGAAGCGTAATTAATAGCTGCTGTTGCATAGCACAGTGGCAGCATCTAACTAACTCTAAAGAGTTAGTCGGCCCCTCTTTAGGGGCCACACAATAAACAAAGAATACCCTGAATCTGGGACCTGCGGGCGAGGGCCCCAACTGTGAAGTCATTATTGGCCACATTGGTAATATCAATTAAAACTTTAGACAACACCCACCTTAAGTATCATTAACGGACAATATCAATGAACTCAGCATCCGCCTGGTTACCACATTTAGCACCAATTTTACAACTCACAGGGGCCACACTAGCCTCACCGCGCTTTTTATTGCTCTGCTGATTTCGCCAATCCAAAACATGAGGTATCTAGTCTAGCTGTGAGCTCATTGGGCCAAACAAAAAAATAATCCGTGTTCAGGTAACATGGTCCAAAAAAAAATAGGGTAGGTCTACGTCGCCTAAGGCGACGAAAGCGCGTCAAAGCGTTTACAGGGTTCGAGCCCGTGAGCTGCTCCTTGGGGCTGCAAAAAACGCTTAGACACTGAAATCCCATAGGGAAAAAATTTTGGGTTTTTGGACTTTAGGCCTTAATTTGAGGGTGATCCCGGGCTGATAGAAAAATAATTCTTGGACGAGCGGATAGCTCTGGATCTCTTTTATCTAAAACAGCGAAAAATTGATTATGGTTTCGCCGCAATTCATCCTACGGGGGGTAATCAGCCCCTCCCTCTGCCAATCAAGGCAGTGAATCTTGGCGACCGTGCGATCACTCACGGCCACCGCGACGAACCGACAGAAGAGATCGGCATCTTAGTATGATTCGTGTGACCTACTTAGAGGCTCACACGGTGGAGGTGTGTCCGGCGTTCGGCGCGCTGATTGGCTACTGGTGGGAGGCGCTGTGCCGCGTCAAGAACTTCACCTATTTGGGGCGGCTGTTAAAGGCGCACTGAGTTGAGGTGCACCTTTAAGCAAGAGCGCGATCCGGCCTAGTCTTGCGGACCTCTGTTTAGAGAGTGTAGCAAGCGGCTATGTCGCGCTCTCCAACCACAGGCTTAACAGTGGTCCGCAAGACTAGAGTGCAAGACGCGTGCACACACAGACCGAACAGACACACACAGACCCACACACCCACACACTCCTATCAGTGAGACGTCTAGCAGATTCGGGAGAGGCGACCAGGGAGGTACTCTCGGCTAGCAGCCACTAATTGCCTGTTTAGATAAGGCACAGAAACAAGGGTGATGACAGACTACGTGTTCAAGCAGCCAACATGCCCTGACACTTGATAATGGGTGTGGACCGCTAAATTCGATATGGTGACATGACCATTTCTTATAATCGACAAACGACATGAGGTCTAATGACAAGTGACATGAGGCCCAAAAAATCATAGTGACAGGTGACATGAACATTTCTTAAAATCGACATGGGATATGAACATTATTAAGTGACATTGTCATGTGACATGGTCATTTTCTAAGATCGACATTCGACATGGGGACCCCCTATCCAGAGCCCCTTGATAGATGACAGCTGTTGTGTGTAAGAAAAGTGTATGCCTCACAATCAAAAGATGATAAAAGGCTTTATCCCACTCGATGTGGGTTTTGAATCAAATATCAAGGGATCAAATATCAGATCGATATTTGACGTCGTCAAGTGATATCTGACGTTGTCAATCACTTTTACTATGTAGTCAAGGTCGTAAAAACAGAGCCCCCTGATTGGTCAACAGCATGAATGAAAGTTGCATCTCAAACTTTTAATACTCGGTATGGGGCCCCGTGGGGCTGGGACCAATATTTGCAATTTTCGGAAATACTGTCGAGAATTTCTAGATGGAAACACCTTGTCTGGGGTAATTTGACCTCTACTCTTCGATATTCAAGTAATACTCAAGCTATTCTGACTCTAAACATGAGTAAAACGGTCGTTTACCAGCGTTATCGGCAGCGCCGACATCAACAACTGCTGATCTCCCTTGGTTACATGACCCAGCTCCGTTTCTAAGGCCTCATGGATCGGGGCCCTGAAGGGGGATCTGCAGAGGCCCTATATCGGGCCCTAGATATGTACATTATATTAATATCTCATAACTTAATTTACTCTAAAATCTTTTGATAGTTCATAACCTTGACCCTTATCTCCTTTTCTCGCGGGATAAAGATAGAATTTGGTTGTTGGCATGGCCTCTCGTGGATATCTGCTCTTCTCCACAGCACCTCTCGAGCCCCCTGCGGGGCCTCTAGGGGCTGCTAGACGTCTCTCTGCTATGTAGTGTGGGATGTAAAAGAACCCTTGTCTCGGTAAAAGGGCCAATAGATTCGATCACCATCACCGCTCTTGAAATGACCATAGCTGTTAACTAAGGCGTAAAGCAACCCACAAACCCACACACCCACACACCCACACATTTTTCTGTATGAGCCTTCAGACCTCAAGCTGCTCAGTGTACGGGACTAGGTTTTGTCATAGGCCCTACGGACGCTACTCAAGGTAAAAATAAGACATGACCATGACATTGGGCTGGCTGTAGTTTTTTATGTTTCGGTACCTACAACCAAAACAGCCAGTACCCGCCCCAGGGCTTCATGTCGCACGCGGGAAAAGTATAACGGTGGCGCCAACTGTCGGAATAGCGGGTACACTACGTCAGTAGTTCTTTTGTTCTCCGCTGAGTGACTGGGCGAAATGTAGTCGGTAGCTCTATTTTCTGTGCACTGTTCTGTTCATTTTCTACACTTAACACTTAAATAGACCGCGTGTTTGTACAAGCTAACCGTTTTTATCAGTGCAAAAATTAAATAAGCATCGGATAGAACACTAAAAAAATGAGAAAGTAATCCAGCACTTAGTATAAGGCACCAGTTTTATCATGAGACACCGAAAGTCTGGTTTTTTTAAGGTGGATAAGACAGTCGACTGAGAGCTCCAAACTAACCAAAAACGTACCAGAGGGAGAACGTACCCGACAGGGCAGGGGCCTTCTACACCCCGGCTCTGATTGATGAGCAAGCGACAAGTGCTACAGAGGGCCTATTCCTCTTTTGAGGTGGGCCCGAAATTGAACAAAAGAATAAACTCAAGAAAAAGCCTTAGGCTTAAAAGAGTTGTAGATACTGATTTTAACGAAGAAGTCACATTCATTAGTTTACAAATAGCCCGTGTAAGTACGCCCATGTCTTGCTTATTTCTCATAGGGTTGTAAGATAGTCACATCATGATGCACATCATCATAAACGCAATCATGATACCTTTCATTGTAAGTAGACTCGCCTCTCTGCCCTCTCTTTTAGAGAGGGCAGAGAAGCGAGTCTCACTCTTAAAAAACCCTTCCCCTCCCCCCCTCCCCCCCTCCCCCCCCCATGCATCTTAAAGAGTGCCCCCCAGAGTGCCCCTCCCCCCCTAGAAAAAAAGAGCCGTATTTTTAAATTATTTTTTAGCAAGCTTTCAGCTTGCTTTTTTTTTCTTTTTTTAAATTTATTTATCCATCAAAATCTCAAGTGACTTATTTTGAAATTCGCGCCAACCTAGTAGTCACGTGACCCCCTTAAGTAGGTCACTTCCCGTCACGTGACCTATTTGAATTTCCCGCCAACATGGTGGTCACGTGACCCTCTTAAGTAGGTCACTTCCGGTCACGTGACCTATTTGAATTTCCCGCCCAAAGGTCACGTGACCGGAAGTAGGTCACTTCCGGTCACGTGACCTATTTGAATTTCCCGCCAAAAGGGAGGCCTCTCATTGGCTGCTTTTGAATTTCCCGCCAAAAGGGAGGCCTCTGATTGGCTGCAGGTCGATTGAGTAATAAACAGTACTTAACTATAGTCCCGTTCCGATACATACAATACTACTTAGGGGGGATAGGTATGATTATAATCAACCCTAGGACAATGGAAATGTGTGTTGCTAGGCAGTTAAACAATTAGAATAGCCGTTGCTAGGCAACCAGCTCTATTAGCAACAAACCGAAAGAACCATTGAATTACTTGCGTCCATGTTAGGGGGGGTAGGTATGATTATAATCAACTTCAGGACCATGGAAATGTGTGTTGCTAGGCAGATAAACAATTAGAATAGCCGTTGCTAGGCAACCAGCTGTATATGCAGCAAACCGATAGAACCTTTGAATTCCTTGGGTCCATATTAGGGGGGGTAGGTATGATTATAATCAACCTCAGGGACTATCAAAGGTTGATTTATATTATTGTTATCAAATAGCATAAATTTGTGTTGTGACACCTTAATCCAAGATGGCGGCACAATCCAAGATGGCGGCGCCCGTTCTGACTTCTGGCAAACATCATATACCTCGTTCTGGTGGTGCCTGGCGGCACCACCAGGTGGCTACGCCACCACTTCGGCATAAAAAAATGAAAAGTAGTTTTCATCACCAAGCAGTGAGAAATATGACAAGGGCTTCATATAATAATTATTGGTTGGTTAAGGAGGAAATTTCGAAGAATATACACATAACTATATGATTTCGTACACATAGAAAGGTAAAAATGTCAACTGTGTCTCCCACGTGGCTCTGGTGAAATAGAGAGTCACACTGCTAATGGCAACTTGAGTTGACTCTGTATGATCAGTGTCAACTGAAATTGACCCTTCATATAAGCAGTCATTAGCAGTTTGACTCTCTACTTTACCAGAGCCACGTGGGAGACACATTTATTAACCCCTGCGGATCCTGATCTTCTGCTGGTCAGATAAGGATCAACAGGCAGATTTTGGAACAGAAAACGACTGTTAGATTGCTGTCATATATATGTGATGCTGACTTGACTTCCCCTGCCATTCAGCAGTCATCAAATAGGGTGGGTTCATCATGAGTCGGACACATTCCCTTAGACGGACAGTGACATTTGAGGTTATTCATGTACAATACTACTTCTAATGTTTGTCTTTTGGAAAGAATAACAATCAAACTTAACTACTATTCTTCAATAAAGGGCTAAAAATGCTTGAATAACCACAAAACCAGTGTACGTCTAAAGGTATGTGTCCGACTCCAGGTGAATCTACCCTACGCCTAAATCCGGCCACTCTGTACTGCCTTACAGGCTGTACCCGTGCACAGGTAAAAACCCAGGAGGCTTTCTGAACCGGGCCTTAGGAGTTCTGTTCTCAGCCAAGTCTAACTGCCGTTTTCGACTTAATAAGCACCCTGGGCGCATATCAAATAATTTGTATGGCGTTTTAGTACTTGAGAATTTAATTGTCTCCAAAATCCTTTAAAAATGCCCCAAAATAGGGGGGGGCTAATTTGAGGGAGGCACTTATTACATCGAATACGGTATTTGGTTTGTCAACTGGCTTTCTCCAATAGGGACACCGGTTGTCATTGCACCCAGTCTCTGGCATCCAGTCTATTGACAAAGTCTACTACATCCTGTTTTCTATAACTATCTTCACTTTGGTCTTTGGCCACCCTCTCTGCTGTTTTATACTCCTGTTTCTCTCTCATGTAAGCTGCTGATTGTCTGTGTAGTTTAATGTTTGATGGGACCACGACAAAACAATGAGTGCAGCGGGTTCAACATAGCCATGATGTTCATGTTATTAAGGATGCATCGACAATAAATCTTTTATAGGTTACATGGACGTTGTGGCACAAGAGTGCAGAAACCCAGAATGGTCAGAAACGTTTTGGGTTTTTTTCGTGTTTGTAAAAGTTGTTTTTTTTCACTTTTGTAAAAGTGTTTTTTTCCCTTTTTACAAAAGTGAAAAATTCTTTTTTTTACGGAACTGGGAATTTAAAATAGTTAAAAAAACTTTACAAAAATGAAAAAAGTAATTCTTATTTGAAAAAGAACAAACTTTTCTGACGCCTCTGGGCTTCTGTACATGAGCTACGTTTGGGAAGTGTCCATCATTAATGAACCTTCAGGCAAACTGCAACTCAGCACGCTAACCTCAGGCATTCCCTTCCCACCGGAAACTACATGACTTTGTTAACGGTACACATGAAGCTTAATTATCTACACTCAGTCATTTCTGATCAAAACCTGGTAACAAAGGTCTCTGCACAGTGGGCAGTAAACAAGACTCTTTTGTATTCAATTAACCTGGTGAGGGCCACATAGTCCCTTAATGTCCTATGTCATTGCTGGTCATGATGCATGAATGCACCCCTGAGTTATCTGCTAGGACTGCCTTCAGGCAGGATGGGGACGTTCTGGGGTTGACACACCTTATGGTGGGCATGTTACATGTAGCACTGGACATCCTACATATAGAAACCCCCTCTACTTAAATGTGAAATGAGGATGTTCATTATATTACGACCGTTCGTGATTAAGGCTGTAGGACAAAACCCTTCTTAAGGGCATGGAATACAGAAGCTCCCCTTCTGAGAATAGTGGCCTGTATCTGTGATAAGATAACCCCATACGTTGTACAGCATGGCGTGTCTGCACCTGTACGTGGTGTGCAGACAAGGCCTGTACGTACCGGTCTGTGTGACAGAGCCGTAATCAAGTATCCATGACAGGTAACTAGACACTGTACCTATAGACCTATGCAGCAAGAAAGGGTGACTTTTTCATAATAAACATAAGGCCTGTAAACATTTTCTGTAGTGGCTTTATTTGTTAACATCTCATATCAGAAGTTTTCCAGGACAACTAGCTTTCTGTGAGTATATATTGGAATGCAGGATTTTCACGTTATATTTATGTGTATGTCAGTCAGGCGTCAGAAATGCTCAGAAACTTTATGAACAACATTTCTGAAAAGACACCCTTTCTTGCTGCATTGGTCTATAGGTATGTAGTGTCAGGATATCTCACCTAGACCATCCCCATATTACAGACTGGTTATCTAGCCGTATTGTACTAAAGGTAAACAGAAGGCTGCTTTATACCTCACTGATGCTACATCGATACCGTGTTCCGCTTCATTAGGCCTGACCTAGAATAAGACACAGCAGGCAGAATAGAGGCACAGGGAGCAGCTCAGGTGGGGGGGGGGGAGGAGGTTGTGCTAATATGAGCTTCCCAAACACTTGACCTGTAAGAAGTACTTGTCAGTGAGCTACTTACCAGCGCTGTGTTTGTGTATCATGCACGGTATCATGCCAACCCTTCAGAAGTTGGGCCAGCATGACTGCTGACACGTCATGAGCCACCAATGGCAGGGTGCAGGTTGGAAGGTTCCAAAGGTGCCAGCTTTACACTACAGTGCCAGTGACCTTCACCCTATTATGGGATTGAGTTGCGCTCTGGTTGCCCATGAGGCATTGTGTATCCTAGTATGTAGTTACATGAGCCTGTGTGCCAGCCTGACCTTGACCTCCTGCAGCCTAGACTGGCCCATCCTCCTGTGTCTGTGCCATGTGTCTGTGTCTCTTCTCCCTGCCTCACCTTACAGCCCCTACTGGAGGGTCTCGTGTATAAGCCGAGCCATGATACTGCTCCCTCCTCCAGCTCCTGTTGACTGCTCTCTCCCCAAGGCTGCAGCAATTCTCAGCTAGCACCACCACTCCTAGTCCCAAGTCACAAGGAAGCACACTGAAAGAGTAAACCTGTCTCCAGACTCATCTGCTTCTCCTGCAGCTGACTCCTTCAGGTTGGTTAAAAAGTCTTACAATTCCATTTCAGTGACTCCATCCATGAGGCTAGTGTCAGACAGGCATTGTTAAGGCTGCTATGATTCGTAGTGTCCTGTTCCTCTACATCTGGCTGTATTACAATGTCAACACGGCACTACTCTGGTGTCTCCCAGCTCCTACTCCTGTTGGTGACTGACTGCTACTGCAGCTGCTGCCAGGTGAGTTCTCCAGGGTCTCAATAAGTTATAGATCTGCCCGCCCACAGCGGTATGTGTAGTGGTTGTGGTAGTGGTGGTGCACCTTAAGGTGTGTGTACGTAGATGTGTGTGCCGCACCCACCCGGCACCTCCTCCTGTTGTAGACTGCCTCCTCCAGGTGCTGCAGCTGCTGCCAGGTCAGTTCTCCAGGGGCTGAATGAATTATAGATCCTACAGGGTGGTTGTAGTGGTAGTAGTGGCTGTGTCTCAGTCGCGTCTGTCCGACCAGGGCTGGTGGGACATATACAACCTATGGCAGAACCCCTGCTGTAACTTAACTGATAAACACATGTGTTTGAGTCAGATGTCAACCTTCAATCTTACCATCTACATAGTGGCTGTCTGCATACCTATCCTCTGTATAATAAACGGGTATCTTAACTTTCAAAGTTGGAATCAGCAAATCATTAATTCAAGACCTGTTTCTGTTTACAATTATGTACCTCCCTCCCTACAATAACATCTAGGCTACTGGGTCCAACATAAGAGTCACTGGTATATCTTACAGTGTCGCGGCTGTGATGAGTTGCTTGCTGAAAAGATACCTACAGCACTAGGGGAATACATTGTATACCAATGAAACATCTCATTCCATTCCCTGCTGACTTCTTAGGGTGCATTATGCAACAACTGGTACCCATTGTGACATCTGTTATCAGCGTTTATCTCGCCAGTACCAGCTTAAGTAATGGCCACGCCCACAGGACAACCAGCTTGACCCCTATAACTGTACCTCAATATCTGCTATGCAACTATTACACATTGCACTATGAGTCCCTGAAGGATACAACAACTGCTCCATAATTAATAACGTCCATACACCATCCAAATGTACTGTCAAACCCCGTGTATAAGCCTTACTCGCATCTAAGCCACACCTTGACTTTGGGTCGATCCTATAAGCCACACCAGAGATCAGATTATGGTGACATTTAGTACTATACTATAATAGTTACAAGTTGTGGATAAGCTGCACCCCGACTATGGGTGAATCATATAAGCATCACCGCCGATTTGACTCGCGTACTAGCCGCGGCTAATATGCGAGGGTTTACGGCACCCTGAGAGACAGGTGACAGAGGAGGACGAGCAGACATCAATTCTTTGAGTCTGACAGCAACTTTCTATCAAAATTCCGCCATTTTGTTGGGGACGTATAATGTTGCTGTGTCCGGACGTAGCACAAAAATATGATGATTGTGGCAATATGAGACTAGGTTAGGCGTCTAAAATGGTCAATCTATCAATAAAAATACATATTTCTCGATTGATTTGTGATTCTTTACTAATTAAGGCACCCATTTCATCATAAACAACATAATTATGTGCAACGTCCAGACACAGCAATGTTATACGTCCCCTAACAAAATGGCGGCCGATTTTGCGCACAGCGCCCCCTACAGCCTTAGCAGACTCGGAGAATGGATGTAACCACAGCAACATGACACATGTAGACACGACGACTTTATGTGCCTGTAAGCGGCCACCTATTTTAGCACTAGATACGCAGCCATGACACCTCCCACTTCTACATCCCCTAGTACGCACATTGCGCTATAAGGCCAAAAAAGTTTTTTTTTTACTTTGGCCCTAAAAGTAGCTAAAAACTGAGTCGCAAACTTTAGTGCTGACTCACTGACAACAATGTTGACTCACGGACTATCAAATCAACTCTGAAATAGCCCAAAAATTCCTTGAAATCTGAATTTTTTCAAAATTGGATAACATTTTCTATGGGCGGCCCTGTTTTGCGAGGTAGGGTCGGGTAAACTGAAACACATTTTCTGGCCTAAGTAACCACAGGGTGCAAGAACTCTTCCATAATTCAAAGCTTCCATACATCATCGGGATTTACCATTAGTGACAGGTGCCAGAGGAGGATTGGGACAATCAATTAAATGGATGTAACCAAAGCACCATGACACATGAATGCACCCATGTGTTGTATCTGTATTCGCTAAGCGCCTACTGCACCCCCTGCCCCTACCCTACCCCGGTTATTGCCCTACCACACAGAGACATCCTGTCAGTGTGGTGTCAACACACACCAGCAGTCAGGAACACATTAGTGCTGGGGGATCGGGATAACTAGGCAGACAGGGGGTGTGTGGTGAAAGAAGATTAGAGCTATAATGCTGGGGTGATTAGCATAGGTAGACATTGGGTATGGTCGATGAGGACAACATGTATGCTATAATGGTAGTTAGGACAGCCATGGAGTCTTTCATGTGTTGTTAATTCTTTAAGGACAGTTGTCGCTAAACGATGATATTGGTCGCCATGATGCACCAATGCAGCCCCGATGCAGACCCCCGTAGAGTGTCTCAACCCCAGAGGGTCGGCATGATGCATGAATGCAGCACTGTCACCAGGGCTGCATTCATGCATCATAACGACTGAGGGCATGATGCATTAAGGCATACTGCCAAAGTTAAATGGTTGAGCTGCGCGGTAACAGGTGAGTTAGCTGGCGTGTAACTGCATGGTTAAGCCACACACCTGTTAGATAGATGCTATGATGGACACGGGTTGACACTCCCTCCCTCTCAGTTGTAGGGTAGATTCACCATCAGTCGGACACATACCCTGAGACAGACTCTCCGAAGGAGCTTACAATGCTTGAACAATCCCAAAATCTGGTCCCATCTCCAAATTGATCAACCAAGAAAACGGAATCAATGTTCCAGTATTTGTTAGATCCTGCCACACAGTGGCAGTGGATTAACTGTTATAAAAAGGTAAATCAATCTACATTTCAGGCAAGAATTTTCTTTTGGTTTCTGGTCCAGCACAAAGCAGATATTGGCAAACTGCAGGACCGAATGTCCTGCACTGTGAAAAAGTTTTCGCAATGACTGATATTTTGAATCAGTTGTAATGGGTACTTAACAGAATTTGCTGAGCGATGACCCCATTAGGGGTAAGCTGTGAGGGGAACATGCAGGGCGCTGACCGAGACGTGTCAGGATGACAGACTGATGAGTTGGTGCTGCTGTAGGGTGTGTGTATCTAGTGTCAGGTTACACCATTACAGGTAATCAGCTCTAGATGACACAGACTGCTACGTACTGGATATAGGGTAAGCAGGCAGACTGCCAGCCGGGTACTTGGTATGTGTCAGGTGTTACACCAATCAGGTAGAGATGACACTGACAGGTCAGTATAGGGTGCTCAGGCAGACAGCTAGCACACCTGTTTGAGGACACGCCTGAGTTGGTGCAGCAGTAGGTGGCTGTGTCTCACAAACTTGGGCCAATGTTTTTGTCTCTGACCGGGTGCCATCTCTGACCGGGTGTCAGAAAAAGGGTGTTTAAACAAGAATTGCGGTTGTTGCCGCGTAAAAAAATGCCTTAGGCATTTTTATAAGCGGCAACAACCGCAATTCTTGCATTTGAAGGAACATAATGTCTACATGGTTGGTATATTTGTAGGGGACCCATTCAAGACACCATATAAACAGGGTGAAGGATGATATAACTAACAGATGTGACACAACAGGGGAAAACATGCCATTACAGGGATTTAATGTAATATACAGCCACTAGGTGGCCACCAGTGCAGCAGCACTAATAGAACCATTGAATTCCTTTGGTCCATGTTAGGGGGGGTAGGTAGGATTATAATCAACCTCAGGAGCATGGAAATGGGTGTTGCTAGGCAGATAAACAATAAGAATAGCTGTTGCTAGGCAGCCAGCTGTCTTAGCAACAAACCAATGAAACCATTTAATTCCTCGGGTCCATGTTAGGGGGGGTAGGTAGGATTATAATCAACCTCAGGAGCATGGAAATTGGTGTTGCTAGGCAGATAAACAATTAGAATAGCTGTTGCTAGGCAACTAGCTGTCTTAGCAACAAACCAATAGAACCATTGAATTCCTTGGGTCCATATTAAGGGGGGTAGGTAGGATTATAATCAACCTCAGGAGCATGGAAATGGGTGTTGCTAGGCAGATAAACAATTAGAATAGCTGTTGCTAGGCAGCCAGCTGTCTTAGCAACAAACCAATAGAACCATTGAATTCCTTGGGTCCATGTTAGGGGTAAAGGTGTGCTTATGATCAACCTCAGGATCGAAGGTTGATCGATATTAATTTTATTCATATATGCATAAATTTGTGTTGTGACACCTTAAAACAAAATGGCGGCACCCCTTAAAACAAAATGGCGGCACCCGTACTGACTTCCTGTCAAATGAAAACAATATAATGCCTCAACCTGGTAGTTCGCAAGCTCACCACCAGGGCCCCTCCGGGGCCTTTCGGCCTTAAAAAAAATTGTACTCATATATATATGGGTTTGTAAAAAAAAACTTTAGAGCAGTTGTTATATAATTATAAATATAATTATAATTAGCCTCCTGCTGTTGGTATTCTGACCTCATGCCAAACCAGTCAGAGACGAAAACATTGGCCTGAGTTTGTGAGACACAGCCAGGTATAGGGGTTGATGACACTGACAGGTGGGTATGGGAGGGGCAGGTAGATGGTGGCACCCCTCAGGGATGTCCCTGGTCACTTAAACACACATCCTCTCTGTGATAGGGAGGTTAAGATTGTCGAACACGTACTGGTATGGTCACGGTTAGGGCTAGACGTACAGGTTGGAGTACAGGTAGAGGGTTTGCGGTTAGGAATATGGAAATGTGTCCCCTCTACAGAAGCTGTGTATTGTAGAGCAGCAATGTAGCCCCAATGTCAAGACAGCGGTCAGACTATAATCAGGGGGAGAGGTGTCTTTAAATGATTCTCAAGCACCAAAATAACATCACAAAAAAGCACCTGCCTTGTATAGTCTAAATTGAGGAGCGCCTCAGCAGTACATTACAATGGTAAGGTGTCATTATGCATTAGTGGTATTCATGATGTTGATGGTCTCCTGTAAGATCTCTTACCTGTCACTTTCATGTACTTCACAAAAGTCTACTTCAAAGCTACAGTGTCTCTACAGGTGGGTTCTGTTTCTGTTCGCACATCAGACGTTTGTGTACAATTTCTGTATGAGGACAGGCATAGGGCCACTCAAGAAAAAGTCGTTTTTCATCATCAAGGAATGAAAAAATATGACGAGAGAGGCTTTATTTTTGGGCGTATTTTTCACTCAGAAGCTGAAATGAATAGGATATATGTTTTTCAGAACCAAGCTTTACACACTGCAGCCTGAATGGGCAAAGTGCAGCTGCTCATTCCTACTGCTTGTAAACTCTAATATAGATATGGACAAGTATTGAAATTATTACCATTAATAATGTTATATACTGGTTCCTAACTGTAGCGGATACCCAAACACGGTACATTGTAAAATGGGTGTATTGTAAATTACCGTGTAGCAGGGGCGAGTGCAGTGCGGTGCAATGCAGCTTATAGTAACAGCCAAGAATCGGGTCTCCACTTTTATTCAACTTTTTGCTTCTATGGTACACTAAATGCTAAAGTCGGGGTGCGGCTTACATGTATATGAGTTAGGCTTATATGTGAGAATTAACAGTGATCAAGACTTAAAATGGATAAATCGGGTGACAGTGAATCAATTCATCAATATATCTGGATCCTCTAAATTGGATACAATCACATTCTAGTTGTACTTATATTGTTAATACAGGGCATTGTGTCATGGATTGGTCCACGAGCTGGGTCACTTGGCGAGGAGAAGGCAGACAGTGTATTGGTAATCAATATATACCTAGCATTAGCGCAGCTTTTAAGTCAATTAGTAGTGTTGGTTCTGCAGTAACATGGTGTTTACCATCCTTCACACTAGGGTAAAATGTCAACAGTAACTTCCTGATCTGCTGATATGTGTCCTAGGGGACAGTTTTCGATGCCCGGATGGCCATGCACCGGATTAATCCAAAAGATTAAGCCCTTTAGGGATTATAGGACAAAGACAGTGCATCCACTTCTGCACCTCCTGGTTCCTTTCTGCCGCTCCCTGTGCTGAGGTGGAACAGTGGTTGATGAAGCTTAACATGCTAATTGATGGGCCCTGGCTCCACCTTAATTCTGGTGAGTCTAAAGCACTGAGGCAGGATTTGTAGTGACGGGACACTGTTGTGTCCTGTGTGGTGCAGAGAGCAAACTTTCTGACTTTGTGGTAGCGAACGGACGAGTGATGTATACTTTACCGTTCCCCACTTATCAGCTGTA
This sequence comes from Harmothoe impar, assembly GCA_947462335.1. Lineage (NCBI taxonomy): Eukaryota > Metazoa > Annelida > Polychaeta > Phyllodocida > Polynoidae > Harmothoe > Harmothoe impar. The sequence continues at coordinate 64,328,717 of OX381720.1, read as the reverse complement.
TATAGACACAGGTACACGAGTTGTGGTCTGCTGACTGGGTATTCAGGCATTGACCTCGGCCAACAAGGCAAGTAACCAGGACATCAATGAGTGTACCTTTGTGTTTATCTTTGATCTTTTTCATTTCAAAATACCAAAATTGTGAGAGGCGGAAGCCGGAAATAGCTTCTTTCTTTGCCATTCAAATGTAAACAAACCACCATTTTGATGATATCACAGGGCCATGCAATACTAGCATGGGTTGTTTCACAGGGTTTGTGTAATAAGGCGTTCTTTCCTTAAATCACGCAATAAAATCCAGAAACTAAACTTTACTTACCACATCTGGTAGGCCTGTACCAATTAAACAGGAATCTTGATCTCTCTCACAATGTATATTATTTTGAGGAATTTGACATTTACTTTAGATGTAAACTCCTGCCTTTGCCTCATGGCTTACTGCAAATAATCCGATCTGCAGTTTCCTTTTACATTAGATTGCTAGGAGTAGTAGTCCTCTTATAACTTTAATTCAGTGTCACACCTAAGGTGCCAGGGTTACCGCCTATGTTCCCCAGCCATGTTCCTCATTGGTTGTGCTGTGCAGGTGAGTGACTCATTCACATCTCCTGGTACTCTTACTTGTCCTTATAGCTGCTCTGTGGTGTAGTTATATTCCTGTCATGCTCCTCTACATCTCGCTGTAACGTCAACACAGCCCTACTCTGGTTCCTTCCCTGCCCTACCTGAGGCTCCTCCTCCTGCTGTTGACTCCTTCCTCCAGGTGAGTTCTGAATGAATAAATGGATTATGGATCCAGCCGGTGTGGTAGGTGTAGTGGTGGTGGTGGTGGTGGTGTCTCATTCAGCCAGTTTACAGTAAAGTCCACATTGAGGTGTGTGTAGGGAGATGTGTATCCTGCACCCTCCCTGCAGCTCGTCCTGTTGTAGACTGCCTCCTCCAGGTACAGCAGGTGCTGCCAGGTGAGAATACTCCAGGGCTGAATGAGTTATAGACCCTCCTACAGTGGTAGGTGTAGTGGCAGTAGTTGTGGTGTCTCATCCAGTTTAAAGTAAAGTCTTATATAAGTGTGGCATCCTTCCTGCACCTCCTCCTGCTGTTGTTGACTGCCTGCTCCGGCTGCTGCAGGTGCTGCCAGGTGAGTTCTCCAGGGGCTGAATGAATTATAGATCTACCCGGCACGGGTAGGTGTAGTGGTAGTAGTGTGTACTGCACTAGACTAGACCACCGTCAGCTGATAGCATCCAAGGACAGACTCCTACTACACAGAGGCGAATATCAGCATCACCCAATGTCGCCATAAGCACTCTCAGACAAGGGTGAGGCACTGCTGGACTATGATAGATGGGTCAAGGGCCATTCTAGTGAGGGTCAGGCTATGCTGGACATTCAATAACAGGCTGGACTTTGGCAAAATTGCTTGAAAGTCTGGCCATCTTGGATCCTCATGCAACAGTCTCTTTCAGCCTATTACAGTCCAGCAGTGCCTGACCCTTGTCTGAGAGTGGCTATGGCGACATTGGCTGACGCTCATATTTGCCTGGGTGTACAGTGACATAAGGGGCACAGTGTACAGAGCTGCTTACAAGCTGGTCTGCAATTCTACACACTTCAGACATGGCATTGCTGTGAGTCTGCCCCGTCTGCCCCGTCTGCCCCGTCTGCCCCGTCTGCCCCGTCTGCCCCGTCTGCCCCGTCTCACAAGTCTCACAAGTCTCACAAGTCTCACAAGTCTCACAAGTCTCACAAGTCTCACAAGTCTCACAAGTCTCACAAGTCTCACAAGTCTCACAAGTCTCACAAGTCTCACAAGTCTCACAAGTCTCACAAGTCTCACAAGACTCCCAAGTCTCACAAGTCTGCCAAGTCTGCCAAGTCTCACAAGACTCCCAAGTCTGCCAAGTCTGCCACGTCTGCCCGTCCTACAGCATGTTGTGACAGACATGCTTGCAGCACGAGTGTCTGTGTGTTTACTGCACTATGTCGAGATGGCTTTGTTCCTCTTGCCATGTGTAAATCTATTGCCTACCCTCTTAAACCCCATAAATAACTGACCTGTAACTAGGCAAGTAGCTCTCTGTGCTAAATTGGATTGAGTGAATCATTAATTCAAGGCCTGTTTCTGTGTACAACTTCAGTCAGCAAGTTGTTCTTGTAGGACCAACAATGGAGAATTCTACAAAGCGTGTTTCACAAGTTCTATCCATATGCATCAACTTGAAGCACTCTTATTTGGGTAAACATGTTATTAAGTGTTTGTTGGCATAGTTTGGTTGCCATGGGCTAATTGCTAATTCACCTCCCTCCAATATCTCAGCACTTGTTATTGATCTGCTACACAGTCCCTTAGAAGGGGGGGGCGGGGACAAAAGTACACAGATTGTGTTATCTATAACAAAAAGCAACTGGGAGCGTTTCATATTCAAGCAGATATTGATCATATTTATGAGTGACAGACAACAGGAAAAAACAATTCAATTAATGTAACCGTAGCAGCATAACGCTTGAACCACCAGTGTTCTGTCTGTGTGTGGTTTACATCCCTGACTGTGTCCTCTGGTCATTGAGCTGTGTGTGTGTGTGTGTGTGTGTGAATGTGTCATTGAGCTGTATGTGTGTGTGTGTGTCATTGAGCTGTGTGTGTGTGAATGTGTCATTGAGCTGTATGTGTGTGTGTGTATGTGTGTGTGTGTGTGTGTTTGTCATTGAGCTGTGTGTATGTGTGTGTGTGTGTGTGTGGGTGTGTGGGTGTGTGAATGTGTCATTGAGCTGTATGTGTGTGTGTCCCTAGTAGCAAACACACTGTGGCCCCGGACGGGGCCAGACTGTGTTTGCAAGTCTGGCCCGGAGTGGGCTAACCGACGGGCTCCCGTCGGTTTAGGGCACTGGGCTTTGGTCTGGCCCCGTGCGGGCTTCCCATGTTGGGCACAGATCGGGTTTTGGACAGGAAGCCCACTTTGGGCTCAGATCAGTTTTTGGACGGGCTTCCCACTTTGGGCTCAGATTGGTTTTTGGACGGGCTGGAAGTGGGTTCAGATCGGTTTTTGGACGGGTTGAAAGCGGGCTTAGATCGGTTTTTGGACGGGTTGAAAGCGGGCTAAGATCGGATAATTATGGGTTTTTAGAATCTATTCAATCATTCTCCAATGATTTCTTGTATTTGTTGAACCAGATATCCTAGGTCCTGCTAATCAACCCAAGGCATAATTATACTCTTCCTACCCAATAATGGAAGTATCAAGCAGGCCTATTATCATCAGGTTTGAGCCACATGCAGCATAGACAAGTGTCTATGGTGCACATTGGCCTTCAATGCCATAGTTCATACCTACATGGGGCACATGAGTCTTATATTAAGATTGTAATGCCACAGAAATAGTGTTCACACTGGATAGCTGCTTGGAGAACCTTCGTTTCATCATTCAAATATATATTCTATCTTATTTCCAAACTGTGAGAACATATATTTATTGTTTCCTATTCTACATCACTTTAACATTTTATTGTATTATTATATAATGTCAATTTCATCTGGCTTTGTTGGAAAACTCTAGATATTGTATAGTAGTGACATCTGGTGTCAATCATCAGAACTATTAGACCAGTTGCCCTGTCCAAACCCAACCTCAGCCCTCATCGGCCCGGAGTGGGCTAACCGACGGGCGCCCGTTGGTTTAGGGCACTGGGTTTTGGTGTGGCCTCAAGTGGGCTGCCCGAATTGGGTTCAGAACTGGTTTTGGACGGGTTTCCTGTCATCTTGCCAACATGAACCCAAAGCGGGTAGCCCTCTTTGAAACTGATCTGAGCCCAAATCGGGCAGCCCGCTTTGAAACTGATCTGAGCCCAAAATGGGCAGCCCGATCGGGGCCACACTTCAGCCCAGCCATCTGCCCAACATGAAACCCAGCTCAGTTTTGCCCGACTTCAAACAGCCAATCCGAGCTAAAACCAAATTGGCCCCGTGCGGGCTTGCTACTAGGGGTGTATGTGTGTGTGTGTGTGTGTGTGTTTCATTTAGCTGTGTGTATGTGTGTGTGTGTGTGTGTGTGTGTGTGTGTGTGTGTGTGTGTGTGGGTGTGGGTGTATGTGTCATTGAGCTGTGTGTGTGTGTGTTTGTGTGTGTGTGTGTGTGTGTGTGTGTGGGTGTGTGTGGCCGTGTGTGTGTGTGTGTGTGTGTGTGTGGGTGGGTGGGTGTGTGTGGGTGTGTGGGTGTGTGTGCTCTTGTCTGTGCTATACAACTGCAGACATTGGCATGGATGCACACCTTACAACTGCGGACACACCCACAACTGAGGACGTCCTCAGTTGACATTTCACTTAAAACATACTCTGAGTGGTATTTTAAGGCATCTGGTGAAGTTTGGTGAAGTTTGGTGAAGTTACAAAATGAGTCCTCAGTTTGAATGTGCAACGCTTGGCATCGTTGATGTCCTCGGTTGTCATCATGCACACCAGCATATGCACACATGTCCTCAGTTGTAGTGTTCTGTACCTTTCAAAGCTTCATGTCTTCTATTGTGTAATGCTGTACCTCTTTCAACATACACATCTGAACTAGTTATGATAATCTGGCCCTGGTATTGAATATGGTTGTATCAATAATTTTAGTGAGGATTATAATATAATGTAAAATTTATGTTCTTAATAAATATAGTTATATATTATATAACTATATTTATTAAGAACATAAATTTTGAGCGTTTGCCCTAATAGGATGTTTACCAGTTTCACTCATACTCAAACGAATTCTAAAATAAGGTTTTCAAAAGAGCAAATTGCATTTAGTCTTAGGCGTTGAAAGTCATTATTATATTTCCAGATTGAACATTACAGGGAATGTATATTTACCCTAAAACCAATTAACAGAGTAAAGCAAGGGACTAGTTGACATGAATGCTACAAAGTGGTTAGTGTGTAGTATAGTGAGGATGTGTCCTCAATTAGATAGTACCAGTATAGTATGTGTGTGTCCTCAGTTAGATAGTACCAGTATAGTATGGGTGTGTTCTCAGTTAGATAGTACCAGTATATGGAGGGGTGTGTCCTCAGTTAGATAGTACCAGTATAGTATGGGTGTGTCCTCAGTTAGATAGTACCAGTATAGTATGGGTGTGTCCTCAGTTAGATAGCACCAGTATAGTATGGGTGTGTCCTCAGTTAGATAGCACCAGTATAGTATGGGTGTGTCCTCAGTTAGATAGCACCAGTATAGTATGGGTGTGTCCTCAGTTAGATAGCACCAGTATAGTATGGGTGTGTCCTCAGTTAGATAGTACCAGTATAGTATGGGTGTGTCCTCAGTTAGATAGTACCAGTATAGTATGGGTGTGTCCCCAGTTAGATAGCACCAGTATAGTATGGGTGTGTCCTCAGTTAGATAGCACCAGTATAGTATGGGTGTGTCCTCAGTTAGATAGTCCCAGTATAGTATGGGTGTGTCCTCAGTTAGATAGTACCAGTATAGGGAGGGATGTGTCCTCAGTTAGATAGTACCAGTATAGTATGCCTGTGTCCTCAGTTAGATAGTACCAGTATAGGGAGGGGTGTGTCCTCAGTTAGATAGTACCAGTATAATATGGGTGTGTCCCCTGTTAGATAGTACCAGTATAGGGAGGGGTGTGGAGACTGCAATATAGACATCTGTCGGGTGTTTCACAAGGGGAAAATAGATACAATTAATTTTACATGGTTTCTAAGACCAACTTATGTCACCCAACTTTAATCTTATCTTGGTGTTTCACAAGTTTCAATTGTATCTATGGTCATATACTTAGATACAATTGAAGATAATAATGCGGCTTGTGAAACACCAACTTAGACTAACATTTGGTAAAAGTAAGTCAACCTTAATAACCATGTAGCATTAATCTTTAATACGCTCCCTTTGTATGATAATCACATAGGATCAACAAAAGTGTTGTTTAAATGTGTATAACCAGTTTATTTTCATCTTGAATAAACAGATATTTGCAGGGATTCTTGTGTGTAGTATGACACATATATTGCATGAAAGAAATGTGAAAAAATATGTAAGGAAAATATTAGCGGGCATGGTATGAGCTCCACGCTTATATGCATTGTGAAACACTTATACATTAGTTGTATCTAGAATGTAAGCCAAACACCCTGACTTAACATCTTGTCTGTGGACCTTTGTGAAACACTTTTTATAAGCAGTATACAATTGATACAACCAAATGTCGGTCTTAGTGGTTATATACAATTAACACCTCCTATAGAAACACTTATTCTACAATTAATTGTATGTCCCCCTTGTGAAACACCCCACTGGCATAGGGAAAGTAGGAAAAGCACGAAACTGTATAGTGCCCTAACGACCATAATTTGAAGGTCATTGACACTGGCATCTCAGACTACATAAGAAGCATTTACAGCAACAGCACCAACATAGCTGACAGCGGACAATCAGCACAAAAATAAGACCTACGAACCCCTATGAAACTAAAACCTGCATAAGTTATGATGTCTGAGACACAGGACTGACCACCTGAACCGAGATCAATAGCTAGATTCAGACGATGCAGAGTTCCAATAGAACTTCTATGAACAAACGCTCAGGAGTTCCCTCAATAGGACAGATACACCGTCTTGGTAATCGAGTGACTTTCTGAACAGCCAACAATGTGCCTCTACATGGGTAAAAATCGACACGGCACCTTAAAAAATCGACACATGTGACACGGTCCCTTTAAATATCGACAGACACAGGGATTCATATAATGCCCCAGTATATTCTATATGTATAAAATTCGACACAATGACACGACCCTTTTGTCTAAAATTCGACATGGCGACACGGTTGAAACTGTGGGTACCCATGTAGAGGCACAACAATACCCTATCGAAGAGACCAGCACTTACATGAACAACTCTTGTGGTAAAGTTGGTGAAAAACTGGCAATGACCTTCTCACACCTCCCTGGAGACACTAAACCAGAGGAGGCCGTGGAGTGGAATTACAACATGCCACATCCAATGGAACTCACAGAAGTGACTATATATGACTTGGTGGAGCACATTGACTACATTGATATACAAAAATCATCAGGCCTAGACTAACCAAAGTCAAAAGCCCACAGAGACTTATTCTTGATGACGGCACCATGATGGTAGAAAACTCTCTCAACAATGGAAACTTCCCCCAAGAAATGGGTGACGGGAATCCCCTGCCCCCGCACTCCCTTCATTTTATATACCATCAGCGTTCTAAAAACGCTGATAAAGAGATCATATTTTGTAATAAAGATAGGGAGGGGTGGTACTATTCAGTGTTTTACAGAAAAATTGGGTGTTTTCAAAGCAGGGTCTGTGAAAATAGAAAAAAGGGGTATTTTTTAAAGCATAGTAGGAAAAATGGAAAAGGGGGTATTTTCAATGCAAATGTTTAGTTACAAAATGACATCCATGATGGCACTTGGCGATCACTACCCGCATGTTATACAGCCCCCTCACCATGCCCTCTGTGGTATAATGGCAGAACCTTCCTGTGGACATCCATATACTTATTACAAAGGCAACTGGCAAAGTATGCACTATGATATCTTCCTAATTAAAACAGCATAACAGTATCAGTATTTGTTAGTTTCTTGAAAGGGGTAAATTTTAAGGATATCAGCGTTTTCTGAAAAATAGGTTGAGTTGCTAAAGATGTCAGCATTTTTCTGAAATAAGGGTAGTTTTTTGGCTCCTGAAATCCACGATTTTGCCAAGGGTACTTTTTTTAAGGCAGAAATCCGTGGAAATGGGGGGTCTTTTTGAAATCCCAGAACGCTGATGGTGTATAAAATGAAGGGAGTGAAGGGGCTGGGTGGGAACCATAATCCCAATACCACAGACTGGCATACTAGATGACCTCAACAGCTGGCAACTAATCACCTTACTTCCGGTGATCATACATCGACATGAGGAAGGTTTTGGATACGGTCCACCACGGGAAAAGGGGGGGGGGGGGGGGGCGTGATATAGGCTATGTACTGGGGGTATTGGAATTTTTTACATTAAAATGTACAGAAAAATAGGAGGGGCGCACGCTGGGTCCTCATAATAATATCCTCATGTCATGTCACTTATTTTTTCCTTCATATCACTAAGCTCCATGTTGCATATCGCTTTTAAGAATAGACTATGTCGTCATGTCGATTTAAGCAGAGATATTGAGGGGGAGATAGGACACAGGAGAGAAGGCCCAGGATGCCTGCCGCGGGTGTTATGCAAATTAGGTGTCATGGCTGCCTCCATGGTAGGGGTCATGGTTGGCTGCACACACCACATAGTACCACAGAATACTCTTCCTTTACACCCTCCTTTGACAATTAATTCTGAGAAAACTACTTATCCCACATAGTAATGCAGTATAGGATTTAAAAGCCCTAGCCTTGGTGTCTATGAATGAATTGAGTTTTGTTCAAGTTTCCACTTAGAAAAAAATAAAATGGGGATGTGGCACTGAGACCATATCAGCATTACTCAACTGATATGAAAATGGATCCATTTTTTACAATTAATTCTGAGAAAACTACCAAACCCATATACTGATGCTGCAGAGCATTAGAACGCACTGGCTCAGTACTATATGAGTAAATTGAGTTTCGACTTGGATGAAAACTTGGGTTAGGGTACTGATACCATATCTTTGGTCCGACAGGATTACTCTGCTGATATGAAAACGGATCCATCTTTAACAATTAATTCTGAGAAAACTACCTATCCCACATACTAATGCAGTATAGGATTAGAAAGCCCTGACCTAGTTTTATATGAATAAATCGAGTTTTGTTCAAGATTCCACTTGGATCAAAATCTGGGGATGAGATACTGATAACATATCTTAGGGCCACCCGGTCGGAGTGACTCTGTAGATATGGAAACGGATCCATCTTTGACAATTAATTTTGAGAAAACTATCTATCCTAAATACTAATGCAGTATAGGATTAGAAAGCCCTAGCCTAGTTTTATATGAATAAATCGAGTTTTGTTCAAGATTCCACTTGGATCAAAATCTGGGGATGAGATACTGATAACATATCTTCAGCCGTCCCAGTCGGGGTGACTCCATTGATATGAAAACGGATCCACCTTTGACAATTAATTCTGAGAAAACTACCAACCCCATATACGAATGCAGCACAATATTAGAATGCCCTTGCTTAGGACTATATGAATAAATTGAGTTTTGTTCAAGTTTCGACTTCGATGAAAAACTGGGGATGGGGTACTGATAGGATGTCTTGGGCATGACCAGTCAGGGTGACTCCGCAGATAAGAATATGGATCCACCTTTGACAATTAATTCTGAGAAAGCTACCAACCCCATATACTAGTGCTGTATAGCATTAGAATGCCCTGACCTAGTTGTCTATGAATAAATTGAGTTTTGTTCAAGTTTCGACTTGGATCAAAAACTTGGGTTGGGGTACTAATACCATATCTTTGGCCCGACCCGTCAGGATTACTCCGCTGATATGAAAGCGGATCCACCTTTGACAATTAATTCTGAGAAAACTGCTAACGCCATATACTAATGCTGTACAGCATTAGAATGCCCTTGCTTAGGACTATATGAATAAATTGAGTTTTGTTCAAGTTTTGACTTCAATGAAAAACTGGGGATGAGGTACTGATAGGATGTCTTCGGCCCGACCAGTCAGGGTGACTCCGCAGATAGGAAAAAGGATCCACCTTTGACAATTAATTCTGAGAAAACTACCAACCAAATATACGAATGCAATACAGCATTAAAACGCCCTTGCTTAGTACTATATGAATAAATTGAGTTTTGTTCAAATTTCCGGCCCCCAGGTGTAACATGGACGGCAAAAGAGGCACCAGGTGCCGCCTAGGCACCACCTGGGGTCCGGCCCCCGCACCCCACACACTGGTCACACCCCACTGCACTTACCCATGCATATTCTAGGTGAATCCAAAAGATCTTAGTTGAAATTTCCGGAGCAACTGAGAAATATTGAGTTTAGTGAACCAGGATACATTAAAAATAGTATACTACAGTGTTGCCTATGGCCCGGGACTAGGCCGTGGCCAGTGCCCCCCCCCCCCCCAATCCCACCATCAGGCCCAGGGTCTCACGGCTCATCACCCAAAGAAACCACACACAGTACACCCTAATATGTAACCTACTAACCACACATATTTGCTGCGTTGACAGCTTTTGCTGCAGCAGCCCCCCCCCCTCAACCTCTCGATGCACACCACTCACTGACCCACCAAAATAAAGCCCAGGCATAGATAATTGGGCACAGAGAGTCCAAGCGTAGGGTTAGGTGGGTCACGGAGAGTGAGAAATTAGAACATGAACATCCCCAACACCCCCCACCCCATCTTCCATACACCTCACTACTTTGTGTATTGGCCCGTTTATCTTAACCAAATCACCTAAACGTCAGTTTTCTTTATGTGGGCTTTTTTTACGGGAAGGTATGGTCATGTAGCTAAATAGGTATGTTTATATGGTATGATACTAAGAGTGAGGGTGGCAGCATTGGTGGCCTAGCAGTTACAGTGTATATGTCACAGCTTGTTCAGCGCCTAACTGACAGGTAGAGGGGCGGGGGGGGGGGGGGGGGTGTTGTTAATGTTCTAATGCACTGACTAACAACCTGTATAGAGGCACACACCTGGCGACTGTCACTGGCCTTCTCCCGGTGACCAGAGGGCACCACATGCATCCACACCCCATACCGCACATGGAGGTGGGTTGTGGTTGGGGGCAGGGGGGGGGGATGAGGACGGGAATGAGGACGGACGTTTCTAAGCCTAACCCGGCATTTCCTACCCTTTCCTATATTTATATATAGTAATACCACGGGTGTGACGTGTGTTTATTGTCCGTCATTAGGGACCTTTAGCAACCACGTAAAAGCTCAATAAACGTAGACGTAGCCTATCCCTTTAGCACTACTACGTCTGCGTTTAATGAGCTACGTCGGGTTAGCTAAAGGTCCCTAGTAGCGCCTACCGCCCTCACCACAGGTAGGGACCCGCACATGCACGCACAGGTCCGCGCTCAGCTGTGATCACAGCGGCACAGGGTGCTTTCCTTGGTCTGACCACCCCCTGCACCCCACTCCAGGTACATTGTAGCCTGGAGGTGTGTACTCGCCCTATACCTACAGCATTAGCTGCTCACTGATATGCTCAAATTGGGACATAATTATGTCTAAATAACATATTTAAACTACATAATTGAAATCTAATCAACAACAGCTAGTGTGAGAGGTATGTTGGGAATACAAACTTTGAAGGAAATATTAAAATACATAAGATAATGCCATATTTTGGTACACAGTTACCAGGCCTCCACAATCATGTATCCTCAATATGAGGCGGATTGCCATGATACTGCTCTATAATTCATGTGCTGAGGGGTCCAAAAATAATATGGGAAAATACCGCTAAAACCTTTTTTGTGCCCATGTAACTTAGGGGGTGGCCCATACATAAGAAATATTGGGGAAGGTTAAATATAAATAGCAAATGCACAGTAGGAGGGGTTGCCCAAATCTGAACAATTATTGCATGAAACACTAAATATACAAAAGGTCTCAGCCTTAACCATGCTATAATGACTACTATAAAGCAGTGGAGGTGAATTATCAATAGGAACGTACATGTAGCAATTAAAATATGAGTGCATCATGATAGTATGGTCGGTATATCCTAGTTTAATACTGGCATGTATATGCCTGGTATCACGATGAGCCCACTCACTGTAGATATCCCGGGGGGGGGGGGGGGGTAGTCACTCTATGTTGGTAACTACCCACCTCCAAACTACCGCACCCACCAAATGCAGGATGTCACCATCTGTAGCTTTCTCACATAAGCCACCGCCCATGGTATTTCAATGCTAACCGCCCTGGAAATGGACGGTCAAACTACAGATACCGTATCCGCCCGTTTTAGCGCAGGTACTCAAATTAGCGCATGTCCCGTTTTAGCGCAGGGTGGACGAGTGTACCAAAATGTTAGTAAGCACTAAAATTGGATCTCAAATAAGCGCATGTCCTGTATAAGCGCAGGGCAAAGTGGAGGATGAAATATATAAGCGCAGGTGCGCTAAAACGGGCGGATATTGTACCTAGGAATTCAGGGGAGGGGAGGCTGACCATCCCTTCACCCCCCCCTTCCCCACTTTCCTCATGGCAGGACATCCCTGGGGTATGGATATAGGACAGTTTAATAGTAAAACAAACATAGAATCCCCCCCCCTCAATCAGTGTGACTACTCTTATACCATCCCTCATATTTCACCTCCCTTGAATGAGCATTTCCCTTTGTTCTTATGGCTGTGTAAGCCTTACAGCCTGGATGCTAATTACAAAATGAAAGGGTGACACATCATAAAGTATAGGCTATACCTCAGGGGCTATACTGATCCACACCCTATACTTTTCAAAATCCCTCCTAAATACAACAGAGTTACCGCCCTCTATTTCTGAGTTAGAGAGTGGTTATTTTTTTAAGAACAGGGTGAAGAGTTTGGAGGGCTAAGAAATTTTGACTGGGGGGGGGGGATGTTTGGCCCGATAACTCCCTTACCGCCCCCTATTCCGGTTTTACCGCCCCCTATTTTTGAGGCCCACCGCCCCCGCTTTCTAGGGCCGTTTGGAGGTGGGTACCCATTTCCGATCTGAGTACCCCCCCGGGGTAGATATCCTTCTGTATAGTAGAAACGGGTATCCAACCAGGGGAGGATCCAGGATTTTGGAAAGGGGGGGGGGGGGCGTGATGTAGGTGATGTAGACAATGTATTGGGATTATTGAAAAAAAGTACATTAAAATATACAGAAAAATAGGGGGGCGTATGCTGGGTCCGCCCCCCCCCCCCTTGAATCCACCCCTGTCAACTGATTTGAAAGAATCCTATCTAATACCACGCTTCTACCCATACCATATAACAAGTCCTTAAAACACTTGTATAACCCGCACCTATATACTATGACTATAACCCTTTATAATTTAGACATAATGATGTCCCAATCTGATAGGGCTGGCCATACCGTATCGCCCGGGCCGTATCGTCGCATATAGGTGCCCGGGCAGCTATTTATTTGGGTACCACTGTACCCCCGGCTCCTAATCAAATCAGGCAGCTATTCAAGGCCCGGCAGTTATTGTTTTAATGGCATGCCCCCCCCCCTTACCAAGGAAAAAGAGGGCTCATAAGGCATTTGATGGCAAAACTAACTTGCATTCGTAATCATTAATCAAAACACAGGCTTTCATCTGGTATATAGGAGGCACACTAATTGATCAAGGATGATAAATGTGCCTCTACATGGGGTCCCACGCTTCTGACCCTGTCGCCATGTCGATTTTTAGCAGGAGGGCCGTGTCGCTGGGTCGAATTTTATATATATTAGAATGTACTAAGTCTTAAAAAAGATGACTGTGTCTGTCGATTTTTAAAAGGGCCGTGTCGCCCGTGTCGATTTTTAAAAGGGCCGTGTCGCCGTGTCGCACGTGTCGATTTTTTCGATGTAGAGGCACATAAATTCCAAAGCAAATACCGTCCCCTACCCGGGCCCCTACCACTGAGTATACAATGCAATAAGTAACACATTAAAACAGGCCCTTTGTAATCATAAATTGGAGACCCCAGGCACCTATTCAAGGCCCGGCACCTATTGATTTCAAACCCCTATTACCCCCGGCACCTATTCAAAACAGGCTCCTATTCAAAACCCGGCACCTATATGCGACAGTTACCCGCTCATGTGTGAGCAACTCAGTGCTGTAAATATATGGCGGGCACAGGCCTCCTGTCAACGATGTACCCGGGGCAGTTTGCGGGTGTGCCCCATGCGGCCACGGACGGCGATGACCACAGCTGCAACCAATTAAGGGTGGGGGCACTTTCTATATACTGTAAACGTATGTTATTTCGCGCTGTACTTATTTTCGCGATTTTCGCGATTTTTAAAATCGCGAAAATATATACAGAGCGAATATTTATCCAGTATGGTCATACAACTACTATACTCCAAAATCCGTGAATTTAAGTACACGTGAAAGTGCATTTTGTAGTCAATTCGCGAAAATATACATGCGCGAAAATATATACCCCGGTACGTTTACAGTATGCACGCCGGGTACTATATTGCTGGCCGTCGGAAAAGGGTCCATTTTTGGGCCTCAGACATGGACACGTGAGAAACCCTTGATAGAGAGTGTGGCTCCAGATGGGTCAAAAGCGACCTGGCGACCTGGGCTGTTTTGCAGGCGACTCTACACCCCCTCAGCACCCCAAGAGTGCCGGGCATAGCGTGCAGCAGGTCTTGTTAAGATGATGTGAAAAACATGGATTGATGGCACCCAAATGTCCCCAAATTGTCGTCTTATAACCAGGTATAATGGCACCCAAATTGTCGTCTTCTTACCAGGTATTCACAAGTCATATATAATAAAGGGGTAATCATTGCCGATGTAATGCTGTCTAAATCAATGAATTCCCATCAGTGGAACCGAAGATATTGATTTTAGTAAAAGTTTGGGATATTTTCTGTTAGGGGAATCAGGGCCCCTCCAGTACCGCTGCCATCTGCGGCCACACACGCCGTGGGTGGGGGGGGGGGGGTGCAGTATGTAGGTTCTTGGGAATATAGGTCAGCAACCATATATCTAGGTACCCTCTGTGCACATGTAGCTCAACTTGGGGTTAATGGGGTCGGGGGGGGGGGGGTGGTGGATTACTGGCGTGGACAGTGGCATGTGTTTGTTTAGATTAGGCTTGGACTGGGAGTGGGGCGGCAGATGGTCGGGGGGGGGGTTATAATCCTGTGTCCTTTGGGGAAGCATATATACATGTACATGTTGGGATGACATGTCGCAACTGTTCACAACTCTTGGCCTAATCACTTTGCCATATATATATATATATATATATATATCAGTTGTATATTGTCACTATAATCTTTTTCCTATGGATGGAAACCTTTAAATAAGTATTTTGCTTAACACTTCATGATATCTAATCACCTTCTTTTTATCTCCCTCCCCATATATATATATGTATTGGCAATAGTCAATTAAAACATATATACTCCATTTCGAAATAATATATAACTGTTCTACATTTCTATGAAACATTGTTGAAATATTTGTATAATGCATAAGCTTAACAGGGATTTGAAATCTCAAGCTTTGGGTTGATGATACCAGGCTCTGCAGACTAAGCTAACGGTGCTGTGTAAAGTCTATGTAGGTCTACCCGGTTAGTCTGTGTAGGCCAACAAAATATGATAGCCTCTGATAGGATACCTTGCAGGTTTAACACATCTAATTCTCATCCGGTACATCTTTCCTCATGGCAAAAGTGAAAAGAAGAATTATCCAAACCCTGTCAAGGGTCGTCATGATCAGCTATTGGTAGGCTCATATGAATAATGAAGTCATATAGGAGTGTGTATTCTTAACTAAATTACTTGTGTACTACAACTTGTACGTGTAGCCCTTGACGTAGCAGTACCCGTACACGTTGCATAATCTTAAACTCTCTAATGCTTTCAGCGTTTAATGAGCTTTTACATGGTTGCTAAAGGTCCCTCAGGCCTGTTTCTGGGCTGTCCCGTCATACAAAGCTGCTGGACCCCCTTCTCCGTCTGTTTCCCGGACCTGGAGCGAAAGCACTGAGAAGGTCCTTCCAGTCTGGTTAGCCGCTTTGTGGCTACAACTACCGGGATGGCGTTAGAATCTTACTACCACCACCTCCCTCTGTTTGAAATGGACTGTCCAACTTGCAACTACCACCCACCCCTTGTCCACACCCGGGGATTAGACCAACAGGTCTGGGGACAGGATTGACGGGACCCTCCCGTCCTCATCCCGGCCAATTTTCTTGCTTGAAACCCTATATATACCCCCTCTTAATTTGGCACTAATTGGATAATTTTTGACACAAAATGTACGGAATTTATGTGCTCCATATCTTGAGCTGAAACCCCAGAATGTAGATTGTTTTTTTGTACATTTTTGTAATTAAGACAGGTGAACTCTCGATTCAAACTCGGGATCTCACATTCAAGAACACTATTCCATATTTGAACACGGAGGATACACGGAGGATGAAATAGTTTTTCATTTTTGAATTCCTTTTCCTTATTCGCTCTGCATTTCAGGTGCATAGCATGATGATGTCCGCATTGGACACAGAAGAATAAACAGCATATTTTCTTGTGTATCTTTGATACATATCTAGAATTATAGAATACATACACACGTTTAGAAAATGATTACCGTAAATTCTCGCGTATAAGCCTAACTCGCGTATAAGCCGCACCCCTAACTTTGACAAATTATATAAGCCGCAGAGGGGGTCTGAATATTGCGATTTTTGTACTGTAGTATACTAATAAAAACCCTCGTATAAGCCGCACCCTATATAGGCATGTTTGGTATCAAAAGAAAGCTGAGTCTGACTCGCGTATAAGCCGCGGCTTCTACGCGAGAATTTACGGTAATTAGGGTAAACCAGGGACAGAGAACACGTTTCTGGCATTATTTCGATTATAATTTAACATGCAAGATGAATGGGATGGGACTAGAAATATCATCTTTTGAACAGGTAGTCGGAAGTCATATACAATGAAGGGGGTAATCCTTGTCGATATAATGCTGTCTGAATCTATAAATTCCCATCAGTAGAACCTAAGATATCGATTTTAGCAAAGTTTTAGGATATTTTCTTCAGGGGAGGGAGGTGTGGGACAGGAGGGGAACTAGGCCTCCTCTAGTCCCCCTCTGATGCCGCACATGCCGTGGGTGAGATGGGAGAGGGGTCGGTGTGTGTTTGTTGAGTTGGAGAGGGTGGCCGGGTGGGTAGATCTTGATGCCTTACCCGGCCCGACCTATGTATAGTAAGACCTGGGGTGGGACGGGTGTTTATAGTCTATCATCGCGGCCTCCCGCCCTCACCACAGGGGGGCATTCCTGGGGCTGACCACCCCCATCAACCCACTCCTGGTGCATTGATGACGGGAGGCCTGTACCCGACATATACCTATAGCATTCGAGCTGAGTTGCTCACTTTAGGACATGATATGAATATCATAATTAAAATAATAGATCTGAGAGATATGTTAGCAAAATGCCACATGAAGGAAATATGAGAATACCTTAGCAAACGCTGTATTTAGGCCCGGGCCCTTGCAAAATGCATTCTAGGTATAATTCACTATGGTAGATGTACACAACCTGCGTTCCCTCTTCTCAGAAACTCTCCATTTCCACAGACTCTTTACACACACAAAAAATGCCCTTTTGTGTGAAAACACGGACATTTTCTCCATGCATCACTTTTCCATTATCTTGGAGAAAATACCAAGCCATACTACCAGTAGGTATTAAATGTGGATCGCATTAGAGATGGATCTGCCGCCTGGGTCAGTGTGGTGGAAAAATGGTTATGGAATTATGATTGAAATTTTCTCTGATAATTTCTAGGAAAAAAAGAACTATTGTGACTATACATAGGTAAAAAACGGCACGGGCAACACAGCACTTTGGGTACACCTCTCCAGTCATTGATGTACCCGGGGCAGTTTAAGGGTATTCACCATACGGCCACGGACGGCACAATGACAACAGCTGGCACCAATTAATGGTGGGGGCACTCTCTATATTAGTATACTGTAAAGGTAGATATTTTCGCGCTGTACATATTTTCGCGATTATCGCATAGAGGGAATATTTATCCAATATAGTCATACTACATGTACTACCATATATAACAAATCTCGAATTTAAATACTCGTGAAAATCCACTTTTTAGCAAAATCGCGAAAATGTATACATGCGAAAATACCGTATCGTCTCATAGAGGTGCCCAGGCAGCTATTTATTTGGGTACCCCATTACCCCAGGCTACTATTCAAATCAGGCAGCTATTCAATGCCCGGCACTTATTGTTTTAGGGCCATGCACCCCCCCCGTACCCTAGGAAAAAAAGAGCTCATAACACATTTGATAGCAAAACCAACTTTACATATGAAATTTGTTCAGCACAGACGAACCACTGTTAATAATACTAGGTATAAGATAAGTCAGTTGGCCAGAATTAGGCACTATTCTGAGATAGAGACTGCCACATGTAAATTGAGCTGGATGCTTTTGAGTTATGGGAACTGTTTGTATAGCCCTTATTGTTGATCTTAGGGAACTAGTTGTATATGCCAATACATGCTCATCTTGTATTGGGCAAAGAGCACTCTTGAGAGGTGTTAATGTTGATTATATATTTATTGCCACAAACCACAAGTACTGAATGATGTTTCTCAATATAATATAAATGCCAAATAGTCTG
The DNA here is from genome assembly GCA_947462335.1 of Harmothoe impar. Classification (NCBI taxonomy): domain Eukaryota; kingdom Metazoa; phylum Annelida; class Polychaeta; order Phyllodocida; family Polynoidae; genus Harmothoe; species Harmothoe impar. The sequence continues at coordinate 64,310,378 of OX381720.1, read as the reverse complement.
TAGTGTTCATGGGGAATGCACAGTTATTATACTCTCATCTCAATACATGCCAAGTCCAAACACAAGTCCACACTAGTCTCCATAGTCATACAGAGTATCCAATGCAGTTAAGTCACACAGCAGTAGTCTCACAATCACTATCTCCATGTAGGTCCTTGTCAGTCTATAGGACAATAATCCAAGTTCCTCTCCTGTCATGGTGACCAGTGTTGCCTTCAGTCTCGCAGAACAAAGTGACTACATCCCTCCTCTGAGTAGGAGGCTGACTGCCATTTTATAGTCCTTCAGGCAATAACTCTTCCTTCCGTATCCTGGAATGAGTAACTCTGGCTCCACATCCTGTTGTGAGTCAGTCAACAAGGGAAATCCCCATATGAGTCAGTCACCGAGTCATACCCTGGTATGAGTCAGTCCTCAGGGGAGATCCCACCATGAATCAGTGATCAAGGCACATCCTGGTGTGAGTCAGTACCCCTGATACATCCTGTTTCATGTGAATCCTAGAGTGGGAGTTCATCTAGTACATCCAGTACCATTACTCACAGGTTTACATTATGTTCTCTTGTATAGTTTCTTCCCTGTGCATTCCCATATCAATGACTTCTAGTATATAGCACAGTAATACACATGTATATTTAACCATTAATCTAAGTTGTGTGTGAGTGAGTATTCCTGCCACTCACACGACAACAATATCCTTGAGCTCCAGTACATGCAGAATAAGTGTTTAAGAATCATATACAAGGTCAAGGTTGAGAAGGACCCTCTTCATACTACGATTGGACTGCATGAACTCAAAAAATGTAAAATGTTATCCGACAGGCGAGGAATCCATCTATTGTTTTATGCTTATCAATTGTCAAAAAGGGATAATTTAATTGACAAAAGAAGCATTCCTACGAGAAGGCACACAGAAAAAAGACTCATTACTCCCCTGACTCTGAAGCCAATTGTTCTACAAAGTGCTTACTACAAGGCCATCATAGCTTGGAACAATCTTAAGCCCTTGTGTAGCCTCATTGAAAATATTAACTCCTTCAAAATAGCAATCAAAAAGGACTATGCAAAATGTTTTATGTAGTTTATATTCTTAACATGAGATCTCATTATTGAAATTGTTTATATTATAACATCTCTCATCTCTCATTACACCATCCCCTACCCCGGGCGCCTAATAAATGAAAGATGGTAAATTCTAAAGCAACCCCCCCCCCTACTCGGGCCCCTACCACAGAGTATATAATGCCCCCTTTGTAGTCATTCATGGTAACCCCCTGCACCTATTCAAGGCCCGGCAAACCGCTATTACCCCCGGCTTCTATTCAAAACAGGCACATATTCAAAACCCGGCAGCTATATGCGACAATACGGTATGTACATTTACAGTATATAGTGTGCCGGGTATCTACTAAATGCCATGGAGATCACTCATACTATATTTTTTTATAGTAATCATCTGCACCCACCAGCCGTGTAGTTACTGCTGGGGTGACCGGAGGGAAGGTACAACATATATTTTGCGCCCCCCTCCCCAAAACTGCATTTAGACCAAAAAAGTTACATATTAACCCTTCAAGGGCGGATATTGCTAAAATATGACATTCGTCGTCCCGATGCACCAATGCAGCCCTGGCGAGTAATCAGTGATGTATTGGTGCATCATGCCAACCCTTCAGGAGTGTCTCAACCACATAGGGTCAGCATGATGTTTGAATGCAGCCCTGGCGAGTTACTCACCAGGGCTGTATCAAAACATTATGCTGTCCTTAAAGGGTTAGGCCTAATTGACCAGTGGTACCTTTAGACTTGGTCAATAATTAACTGGGATTTTATATTGTATTAAGGGTAGATTAAATTGTGTTGCTATTATAATTCGTGAATGTGTGATCACAATGGTCAATTTAGATTGACTAAAGATAAGAGTATTCTAACATATAACCAGTCTTTTTATGACAATTCGCTTCAGAATATATAGGGGTTTCATCTGGTATCTCCATATATAATATGTCTATAAGTGTATGCTCATAATATTGATATTGGTGAAACTATTTTTGCATTTGCTTCCATAATTCTAGTTTGAACATCACAAAATATAACCTAACTGTTATACACCTAAATGGATTATGTCGCTATGTAACTCTTACCTACATTTGTACTTTTCCGCATTTTTTCCCCCATATTTTTTGTTTGAACTTAATTAGCGACCTAAACATTCTACCATTTAGCGACCTATACCTGCCAGCACTTAGCGACCTAAAACAGGAGTATATATATCAGGACATATATATATAGGACCTTAAACCACGGTGGTGAGGGAGAACAATAGAGTTCGCACCTTGATTATACTGCATACCCTGGTTTAAAATAGATATACAATGGTTATGAAAAGGTATGTAGATTAACCACAGCTTGCTGGTAGGGCGACTTGGGCTTCGCCCTCGTCTGGCCCCCACCAGCAAGTTGTGGTTAATTCTACATACCTTCTCATAACGATGGTCTATCTATTACTTAAAATAGATATAGCCTCAAACTAATATCATTCTTTGCAGGGAAGTTTCCCTAGGGAAAAGGGGTTTCTTTTATGGGGAGATATATTATCTAAAAATAGGGGCATGACACTTTTTGAGGGAAAAGAAGGTAGGTGACGCAGGATTATTCAGAACAATGCCTAGAACAAGTAGGTCGCTACCTACAACATGTAGGGTAGATTCACCCAAAGACGGACACACACCTTAAATCGGACACCTATAACATCAAAAATCATAATAAATAGTATGTTCTATACACTATATGTGAGTATAATGGGAATTCTGAAGTGTTCTTCTTACCAATTAAAAAAAACAGAATATGAGCAAACTAGTATTATATGCATCTGAGCATGCCCTGAACTATAGGCTTGTTTGGTGGTGATGAGCTGATGCCTTATGTGCAGAATTGCATGGTACCTTATGTCGGACAGGGTGCTGTCATGCTAAATATTGCTGTTTTATTTACACCCAGGCAATATAATCAAATCTTAGAAAAGATTGAAAAGTATATGTATTTTGAAGTATAGTATGGCAAAGAAATAACATAATGATTTCCATAATTATTTTTTTCAGACCATTTTAGATTATGATAGAATTTCACCATGAGCCGGACATCAAGGTCCAGTGCATTTTCCCCTGACCATAAATATGAAGGAAGCAAAACAATTCCTAGATGTAGATATGTTAAATATCTTTAGCAATATGCAAAGCCTGGATAGATTGTGTTATATTACTGTGGTAGTAAGACAAATTAGTGAGTAATACTTGGAAATAACACAAGAAATCCAAAGTGTCCGACATCAGGTGAAATTGAGGCATTAACCAACTTTGATGATGAATATTGCATTTAAAAATACATTAAACACATTACTTATTGGTTTAGTATAATGATCTAACACCCCTCTCTCTCTATATATGTCGACATATTAGCTCTAGGTGAAATATCGACTGAGCTGTAGCCCAGAGAAAAGTGGTTACGTTTGAACTGCCATTGAACATCCGAAAGTGGTGAATCTAACCTATTAAACACTCCCTAGAACTGTGTATCAATCCATAGAGTATTGAATTAAATCTTAAGTCGCTATCAAAGACCAATCACACTGCACTCATACTTTTGTCTGAGGTGAGATAAACAATTATCTTGGGTAAGGGGGCATATAGCACATACCCCCCCCCCTCAGGGACAAAGATGAGGTTTATTCTCAAACAGATTTATCATGGGCTGTCATGTTTACTACATTTTGTATGAGTAGAGGGGGACAGTCTCCCCCCATGATAAATCTAATGAAAAATAAGCCTAATCTTTGTCTTATTACTACAACGAGGGGGGGGGGACTGTCAACGGACAAGCCTTATCTTTGTCTCCCCCTAACCCAAGACAATTTTTCATCTCACCTCAGACAAAATATATGAATGGAGTGTGATTGGACTTTGATTGCCCCATAATTGGGAGAAAAAAATGGCTTATTCTTTGACAGCTCCTCCCCCAATTGTAGTAATAGGACGAAGATTAGGCCTAGATTTATCATGAGGGGAGTTTGTCCCCCTCTACTCACAATAAAAATGATGATGATTATAATCACAAACTACAGGAAGTCACATGTAAGTCATGATTGTAATTTCAAAGGGTTTCTTTTTTTGAAAATAAAGCCAAACCTTATTCTAAAAAAAGAATCCTCTACCTGGTAGACTGTGGTAGTGTCCTCAATTAGAAAGTATCGGTATATGGAGGGGTGTGTCCTCAGTTAGATAGTATATGTATAGTATGGGTGTGTCCTCAGTTAGATAGCACCAGTATAGTATGGGTGTGTCCTCAGTTAGATAGTACCAGTATAGGGAGGGGTGTGTCCTCAGTTAGATAGTACCAGTATAGGAAGGGGTGTGTCCTCAGTTAGATAGTACAAGTATAGCATGGGTGTGTCCTCAGTTAGATAGTACCAGTATAGTATGGGTGTGTCCTCAGTTAGATAGTACCAGTATAGTAAGGGTGTGTCCTCAGTTAGATAGCACCAGTATAGTATGGGTGTGTCCTCAGTTAGATAGCACCAGTATAGTATGGGTGTGTTCTCAGTTAGATAGTACCAGTATATGGAGGGGTGTGTCCTCAGTTAGATAGTACCAGTATAGTATGGGTGTGTCCTCAGTTAGATAGCACCAGTATGGTATTGGTGTTTCCTCAGTTAGATAGTACCAGTATAGTATGGGTGTGTCCTCAGTTAGATAGTATCAGTATAGGGAGGGTTGTGTCCTCAGTTAGATAGTGTCTGTATCACATTCAAAGATTGTGTGTAATATGAAATCATGCAGTGACTATATATTTCAATATGGAACTAAGGAAGAATCAATTTAAAAACATAAAATTCTCCTTCTGGGCTTATATTAGATAACCAGCTGATAATAAACTTGAAGTCCCCAGTTGTATAGAATCAGACAACCCAAACTATACACCTGTGTGTCCTCAGTTTGTATGGATAAATATTTTTTCAGCTTTTTCCTGTAAAAACATATTAGGACAGAATTACAACTTACAAGGGACTTTTATAGTCGATACTGATGTACCTTAATGAATTTATGCATGTCTAGATGCCATTTTAAGCATGTCCCCAGTTAGACTGTAAAACACCCTGGTCCGCAGTTGTATAGTGTAGACAGGTATGTGTGGGTGTGTATGTGTGTGTGTGGGTGGGTGTGGGTGTGTGGGTGTGGGTGTGTGTGTGGGTGGGTGTGTATGTGTGTGTGTGGTGGGTGTGTGTGTGTGGGTGTGGGTGTGTTTGTGTGTCATTGCGCTGTGTGTGTGTGTGTGTGTATGTGTGTGTGTGTGTGTGTGTGTGTATGTGTGTGTGTGTCATTGAACTGCCCTCAGACAACCTGTCAGTCTTGTGTCAACACAGCAGACACCTGTTAGTACGTTAACCATGTAAGGATGGCACAGTGCCTTAATGCATCATATCCTGGGTTGTCATGATGCATTGATGCAGCCCTAGGGAGTAACTCACACTGCTGCATTCAAGTATCGATACAGCTCGATAAAACTATGGATAACATATTCCATATTAATGTGATATTATGCTTAATCAAGCGGATCCCAATTAGGATATGTAGGCAAGCATTAGGGATAGTCAGTGAGGATTACATGTACAATATAGGGGTAAATAAGGCTAAACAAAACACGACCCTAGCTAGGGTTGACCCTAGTATTTCTTCTCAATTTTTTCAATTTTTGTTTATATTTTTGATATCAACATTTATGTCAATTTTTAGCAGATTCTTGTTTAAGAAGCACAAGCTCAATTTCTGACATGACTTCATAACAGCGAATATCCAACAAATTCTTGATATATCTATGTACTCATAGTGACTGAAATAAATCGTTCTGATCAGCATGAGTATGTGTGGAGATTCATGACTCATTCTTGATACTTTCAACATTTGAAAAATAAATCCTACCTCCCTATGCCAAAGTTGCCTGAAACACCTTTTTCTGGCCTGAGTAGGGAGCCATTCTGTATGTGATAGACATGATAAAAGGGTATCTAGGATAACTAGGGAGGTATTAGGTATAGTCATGGAGGACTAAAGGGGATGTCTGATATAATAACAGGTAGACAGTAGGTGTCAGGTGTATCAGAAAGTGGAATCAATACTCGTTATGGTCTTAGTAGGCCCCCAACAGAACTGCCATCAAGATGGCAGGGTACTGGGAATGTCTAATGTAACAGGAGTGTAGGAGGCTGTACACAGAAAATCCATAGGTTGAAAGGGTTAGTCAGTACTGACTAACCCAGGTTGGTCATATGAGTGTTAGTCACAATGGCAAAGTTATATTCAAAAATGACCAAGGGGTCAGTCAGTAGTGGCTAACCTAGGTCCATCATTGGTGTGTTGTATTTGTATACCACTAGTTGGGGCCACCTGTGATGACCACTCAGTGGCTCCCCCTGGAACTAAAAAGACTAAGGTGGGTTGGTCAGTAGTGACCAACCTGACAATAATAACTGACCTAAGTTGGTCGTATAGGGAGCCAAAAAATGACTAACTAGTGACTGAGAGGTTGGGCGTATAGGGAGCCTAGGAATATCAGTGTAGGGTGTGTGTATCTGGTGTCTGGTGTCTGTACAGGTAGTCAGCTATTGATGACACGGACAGGTTTAGGGCTAGCAGGGGGACGGCTACTGCAGTGGGATGGCTAATCGAAGTCAGTGTTTTCCCTATATATATGGACACATACCGCTAATAGTACATATAAGTAACACTCACGGTATGATAGATTAGGCCATGAGCTGGGTGACTGGTTAGGAGAAGGCAGACAGTGTATTGGTAATCAATGTATACCTCACATTAGCGCAGCTATTTAGTCAATTAGTAGTGTTGGTTCTGCAGTAACATGGTGTTTACCATCCTTTATAATACATTAAAAGGCTAACAATGACTTCCTAATCAGCTAATATACTCCACAACCCAAACTAAGCCTACAACGTGTGGGATACCAATATAACAGACATCATATTCCATAAATTCATTCCAATGTATATCATTTTAAAGAATTTGACACTTACTTAAATATAAACTACAACCGTTGCTGGACCTCAATAGACAGGCCACTAGCTTACTGCTAACAATTCCATTTGTATTTCACAATGACCTCAGATTGCCAGCAGTCACTGTGTAAGTTAACTTCCAGGAGGGTCCCCCGTTACTTCCCATGTGGCCATGTTCCGTATTTCCTACACTGTGACAGGGTAGTTTGTGAAGTCCATCCATTTCAGATGATACATCCATGTGGTAATCATGCTCCTACTATACTTCTTCTTACCAGTCACATTCCTGTCATGCTCCTCTACACTTCGCTGTAACATCAACACAGCCCTACTCTGGTACCTTCCCCTTTCTGCAGCTCCTCCTGTTGTAGACTGCCTCCTCCAGGTGCTGCAGCTGCTGCCAGGTCAGTTCTCCAGGGGCTGAATGAATTATAGATCCTACAGGGTGGTTGTAGTGGTAGTAGTAGTGGTGCACATTAAGGTGTGTGTACGTAGATGTGTGTGCCGCACCCACCCGGCACCTCCTCCTGTTGTTGACTGCCTCCTCCAGGTGCTGCCAGCTGCTGCAGGTCAGTTCTCCAGGGGCTGAATGAATTATAGATCTACCCGGGTGAGGTAGGTGTAGTGGTAGTGGTGGTAGTGGTGTGTACTGCACTAGACTAGACCGCCGTCAGCTGATAGCATCCAAGGACAGACTCCTTCCACAGTGACATCAGGGCCACAGTGCACACAGCTGCCTACAAGCTGCAATTCTACACACTTCAGATATGGCATTGCTGTGGTTCTGCCAAGTCTGCCAAGTCTGCCAAGTCTGCCAAGTCTGCCAAGTCTGCCAAGTCTGCCAAGTCTGCCAAGTCTGCCAAGTCTGCCAAGTCTGCCAAGTCTGCCAAGTCTGCCAAGTCTGCCAAGTCTGCCCATCCTCCTGCATGTTGTGACAGACATCCTTGCAGCACTAGTGTTTGTGTGTATACTGCACTATTTATTTTTGTTTCAAATTGGTGACATCATTTTCATAATTTCATGTGACTGCTGAACCTTTATCAACTCAGAATTAAGTCTGGTTACATGTGTACTGAATTACTAAATAGCTTTGTTCGTCTTGCCGTGTATCTCCTCCCCACCTACACCCCCATAAATAATTCCCATGTAACTAGGCTAGTAGCTCTCTGTGGTAAATTGGATTGAGTGAATCATTAATTTAAGGCCTGTTTCTGTTTACAACTTTAGTCAGCAAGTTGTTTATTTAGGTCCAGCAATGGAGAATCGTGCAAAGCGTATTTCACAGATTCCATCGCTGTGCACCAACTTAAAGCACCCTTGTTTGGGTAAATATAATAGTGTTTTGTGTGCCTTGGTTGCTATGGGGCTGATTGAGCTCCCTCTGATATCTCAGCACTCAATATGGATGCCTTCCACAGTCCCTGAGACAGGGACAGAAGTACACGTATTGTGTTATCGGGAACAAAAGGAAACTAGAAGCTTTTCATATTTCATACATCAGGCAAATCTCAATCGTATATTATTAAGATGGATGTAACCAAAGCAGAATTACGCTTGAACCGGCAGCTTATTGTATACGTATGCTCCGCATGGCCTGCTGTGTCATTGAGCTGCCCCCAAACATCCTGTTAGTGTTGGGTTGGGGACACACACAGACAGTAGTCAGACATTAGCTGCAGGAACACAACTACACAACTACAGCAACATGGGGTCGATATGGGCATCAATAGTCAGCTATCTGTGTAAAACACTAACTCACTACATCTCATGTTGGACACTGCGTAGGCCAAAAAAAAGGTTTAAAAAAAGGTGTGTTTCAGGCAACATGGTCCCATGTTTTAGGGTTCCTTGAAAAAGCCAATCGCTGACGTCAATCAATTAATCAGACCAGTTTAACGGTCGCGGAAAAATCTGTGATGCAGGATCTAACCCTTACACAACCATGGTGTTTGTATATACCAGCTATATCAGGATAGTATATCCACTCCAAAACTAATATTATTACATGATCCTGTATAAGAACAAAGAAGGAAAAATATACCACCCCCTGGGTGGTACTCTTTTCCATACCACCCCTACGGGTGGTACGCTTTTTGGTGCTCTAGACAAATCAGAATCCAGCACACTGGTCACGTTATGTTTGCAATGTAAACAAAGCTCTCGCCAATCAAACTTGAAGATTCCGTCGCTATCACATTAAATGTCGGTGATATAGCTATGCTATAGAGTCGGCATCATGATGACTTAGGGAATGTTGCATTAAGGCATCATGCGGCCGTTTAAGGCTTAAGGACACAGGTGAAGATTGCTGTAACTCTGAGACATCTGAGCCCAGACTGAGGAGCAGGCTGCAGGGTGTATGTATATGGTGTCATTACATTACATTACCATGGTTACCATTGATAACACAGACAGCTACGTATTGGGTCTACACCCAGGCAAATATCAGAGTCAGCCAATGTCACCAATAGCACCCTCATACAAGGGTAAGGCACTGCTGGACTATAACAGATAGGTCAATGGCCATTCTAGTGCAGGCTGGAAGAGACTCTCCCATCATTGCCAGACTCTAGCATGAGAATCCAGCATGGCCAGTCTCTCAAGCAATGCTGGGTGAGGAGAGGCTCTAGATGAAGCTCCAGCATAGACTGACGCTCACTAGATGGCCCTTGACTGATCTATTATTCGCAGCAAATTTGTGGCAGTGGAGACAAGCTTAGGTGACAAGCTTAAGGTCCATAAACGGCACAGAATCCCCAGGTTGCTTAGCACCATCCTCTAATGTGAGCCAATCACTACTGCCTTGTCTATAGAGAGAGCCAAATGCCGTAAGGTGTGAATATCAATGTGTGCATGTGTACAACTGTACAAAGTACTATATTGTGGTACCCAGTGCTTATTCTTTAACAACAGGGGGGGATGTACGTGCTCCGATTCTCTACGGGGGGGGGGGGGGGCAAAAAACAACAACTATCCAACTAGGAGGGATATATACACTATAGCATACTAATATCCGAGATGGACCCAAGCTAAGAGTTACTGGGTTATAAGAAGACACCCGGTGTATTGGTAATCAATACATCACAAACACCAATACAAACATTTAGCCGGGTACCGCTGCTGTTTGTATACCTTACCCCACTGTAATCATCCTCAAGTAACAGTAAAGGGCAATACAACTAAGTACTTAGTAGCTAATCACGATATAACACGTAGGCTCTCCATTGTAGCATAATACCATTAAAATGATGTTCATGAATGTCATGATACCATGCCATGAAGAATCTGCATCAGTCAAAGAGTTATTTGTTCAATCTTACAGCTCCTACCTTTTCTGGATTCCTCATTTTCTGTGGATATTCAAACACTGTAAAATGTGAGAAGGTTTACATTGCGGTGTGGTTTACTCCTACTCCGTCCTACAGTCCATGCGGTGTGGTTTTACTCCTTCTACTCTAACAGTGACCCGGTACCTCGCACCACCTCCAGTCTACAATGCCTCACACAGTTCCTTTATAGGGGAACCTTGCACCACCTCCAGTCTACAATGCCTCACACAGTTCCTGTATGAGGGAACCTTGCACCACCTCCAGTCTACAATGCCTCACACAGTTCCTGTATAGGGGAACCTGGCACCACCTCCAGTCTACAATGCCTCACACAGTAGGCAGCTCCTTTATAGGGGGACTTCACTCCAGTCTCTAAACACAACATCCTGGTTACATCCTGCTGTTAGCCCAGCTGTGAACCTGTTTGACTGTGAATGGGAGGTGTGTGAAGACAGCTGTATAAGTCCACACTAAGGGGTGTGTACAGAGCTCCGTGTACAGAGCTCTGTATCCTGCAGCCTCCCGGCTCCTCCTCCTGTTGGTGACTGACTGTTACTGCAGCTGCTGCAGGTGAGTTCTCCAGGGTCTCAATAAGTTATAGATCTGCCCGCCCACAGCGGTGGGGTTAGTGGTAGTGGTGGTGGTGGTGTCTTATTCAGCCAGTTTACAGTAAGGTGTGTGTACGTAGATGTGTGTGCCGCACCCACCCGGCACCTCCTCCTGTTGTTGACTGCCTCCTCCAGGTGCTGCCAGGTGCTGCCAGGTGAGTTCTCCAGGGGCTGAATGAATTATAGATCCTCCTACAGTGGTAGGTGTAGTGGCAGTAGTTGTGGTGTCTCATCCAGTTTAAAGTAAAGTCTTATATAAGTGTGGCATCCTTCCTGCAGCTCCTCCAGTTGCTGACTGTTACTCCGGCTGCTGCAGCTGCTGCCAGGTGAGTTCTCCAGGGGCTGAATGAATTATAGATCCACCCGCCCACAGCAGTAGGTGTAGTGGTAGTAGCCGTGTGCACTAGACCAGTGTCAGCCGTCTGATAGCAGGACCCTGCCTGCCAAGTTGCTGCTAGGTAGACACAGATATAGCAGGACCCTGCCTGCCAAGTTGCTGCTAAGTAGACGCTGGTATAGCAGGACCCTGCCTGCCAAGTTGCTGCTAAGTAGACGCTGGTATAGCAGGACCCTGCCTGCCAAGTTGCTGCTAAGTAGACGCTGATATAGCAGGACCCTGCCTGCCAAGTTGCTGCTAAGTAGACGCTGGTATAGCAGGACCCTGCCTGCCAAGTTGCTGCTAAGTAGACGCTGGTATAGCAGGACCCTGCCTGCCAAGTTGCTGCTAAGTAGACGCTGGTATAGCAGGACCCTGCCTGCCAAGTTGCTGCTAAGTAGACGCTGATATAGCAGGACCCTGCCTGCCAAGTTGCTGCTAAGTAGACACTGGTATAGCAGGACCCTGCCTGCCAAGTTGCTGCTAAGTAGACGCTGATATAGCAGGACCCTGCCTGCCAAGTTGCTGCTAAGTAGACACTGGTATAGCAGGACCCTGCCTGCCAAGTTGCTGCTAAGTAGACGCTGATATAGCAGGACCCTGCCTGCCAAGTTGCTGCTAAGTAGACGCTGGTATAGCAGGACCCTGCCTGCCAAGTTGCTGCTAAGTAGACACTGCTATAGCAGGACCCTGCCTGCCAAGTTGCTGCTAAGTAGACACTGGTATAGCAGGACCCTGCCTGCCAAGTTGCTGCTAAGTAGACACTGCTATAGCAGGACCCTGCCTGCCAAGTAGACGCTGGTATAGCAGGACCCTGCCTGCCAAGTTGCTGCTAAGTAGACACTGGTATAGCAGGACCCTGCCTGCCAAGTAGACGCTGGTATAGCAGGACCCTGCCTGCCAAGTTGCTGCTAAGTAGACACTAACATAGCAGGACCCTGCCTGCCAAGTTGCTGCTAAGTAGACGCTGGTATAGCAGGACCCTGCCTGCCAAGTTGCTGCTAAGCAGACACTGCTATAGCAGGACCCTGGCTGCCAAGTTGCTGCTATGCAGACATAGATATAGCAGGACCCTGCCTGCCAAGTTGCTGCCAAGTAGACGCTGCTATAGCAGGACCCTGCGTGCCAAGTTGCTGCTAAGTAGACACTAACATAGCAGGACCCTGCCTGCCAAGTTGCTGCTAAGTAGACGCTGGTATAGCAGGACCCTGCCTGCCAAGTTGCTGCTAAGTAGACGCTGCTATAGCAGGACCCTGCGTGCCAAGTTGCTGCTAAGCAGTAACTGATATAGACCAAAATGAGTTTCTCATGTTTGATGGTCTTAGGAAATCAAGCTGCATTCACCCAACTATAAGAGAACCCATTCCCGTGCAGGTTTCGCTCTTTCTGAGATGGCCTGTTTAATGCCAGGTTAAACTGATTGCCAACTTCCCTCGCCATAGGTAAATCTCTCGCATCCTAATCCTTCCTGTATGCATCCCCAACCCACCCTCCATGAATAAAGCAATGGTTTAGTGTGAAATATAGTCAATCATTAATTTAGCTCATTTTCTGTTTACAATGAAGACTTTTTGTTTACTACAAATCCTGTATTCCATGCCCCCATGGAATACAGTGTTCCTGTGTCACATGGCCTATGACATCATCATTAATTTTGTTTGAATTTCTTTGGCCAATTAAAGGCAATTTAACATATTTTGAATGGAAAAAAATTAAATAAAGGCAAATGCCTAAGACAAGAGGGTAATTTTGTCACGTTCCTTTCCTTGGTGAGACTGGGGCTGCATCCTATTCAGCCTCCGGCCTCGTCGGTTACATAGACAAAGGTTCACAATTTTCAGTCTGTTGCCTTGGTTATCTCACAGTTGAATGTCAGGCCGTATTTCACAAGGCCATAGGCCGAGTAAAATGCGGCCCGACATTCAAAACGTGAAATAACAAAGTCACTAGGCTAAAATGAGTGTACCTTTCTGTTTATTTCTTATGATTTTCGATTTTCGATTCAAAATACCAAAATTATGATAAGGGAACCTAAAATACCCATATTCTATGCCATTTCATATGTAAACAAACCGCCATGTTTGATGATGTCACAGGCCGTGAAATACGGAAGAGGGTTATTTCATAGGGGTGTAAAATACAGCATTCCTTGGTTAAATCAATGAGAGAGTTGTTATCCATCAAATAATACCCCAGTCTCACCTGGGGGGCACTATCCAAAAAGAACTCTTGCCCTGGGCATTTGTCTATTTCTTTTTGACTCTTAGAAATATGCAGTTGATTGCAACACAGTTTTGCATCTTGTGTGGTCAGACATTGCCTGTGCTTACAGGTGACAGATGCCCGTGCTGAAATCAATCCGACAGAGGCAACCGGCACGGCTCAATGAAGGCAACCAAAACACCATAAAACATCAACCAACAACAGCGTATTGTATGCTTTACCGTCCCCGATCACACGTCAGACTGATTCACGCAGCCCGCGGACATCCTGTCTGTGTTAGACCAACACAGGCCTTACACCAACCAGAACATGCATTTGTGGTAACAACATTATCAGGAAACTAAGGGTATCAGATATAGTATCTGCCTACTGTAGTGTCTGGTAACACCATCACAGTAAGCAGTAGGGGTATCAGATATAGTATCTGACCACTGTAGTGTCTGGTAACACCATTATAGGTAATCATTAGCTGATGGCTCCTTGTTTGTAAACGTTAGGGAAGCGACCAGCCAATATACAGGATCAGCAGGAAGCGATATTTGGAGGTAACAAAGACCTTGGTAAACCTTGTTATATATATATATAAAACCAGACCAAAAATAAAATAGAAAACTATTAATATTCAGAAAAATGAAATAAAGTTCCACAAATTCGGTCGAAAAATGATAGGGTTGGCCTTAAGTTGAATATCGGGTCAGGTTGCTTGAAACACACCATTGTTGTTGGTTTTTTTTATTGTGGGTTTCTTTCTCGGTGGGGAGATGGGGCTTGGTGGAGCAGTGTGTTGAGTAGTGTCTGGTTACACTAGTACAGGTAATTGGGTGCTGGTGCTGCTGGAGGTGGGGGGGGGGGGGTAGGTGCGGCATTGGCAGCAGACAGTAAGCATCCCTCAGGGTGTCTACACCACAGACACATCATACCTTTACAAACCCAGTATACCTACATAGACACCTTGTGGAAATTCAAGTTGGCAATCAACAAGGACTATCCACACTTTTTTCTTTAAAGATTTTTATTAAGGTGACATCCAGTATAGTATGTTAAAACATACAACCAGAATCTAGGCTCGGTTATAACCGATTTGCAGCCTAGTCCTTCTTTTATTATTTTCCCTCTCTGACTAATCTCATCACAATGTAGGTGCATGTAGGTGCATTAGTTATTACCTTATACTGCTTCATGAACATTGTACAATGATTATCATTATCACCCTGTACAGCTTCTCATCTCATCTCATCATTAACTATTCTACATATGTGCAATTTTGAACTTTTCCTCCCTATTTTCACATACATTGGAAGTGTTAAACATGTGGATGACATAGCCTTATACCATATAATAAGACTGTCAAACTTTGTTGTATAGGTAGGGGTGCTGGCAGCACAAGGGCAATGCTAGTTTTTGTCCGTAATTAGATCCAATAAATCCATGTCAGAAAGCAGACCATACCACATGTACCACAAAGGAGCTGTATACCTGACCTATTGAAGTGTGCCCCAGCTCTGATACACCAGGAGGTCTAGTTATCCCTGCTACCTGTAACTATACATGGCAACATGTTGTGCAGCAGAGATCAGGATCCCCTCAAAGGAGGCCAGATCTGATACAAGGGCTTACATAAAGTGGCATGGTAAAGCACAGAGTAATACAACCCCAAAAATCCATAACAAAGTACAAAGGTGTAGGGTGATGTGTGGTAACTAAGATGTCTGCTATTGTCAGTTGTAGACTTACAACATAACATCTCACTTCAGTGAATAATGTGATAAAACAATCATTTGCAGTTATTCACCAACCACCATGACTAAGGTTACCTTACTGGCTAAGTAAATAAAAATCAGTGATGGTAGTGAAAAAACATGATTTTGGGCCATAAAAAAGGTTTGTTTCAGGTCACCCAACCAACTCTATAAAGGGCCGACCCTACGTTTTATATTTTTACCCTTTTTTGGTCAATTTGGTATTTTTATGTTAAAACAAATCGTTTTAAAAAATAAAATAAAAATCGACCTACCGACCCTACATTTTCTTGCCATGTTACCTGAAACACACCTTCGTTTTTTGGGCTTTGGTGCAATTACAAAATCAGCAGTACATCTCAGTCTGAATACAGCAGATCAATTAGAGATGCTGTAGATGTAGACTGGTGCTGTGTCTACTACAAGGCCCCTCATCTACCTGAACATCTCCTACCTTTAACTAGAGATGCTGTAGATGTAGACTGGTGCTGTGTCTACTACAAGGCCCCTCATCTACCTGAACATCTCCTACCTGTAATGCTGTGTTCAGGTACTGCACTGACATCTACTTCAAAGACCTTTTTCTCCACCCAGAGTTCCTACCAGGTAAGGGGAGGCTTAGTCAACGTAGTTCGCTACGACGGCTACATTTGTTATCATTACATTTTGGTCCCATTAACTCTTTAAAAAGGAATAACCACCAAGCGTATACCATTCATATTTCTAGTACTGTTCTAGTCTACTTTGTGGTTAAGTGTGCGTGGCCCCCTTTAGTGCCAGATAGTGATTTTGTGTACAATGTCCTTGGTCGGCATAATACATGAATGAAGCCCTGGTAAGTAACTCACCAGAGCTGTATTCAAATTGCATCATACTGAACTTGTGGGATTGATACATTTTCAAAGGGTCAGCATGATGGAAGCAGCCCTGGAGAGTTACCCAAGAGGGTGTCATTCATGTACATGTATTATGACGCCAAAAAGGGATACTGCATTAATGCACTTTGCCGCCATTAAAGATATGAGGCCTGGAGGCACAACTCGTTCCTCCCTAAAGGTTAGCAGTGACGCGACATAATGTGTGTAGAACTAGGTACCTCGCATGAGCTCTGCACAACTGTGAAACCGCCAATACTCAGCAGAAGAAATGCCTATCTTTACATGGCTCTGGAGGACAGACAAATAAAGATACAGAAATAGGAAACCACCCATCATAAACATATACTGGTAAGCTTTATAAAAAATAAGGTTAATCTTATGGTATTGACATGCTTTGTGTAATATATGTTTCAAGTTACAAGAGGATTGGACCACTAATAATCAATCCATAGCATCATTTGACGTATAGCATTTGTGACAAAGGTACATATTAGTGATCTTGCCATTTTTAAACACATATGACTCAATGAATACATATCGGAAATGGTCTGAGAAAAATTATTCATGCTCTATGTAACATATCTATAAGTAGTATAGTATGTATCGGAACGGGACTATGGTTAACTACTGTTTATTACTCAATCGACCTGCAGCCAATCAGAGGCCTCCATTTGGTCACGTGACCGGAAGTGACCTACTTAGGGGATTAGTGGTGACGTCACGTGACGTAGTTAGCCAATCAGAGGCCGCCATTTGGTCACGTGACCGGAAGTGACGTCATATGACCTACTTATGGACCGGAAGTGACGTCATATGACCTACTTAGGGGACCGGAAGTGACGTCATATGACCTAATTTAGGATCACGTGACCGGAAGTGACCTGATGAGTCACGTGACCGGAAGTGACGTCACATGACCTAATGGCCAACCGGAAGTGAGTGACCTCATTGAGGATCACGTGACCGGAAGTGACCTGATTGATCACGTGACCGGAAGAAGAAGAAGAAGAAGAAGAAGAAGAAGAAGAAGAAGAAGAAGAAGAAGAAGAAGAAGAAGAAGAAGAAGAAGAAGAAGAAGGAGAAGAAGAAGAAGAAGAAGAAGAAGAAGAAGAAGAAGAAGAAGAAGAAGAAGAAGAAGAAGAAGAAGAAGAAGAAGAAGAAGAAGAAGAAGAAGAAGTGACGTCACGCGACTTAATGAAGAGATGAGCGTCTTTAAGGGGTCACGCGCTTTAAAATGTGATTTTTTTTTTTTTTGGAGGAGGAGGAGGAGGAGGATAAGGAGAAGGAGGAGAAGGAGAGGAGGAGGAGAAGGAGGAGGAGGCGAGTCTCTTATTTTTTTCGGTAAACTAATAAAAAACACTACGATATACGTTTTTTTTTCATTTTTTATTGTTTTACGAGCGACTGGAAGTGACTTATTGAACTAGGTAGAAGCATTCTTTAGAGTGTATAAGGGGGGAGGGGAGGGGAGGGGAGGGGAGGGGAGGGGAGGGGAGGGGAGGGGAGGGGAGGGGAGGGGGGGAGGGGGAGGGGGGGCCCCTTTAAGATGCATGGGGAGGGGGGCGCTTTTAGGATGCATTGGGCGGGTGGGGGGGGGCACTCTAAGGGGTGTTTGTCTCTTTTAAGAAAAAAAGAAAAGAAAAGATTTCAATCGAGAGACACGCTTCTTCCTCTCGAGAGGAAGAAGCGTGTCTCTTCATTTTTTTTTGTTTATCACGTGCCTCGATTAGGCGATCAGCTGCGACTGGAGGAAGTGACACTTTAAGAGGACACGCGTCTTAAATGTTATAATATTTTGTTTTACTTACTAATAAAGAAGACGTATGAAAATAAAACACAACAATTCACATGTCCGTCGTTCTCGTTGTTTCTTGCTTGATAAAGTCAAGTAATATCGCGATGCCGAGGTCAAACTTTCCCATGTCCTCAGTCAACACTCGAAGGAGTTCAAAAGGCGTACCGCCGGCACCGTCAGCTTCATCTTGCCACATTTTCAACACTCGGAAGGCCCACTCAGCGGGACTTCCTCCGTATTCGCATTCTTCAGCGATCTTATCTAACCTCTCAGGCGACAATTTTAAATGGTCCCCCACCTCTTTCCACCTGCTACCTAGACGTCTGCCGAGGGTGCCCAAGTGCTTATGCATCGCGCGCAAGTCGGGGTTTTCGAAATCCAACCCCTGTCTGTGGAGAAGGGACATCCACTGAGCCAACAGTTCCACGCGTCTAATGCGGGTGAAGACGCAACCGAGCTCTCCCCATCTATGACGATGCGGGGTTTCACCCCACCAGACTCGGAACATCGCCGTACACAGCTCCTCCGGTGTCTTGACACTGCGCTCTACTAGAGCATCCATACGGGCGGCGGTAACTTTTAAGCTACTACCCAACTCTCTCCAAGATCCGCTCAACTCTTTACCTAGTTGACGAAGCAAGGTGTCGCTATATGCTAAGCGCCGCTGTCCTACCTCTCTGTTCTCCCCATCGGTCTGCCTCGCGTGTCTCACGTCGTCAAGCCGCATTAACTTTTTTTCAGGTGGACAAGGCGGTGAAGGCGAGCTTGAAAGTGGAATAGCTTGAGCCATCTCGTCTCGTCTTGTCGGCGGCGGCGGCGGCGGCGGTGGTGGCGATGGTGGTGGTAGTAGACGTTACTGTGGTCAGAGGCTATATGGTTTTTTTCCAACAGAAATCAGAGCTTTTATACAGAGGGAGTTTAATCCTATTTCCAACAGCACTCCAGCTGTCTAGCGACCTGTCCGCATGACGCTTTTTCAGCCGCTCCGCTCCTTAAGAGCTTAGATGACGAGGGGTATGTCATCGCTATCCGTGGAGACCAGCTGAAAACGGTGTTTTTTCCTCATCCATAGCCTTACCTCCTACCCCCTACCTGAGGACGTCTCCCTCCCTCTGACATTCATTGTAACAAACGTCAGAGGTCAGGTGAAAATCGGATTTTTTCATGCACAGCCTTAGTCAGCTGTCACCCCTCCCTATTGAACTAGCCGGCCGCCGCCGGCCGGCCTGGTCTACTCACCACGGCAGGAGGCGGTGATTTTTTTTTGTCTTACACTTAAGTCGCTCACCACATGCACACGCCTCTACTCACAGACAGACACGTTCGTCTTAGGGGGTCCTGCTTCACGCCACACGCCTCCTGTAGTTTTTTTGTATACACACTCTAAGCTCATCACCGTTAATCCTTTATACAGCTAACGCGCGTTAGGGTGGTAAGTAGCTTAGCTCATGACAGTGGATCCCTCAAAAAAGAGGGGAAAGGGATCCAGCTGAAAACGTCATACCTTATGTCTTTTGTTTCTCTTTGTGAATGGCCGCCGGTCAGTCGGCGGCAGCAACCGCTTAATCCTTTATACAGCTAATGCGCGTTGAATTGCTGAACAGGGTGGTAAGTAGCTTAGCTCATGACAGTCGATCTCTCAAAAGGGGGGAAAGGGATCCAGCTGAAAACGTCATGCCTTATGTCTTTTGTTTCTCTTTGTGAATGGCCGCCGGCCAGCCGGCCGCAGCTGAACAGGGGCAGTAAGTAGCTTAGCTCCAGAAGCGAGAAGTCGTATATAAGGGGCCTGGAAACCTCCATTCACTCACTCATTCTTTTGCTGCTCTCTACAGTCACCACCATGAGCAAAAGACAACACCTAGCGCCGTCCAAGGATCTAAGCAAGTTCAAGAACAAGAAGACTACGCGGAACAGCGCTCGTTTAGCGTCAGTGCCTCCTCTTGCTACTGAAAATGAGACTACCGCCGCAGCCGCTTGGTCTTATCACCCTCCCGCTGTAGCGAGCGCTCGCAGCAGTAGTAGTAGTAGTAGTAGTAGTAGTAGTACTAGTAGTAGTAGTAGTAGTGGTAGTAGTACTACTGGTAGTAGTCGTCGTGCTAGCGACGTTGTTACACTCGCGACGGTACAGGTTGCTGCTAAGCGCGCTGCCGCTGCTACTGCCGCCCCGCCTGCTGCTGCTGCTGCTGCTGGTGATCCTCGGGCTGCGGCTGCTGCTGCTGCTGCTGCTGCACCTGCTACTGCTGCGCCTGCTACGGCTGCACCTGCTGAGGCTGCTGCGCCTGCTACTGTTGCGTCTGCTGCTGCTGCTGCTGCTGCTGCTTCTGCTGCACCTGCTGCTACGGCTACTACTACTGACGACAACGCTCCTGGCACAGCGCAGTACTGGCAACCGGGTTTTTACCTCCCCACTACTGTTGATGATTTTGATGACCTGCCGCACGTTGCACAGCCCCTCTCCTCCACCACTACATCGACCGACGCCCTCGACACCGCTCGCGCTGAGAGTTACAGCTATTCGGACACTCAGCCCCTAAACCAAGAAGAAGAGGAGGAGGAGGAGCAGCAGCAACAGGGTGAGACAGAGAACGACGCTGACGACGAGGCGTACGAAGAACTCGAAGGGAAAGGGGCGGACGGTACATTTTTTCGGCTCCCCTCTTCCCCAGCTTTCGACCTCACTTCCACTGGTAGCGCGTCCGGTCCGTGGCGACTGCCCTCACCGCCACCTTACGAGGGCGGCGGCGCTTCATCTTCTACCGCTACACTCAGCACCGACGGCGTGTGGCTGCTCTGTTCCAACAACGAGGTCTCGGATACCACCAGCGCTGACGCTGCTCCTGTTATCGGTTCTGCTGCTGATTCAGCTCACGCTGATGGTGTTACTCTTCTTGCGGGTCTGAAACGTTCTAAGGTGAGTTCCAGAACAACAAGGCCTACTAAGAAGAGAAAAATACAAGAAAAAGAACGAGATGGACGAGAAGAAGCAGAGAAACCCTTCTCCCGTCTTCTCAGGTTAGAGTTCTGCTTAGACGGGGCTTTGACGCTGGAGATCTGGGAGGACATGGCTAGACTGTCTAGGAGGCCGCGCTACACAAAAGACGGCCAGGTGAAAGAGGCGTCTCTGACCAGAAGCAAGCGAGTGCACTTCACTGCCGACGCGCTGCGCGAGCTAATAGCACGCATCGCCGATATCCGCGCAGTGGTGCGCATACGCGACACAGCGGCCGCGCAAGGAAGACCTAATCACACCCCCTGGTTCGCAGTGCTGGATGAGGAGGGCCAAGTGTACGCAGCTGTGAGCTACTACAGCGGTAAGAACCTCGTCCACGTGCGCAAGTACGAAGGTCCTGACAAAAAACCCACACAGCAGGGGGTGACGCTGTCCGCCAGAGCGCTCAAAGAGTTGGATGACAAAACAGAGATTATTCTCAAATATCTCGGTATAGATTCGGAATGAGAGACGCTCAACGCTCACGCGCGCACACACACATCGTTTGACGTACGCTGTATGAGACAGACAGACGGATACACAGACAGCAGACAGATAGATAGATAGACAGATAGATTGATAGATAGATAGACAGATAGATTGATAGATAGTTAGACGGCTAAGTAGTTGGTAACTGAGTGAAAAAACATGACGCAGTACGTATGCGAAAAGTGTTTCAAAATTTTTAAAAGACCGTACAACCACGAGAGACACGTAGAAAATTGTAGAGTAATACCTAAGTTTTGCCCTCTATGCGGCGAAGGCGATTGCCGAAAGATCGCCTGTCGACGCGAATCTCTGGACGGGGTGACCATCCCTCCGCGCATACGTGCTGTACCGAACGGGGAGGAAACGTTCACGGCGAATTGGCCTGCGATACAAACGGGCGTCAGGATGCACGGGACTCGCGTGAGTGTAACAAACTTCAGGCTACCAACCGGCGAGTTGAGTGACGCTGTAGATACTATGCGTCGCATTCACTTGACACAAAGATTCAGATACAAAGTGGGTTTCTCGGTAGGCTTACTCTTACAACACAGAGAAGACAAGAGCAAACTGCGCAACTTTCACGCCTCCCAGAACAACGCAACTCTCATACAACCGCTCCCTACTATAACTAATTCAGAAACTTTGGAAGAGCTCCTCTCAAAGATGGAAAACACCGTCGCTTGCGAGGAAGTACGGAAACTTTGCGACGCTGACACCAAGTGGCACGTTCTTTTTCCTACCAATTTGAACATTTGCGTTTACATGGGACCGGGGGAATTCCCCATAGGCGGTAGGATCACTCAGGCCGGTCGAGTTGGAAAGAGAAGCGGCGTGTTAGATTTTCCCAACAAGGACAACCTCTGCATCTTCCGCTGCATTTCCTTTCACTTATACAACACCAGCAAGCGCGCTTCAGATTTGTTACGTCAGTTCTGTCCCGCTGCCACACCTGAATCCTTTCCGGGTCTGAACATCCGCGACTTACCCGCGTTAGAGAACTTGTTTGACGTACAAATAGCGGTCTACACCGCGTCGCGTCAAGTGCCGGGGCGGAAGTTGAGAAGACGCGTTACTCTGATCAGACCGCCTTCCAGAACTCTGGCCGCCCGAGGTAAAGTCAACCTACACCTGACGGCGAAAGGCGGTTTGCACGTCTCTCTCGTCACGGACTTCAACGCGTACGCGGGCATATACGAATGTTGCAAGTGTAAGGCGGCGTTCACCACCGAGTTCTTGCTGAAGAGACACAGGAACCAGCTTTCCTCTTGCCGACAAGTCAAGTTGCGCTACGTAGTTGGCATCTACCAAAATTCGAGAACGATTTTCGAAGCGCTAGCAGACTTCTCCATTTTTCCCCCCGACGGACATTCCGGAATCTACCCTTACAAGATCGCCTTCGATTTCGAGGCTTTCTTCAGACCGTGCAAAGAACCGTCAACGGAACACGTGTCCCTGCTGTGGGATCACGTCCCTTTGTCGGCTAGCGTCGCATCCGACTTTCCGGGGTGGGAGGGGCCCGTCTGCTTTGTCAGAGAATCCGACGCAGATTCCGACCCCTTGTTGGACCGAGTTTTAAATCACATAAACGAGAAGGCCAAAGTCATCGGGGAAGCTGTGCTAGAACTTTACCGACCGACGTTAGCGAAGTTAGATGCGGCGATAGGTGAAGCTCTCCTGCTGGAGGAGGCGACATTCACCCCTTCTCCAGGCGGCTTCGCTGCGGCTCAGACCAGACACCCGTTAGTTCAACTGAAGAAGCGTCTTCTGAGATACATCCGTCAAGCTCCAGTCGTGGGCTTCAACTCGGGGCGTTACGACTTGAACCTCATCAAAATACGCCTTCACTCGTTCTTTGCCTCCGGAGACCGAAGAAACCAAGAATTCAGCGTCATAAAGAGAAGCAATCAATACTTGGCGGTTTACACACAGCACACGGTTTTCTTGGACGTAGTCAACTATTTGGCACCCGGTTACAACTACGCGACCTATTTGCGAGCTTTCACCAGGAACGAAGAGAAAGGTCACTTTCCTTACGAATGGATGACGTCTACCAGGAAACTGGCAAACAGAACGCTGCCACCGAGATCGGCTTTTGACAGCAAACTGACGGGCGTCAAAATGTCCGAATCCGACTACGCCGCATGTCAGAAAGTTTGGTCCGACGAGAAGATGCAAACTATGGAAGATTACTTGATCCACTACAACAACAAAGACGTCAAACCTTTCATAGAAGCTCTAAAAAATCACGCTAAATTTTTCCAAGATCGCGGCATTGACATGTTGAAAGACAGAGTTTCTCTCGCCGGTTTGACTTTACGCGTTCACAACGTTCCCCCAGTTCGACGCCGGCCTCCACGCTCTGATCAAAGAAAATCTAGTCGGCGGTCCTTCCATCATCTTCCATAGATTTCACGAGAAGGGCACCACGCGGATAAGGGAGCACAAGTACAGCGAAGAAGCGAGACCGTGCCAACACATCCTAGGACTAGACGCTAACTCTCTGTACATGCGCTGCATGAGCGAAGCGCACTGCACAGGCTATTACGCGGTGAGACGACCTGAGACCGAGTTCAAGCCCGAAATTAGGCAAAGAAACTCTCACAGCGCTTTGGAGTGGTTACGCTTCGTAGAGCACGACCGCGACGTGAAACTGTGCCACGCTTTGAACGGCGGCGAGATGGTTGTAGGCTGTCGGAGAATTCGCGTGGACGGGTTTCACGCGGCCTCTAATACGGTTTTCCAGTTTCACGGGTGTTGGTTCCACGCTCGTGAGTGCATACCGTCGCACCGATATCAGTGCGCTTCACTGAGGGAGGAGAGACGCGACAGAACGACTAGAGTAAGCGCTTACTTGAAAGCGCTAGGTCACAAGCTGGTCGTCGTGTGGGAGTTGCGAATGGAGAGAGATGAAGCGTCGAGATGAGCGGGTTAAGGCCTCCCAACAACGCTGGAAGGTTGCCGCTTTGAAAGTGTCTCGAAACGCGATGAGCGAGAGCGACATCCTTTCCGCTGTGAAAGAGGAGAAAATGTTCGGTTTAGTTCAAGTGGACATCACTACGCCGCCTCACCTACGAGACTACTTCGAAGAAATGACCCCCGTTTTCAAGAACGTGACCGTTTCAAAATCGGACATAGGACCTCACATGTCAGACTTTGCGCAGGAAGAAAAGCTGTTGAACACGCCTCAGAGATGTCTGATAGGGAGTTACCACGGAAAAAATATTCTCTTGGGAACGCCGCTTCTCAAGTGGTATTTAGAGCACGGTTTAATAGTCACCAAAGTGCAGCTGGTCGTAGAATACCTACCTAAACGCTCCTTTGCCGGTTTCGCAGACGAAGTAACGGCGGCGCGAAGACGTGGCGACGTGAATGAGAACGAGAAAATTCTGTCAGACTGTTACAAGTTAATGGGAAACGCTACGTACGGTAAAAAAATCTGCAACAAAGAAAAACACACGGCAGTGAGATACACTGACAGTCGGAAGTTCGAACTATTGGCCAATTCGTGGCGCTTCAAAAAGGCGTCCGAGTTGAGTTCCGATCTGTTTGAAGTCGAACTACAACCGAAAACAGTCAAGAACAACCTCCCTATTCAAATAGGGTTCATGGTATACCAGTACGCGAAGTTGAAAATGTTAGAGTTCACATACGACTTCTTGGATAGATTCGTCGATCGGCGCGATTATGCCCTTTGTCAAATGGACACCGACAGTCTTTACATGGCTCTCAGCGGTGACACGTTGGATGACCTAGTCAAACCTCGCCTGAGAGAGACGTACTTCAGAGAGAAACGAAAGTGGCTTCCGACAGCGGTGTGCGACAATCACTTAGAGCTCTTCGTGAAGACAAAAACGGAAAGAGTGCGAGAATGGTGTCCGCTGCCCTGCGGATGTTGTGAGAGACGGTACCTTCACGATCTGAGAACTTCGGGGCTTATGAAAGCGGAGTGGGAAGGTGACGGGATCCTAAGTCTCAACCCTAAGACTTACATTTGCTACGATCGAGTCAGCGACACCGGTAAAAGAAAATCCAAAAAATGGAGTGCAAAAGGCGTACAGAAGAAACAAAACCCTAAGGAACCAGACGACTTCTTGGATGTTCTTCGCCAACGAAAAACTCTCATTGCTGTAAATAGAAATTTCAAAGTGGTGCGAAACAAGATGGTCACCTACACCATAGAGAAAGACAGCGTGCGCTACTTGTATTATAAGCGTCGCGTGCATTCTGACGGTGTGACAACGAGTCCTTTAGAGATATGAAAAAAAATAATAAGCGTGTTATTGCTTGATTGAGTGCATCTTTTCAAAAATAGAGTGTTTATCAAGAATAAAAAAAATAAATAAAAAAAATAAAATAAATTATTGTTGTGTTTTTATTTTCATACGTCTTCTTTTACTAGTAAGTCGCGCAGTCTCTTAAAGCGTCACTCATGTGACGACGTCGCTTCCAGTCACGTGATCCTAAAGACCCTCACTTCCTAAACAAAAAACTTCTTCTTCTTCTTCTTCTTCTTCCGATCACGTGGTCAATCAGGTCACTTCCGGTCACTTGATCCTCAATGAGGTCACTCACTTCCGGTTGGCCATTAGGTCATGTGACGTCACTTCCGGTCACGTGACTCATCAGGTCACTTCCGGTCACGTGATCCTAAATTAGGTCATATGACGTCACTTCCGGTCCATAAGTAGGTCATATGACGTCACTTCCGGTCCATAAGTAGGTCATATGACGTCACTTCCGGTCACGTGACCAAATGGCGGCCTCTGATTGGCTAACTAGGTCACGTGACGTCACCACTAATCCCCTAAGTAGGTCACTTCCGGTCACGTGACCAAATGGAGGCCTCTGATTGGCTGCAGGTCGATTGAGTAATAAACAGTAGTTAACTATAGTCCCGTTCCGATACATACTATATTACTTCTATACATTATATGCAATACAGAAGTCCTCAATTATGTATTCCATACGATGGCTCTAGAGTCAAAATGGCAGAATGGCTATTTTCAATGGTAAGGGCTGCTAACTCTGCAATGTGAGTGGGTACAGTATTCCAATACACATGTGTCTAAACATATTCTGAAGATATTCATATAATGTCCATATATAGTTCATTGGGAAATATCTGTTTTCAATTGCATATTGACATCAAAATGGATATATTATCATTCTGAAATTGGCCCATTGGCTATTGAGAATGAAAGGTGCTATATGGCTGAAACCTTTTTTGGAAAATTCATATAAAATAAAGTACTAAATGGATCCTAACATTGTTACCACCATTCCTCATCATTCTTTACCAGCTTCCTAATCAGTATAAAAGATTTCTTCAGGGAAGTAGAGCCCATGTATCACACGTCAGTACACATTTCAGGCTGCACTAGTCCCCAGTACACATCTATCGTATAACATTGACTATAAGCAGGGTGTGAGTTTGAGTGAATTACGGAAAAGTGAAATTACCATATTCTGAACATTTAAACCTCACATATGAGCCAAATAGTAGTTTGCAGATTGAAATTCAGCTTAGCGCAAATAAAAACACCAAAAATAGTTCTGCTTATAACCGAGAGAAGCGTCATCAGCAACAACTACCTGCAGCATCTGAGACAAGTGCAGAGTAAACACAAGGTACAGGGAGCTACTCACGGGGTGAGTGCTGTAACGGGGCAAGCATGATCAACACTATGGGGGTGCAATGTTGTTGCTGACACTCTGTGGTATTGCAGGGCACCTGTAGTAGGTCCTAATGTGTGTGGGGGAGGGGGACCTTTCTGTACCACTGCTCACCCCCTCAGGTTCACACAGTGAGCAGCTCACATTGACCTGGATAATGTGTCCAAGTAGCACTCAGACTAATGAGTAGCCAGGGCTTACACTACCCCCTGCCACACCTGGAGATCTGTCTAGGTTAATGTATAGGAGTCATGAGTGCCCACAGCTGCCACTACTCACCTGTCACATGGAGGTTACAGCAGCTTACCTCACACTCATCCCCTTAAGGTGGACATTCAGGTGAGGAAGCAGCTCAGTGTGAGGGAGCAGCTCAGGGTGAGGAGAGCACGTCAGGGTGGGGGAGCAGCTCAGGGTGAGGGGAGCAGCTCAGGGAGGGTGAAGGGAGCAGCTCAGTGTAAGGGGAGCAGCTCAGTGTGGGCGGAGCAGCTCAGGCTGAGGGGAGCAGCTGAGGGTGAGGGAGCAGCTGAGGGTAAGGGGAGCAGCTCAGGGTGAGGGAGCAGCTTAGGCTGAGGTGAACAGCTCAGGGTGAGGGGAGCAGCTCAGCGTGAGGGCAGCAGCTCAGGGTGAGGGCAGCAGCTCAGGGTGAGGGCAGCAGCTCAGGGTGAGGGCAGCAGCTCAGGGTGAGGGCAGCAGCTCAGGGTGAGGGCAGCAGCTCAGAGTGAGGGCAGCAGCTCAGGGTGAGGGAGCAGCTCAGGCTGAGGGCAGCAGCTCAGGGTGAGGGCAGCAGCTCAGGGTGAGGGCAGCAGCTCAGGGTGAGGGCAGCAGCTCAGGGTGAGGGCAGCAGCTCAGGGTGAGGGCAGCAGCTCAGGGTGAGGGCAGCAGCTCAGGGTGAGGGAGAAGCTAAGGTAGAGGGCAGCAGCTCAGGGAGAGGGGAGCAGCTAAGGGTGAGGGGAGCAGTTCAGGGTGAGGGGAGCAGCTCAGGGTGAGGGGAGCAGCTAAGAGTGAGGGGAGCAGCTCAGGGTGAGGGCAGCAGCTCAGGGTGAGGGCAGCAGCTCAGGGTGAGGGCAGCAGCTCAGGGTGAGGGCAGCAGCTCAGGGTGAGGGCAGCAGCTCAGGGTGAGGGCAGCAGCTCAGGGTGAGGGCAGCAGCTCAGGGAGAGGGGAGCAGCTCAGAGTGAGGGGAGCAGCTCAGGGTGAGGGGAGCAGCTGAGGGTGAGGGCAGCAGCTCAGGCTGAGGGCAGCAGCTCAGGGTGAGGGCAGCAGCTCAGGGTGAGGGCAGCAGCTCAGGGTGAGGGCAGCAGCTCAGGGTGAGGGCAGCAGCTCAGGGTGAGGGCAGCAGCTCAGGGTGAGGGCAGCAGCTCAGGGTGAGGGCAGCAGCTCAGGGTGAGGGCAGCAGCTCAGGGAGAGGGGAGCAGCTCAGAGTGAGGGGAGCAGCTCAGGGTGAGGGCAGCAGCTGAGGGTGAGGGCAGCAGCTCAGGCTGAGGGCAGCAGCTCAGGGTGAGGGCAGCAGCTCAGGGTGAGGGCAGCAGCTCAGGGTGAGGGCAGCAGCTCAGGGTGAGGGGAGCAGCTCAGGGTGAGGGCAGCAGCTCAGGGTGAGGGGAGCAGCTCAGGCTGAGGGCAGCAGCTCAGGGTGAGGGCAGCAGCTCAGGGTGAGGGCAGCAGCTCAGGGTGATATGTATGTTAATTCATATGTAAACACTAGTATAGGAAACTATAGGGCGCCCATATGGTGAACGTCAGGTCAGTTAGAGGTCATGGTAATTGGGCTGCACAGCTCAGTGATACAACTGTTAGTGACGTGTGAACAAATTGACCATCTTACCTTCTTTGATTCATTTCTCCTGCCCTGTATATGCTTCTCATAATATGGTAGTTGGTATTTTACATGTTTCCCTGTCTCTCACATATAAAACGTCCCTACACAAGTTATCAGCCCAGACTGTTACCGTCAACAAGTCAGCTAAAGCTGCGGGGGTATTAATGGAAGTGGTAGCTACGTGTGGTTGTTGTGTATCCTATGTCTGCTGTGTCTCCTATGTCTGCTATGTCACGGTGCATGTCGGTAGGTCTGACAGGCTACCTTGGCTGTAACAGCATTGGGGCAGAATACTACTTTAAAGTGCTGTCCCCTTTGTCGTCATGACGCATCAATGCAGCACTGGTGGGTCCTGCCAGGGCTGCATTCATTCCTGCCAACCCTTGAAGAGTACATCAATCCCACAAGATTGTTACTCAGCAGGGAATCACGATGTAGTGAATGTGTGGTCACGGTCTTCCAGGGCCCCCAATACCTGGGATATATACCTCTAAGGGTGCTTTACTGCTGCATGGTGCATGGCTGTACTGTAGAGCTGTATTCTTGTCTAATGTTACCCTAACATGTTGGTACACTGGACACATGAATGCATCACTGGTTCTATTCACCAGGGCAGCATTCCTCATCACAGGAACACAGAGCAGCCCTTTTAGGGTGAAACACACTTGGATGTCACTGCCTCTAAAGTATATGAGTTTGATCCAAATTAGTTTTTTCCCTTTGGCACTGTGGAAAAAGGGGGTTTCTGTCATAAAGCATACTATTTGAGAGATACACATTATTGGTGAGGTGCTTTGGGTTTGTGAAAATGCAATACTGCAGGAACATGATGACTTCAAGATGTTTGTTTCAGCAGTAATGATGTAGTGTCCATCTTGGAGTTCTCTCTTTACCTCCCTGTAAGGTGAGCATCCAATTAGAGCCCAGCAAACAGCGCCCCATACTGGCCTGTTGTAGTTCACCTGTACAGCAGGTGTGGTAGTACACCTGTACAGGTGTGGTAGTACACCTGTACAGCAGGTGTTGTAGTTCACCTGTACAGCAGGTGTGGTAGTACACCTGTACAGCAGGTGTTGTAGTACACCTGTACAGCAGGTGTTGTAGTACACCTGTACAGGTGTGGTAGTGCACCTGTACAGCAGGTGTGGTAGTACACCTGTACAGCAGGTGTTGTAGTACACCTGTACAGGTGTGGTAGTACACCTGTACAGCAGGTGTTGTAGTTCACCTGTACAGCAGGTGTGGTAGTACACCTGTACAGCAGGTGTTGTAGTACACCTGTACAGCAGGTGTTGTAGTACACCTGTACAGGTGTGGTAGTGCACCTGTACAGCAGGTGTGGTAGTACACCTGTACAGCAGGTGTTGTGGTACACCTGTACAGCAGGTGTGGTAGTACACCTGTACAGCAGGTGTGGTAGTACACCTGTACAGCAGGTGTGGTACACCTGTACAGCAGGTGTGGTAGTACACCTGTACAGGTGTTGTAGTACACCTGTACAGGTGTTGTAGTACACCTGTACAGCAGGTGTGGTAGTACACCTGTACAGCAGGTGTGGTAGTACACCTGTACAGCAGGTGTGGTACACCTGTACAGCAGGTGTGGTAGTACACCTGTACAGCAGGTGTTGTAGTACACCTGTACAGCAGGTGTTGTGGTACACCTGTACAGCAGGTGTGGTAGTACACCTGTACAGCAGGTGTGGTAGTACACCTGTACAGCAGGTGTTGTAGTTCACCTGTACAGCAGGTGTTGTGGTACACCTGTACAGCAGGTGTGGTAGTACACCTGTACAGCAGGTGTGGTAGTACACCTGTACAGCAGGTGTGGTAGTACACCTGTACAGCAGGTGTGGTAGTACACCTGTACAGCAGGTGTGGTAGTACACCTGTACAGGTGTGGTAGTACACCTGTACAGGTGTGGTAGTACACCTGTACAGCAGGTGTGGTAGTACACCTGTACAGGTGTGGTAGTACACCTGTACAGCAGGTGTTGTAGTACACCTGTACAGCAGGTGTTGTACTACACCTGTACAGCAGGTGTGGTAGTACATCTGTACAGCAGGTGTTGGAGTACACCTGTACAGCAGGTGTTGTGGTACACCTGTACAGCAGGTGTGGTAGTACACCTGTACAGCAGGTGTGGTAGTACACCTGTACAGCAGGTGTGGTAGTACACCTGTACAGCAGGTGTGGTAGTACACCTGTACAGCAGGTGTGGTAGTACACCTGTACAGCAGGTGTGGTAGTACATCTGTACAGCAGGTGTTGGAGTACACCTGTACAGCAGGTGTTGTGGTACACCTGTACAGCAGGTGTGGTAGTACACCTGTACAGCAGGTGTGGTAGTACACCTGTACAGCAGGTGTTGTAGTACACCTGTACAGCAGGTGTGGTAGTACACCTGTACAGCAGGTGTGGTAGTACACCTGTACAGCAGGTGTGGTAGTACACCTGTACAGGTGTGGTGGGAACATGTAAGGTGACCGGACATCCAGGTACACAGCAGCCAAACAAGGCCATCAACATCAACACTCTCACCCAGCTAACAAAAAAAACGTTATTTTACGTCAAAATAACGTTTTAAAACTTGATATAACGTTATGCCATGGTAAGGAGCCTTAGAGAAATGTTATATAACGTTATATTACGTTATAAAATGTGGTATAACGTTTTTTGTTTACTGGGCAGGCTACCCAGTCCATAGACATTCTACAGAGGTGTGCTCAACAAAACAACTTAGATATCTAATATGATCTGGATATAAAAAGGCTGGACTTTATGTCAAAATTATAGTTCACTTTTTTTCTAGGATCAGATTTTTATGTGACTTTTGCGGCACATGGTGGCAAACTAAGTGGTAGATATGATACAGATGACTTGCTGTATGAGTTATATAAGCCAAGGGCAGGGTAACACTCATGCAGCTAGTCATGCCATGTGCCATATCTGACTTACACCCACAGTAGGACAATGTGTCCTGTCATGTCATGTACCATATCTGACTTACACCCACAGTAGGACAGTGTGTCATGTCATGTCATGTCATGTACCATATCTGACTTACACCCACAGTAGGACAGTGTGTCATGTCATGTGCCATATCTGACTTACACCAACAGTAGGACAGTGTGTCATGTCATGTCATGTCATGTACCATATCTGACTTACACACACAGTAGGACAGTGTGTCATGTCATGTACCATGTCTGACTTACACACACAGTAGGACAGTGTGTCATGTCATGTACCATATCTGACTTACACCCACAGTAGGAGAGTGTGTCATGTCATGTCATGTACCATATCTGACTTACACCCACAGTAGGACAGTGTGTCATGTCATGTACCATATCTGACTTACACCCACAGTAGGACAGTGTGTCATGTCATGTACCATATCTGACTTACACCAACAGTAGGACAGTGTGTCATGTCATGTCATGTACCATATCTGACTTACACCCACAGTAGGACAGTGTGTCATGTCATGTCATGTACCATATCTGACTTACACCAACAGTAGGACAGTGTGTCATGTCATGTACCATGTCTGACTTACACACACAGTAGGACAGTGTGTCATGTCATGTCATGTACCATATCTGACTTACACCCACAGTAGGACAGTGTGTCATGTCATGTCATGTACCATATCTGACTTACACCCACAGTAGGACAGTGTGTCATGTCATGTCATGTACCATATCTGACTTACACCCACAGTAGGACAGTGTGTCATGTCATGTCATGTACCATATCTGACTTACACCCACAGTAGGACAGTGTGTCATGTCATGTCATGTGCCATATCTGACTTACACCAACAGTAGGACAGTGTGTCATGTCATGTACCATGTCTGACTTACACACACAGTAGGACAGTGTGTCATGTCATGTCATGTACCATATCTGACTTACACCCACAGTAGGACAGTGTGTCATGTCATGTCATGTACCATATCTGACTTACACCCACAGTAGGACAGTGTGTCATGTCATGTCATGTACCATATCTGACTTACACCCACAGTAGGACAGTGTCATGTCATGTACCATATCTGACTTACACCCACAGTAGGACAGTGTGTCATGTCATGTCATGTCATGTACCATATCTGACTTACACCCACAGTAGGACAGTGTGTCATGTCATGTACCATATCTGACTTACACCCACAGTAGGACAGTGTGTCCTGTCATGTCATGTACCATATCTGACTTACACCCACAGTAGGAGAGTGTGCTCAATGGACTGCATCAACATACAGCCATGTACGTAAAATACAGTCAGGCCATTTCTTCTGTTCTCACAGCCAGCTGTGGTGTAAGGTAATATACAGTTATCAGTGTAGGCTTTGATAAGTAGTGTATGTACAGTATACATACCGTGGGCACATTATGGCCTTATACACAAGCTGTATGAGTTTTGTGTCTAGCTAGTCATACAGCTGATAGTTTACCTGAACATTGCTTACCTTTCAAGTCCTTTTCATGCAGCACACTGAGATCTACTTCAAAGGTGTTTTATCCACCCAGAGCCCCCCGCCCCCTGTCATCCAGTACAGGTACATGCAGCCTATGGCACAGGCCGAATGAGAGCCTTCTGGTACAGATGGACTGCAGGGGGTTAGTAGTATTAGCCTTCTGGTAGAGATGGACTGCAGGGGGTTAGTAGTATTAGCCTTCTGGTAGAGATGGACTGCAGGGGGTTAGTAGTATTAGCCTTCTGGTAGAGATGGACTGCAGGGGTTAGTAGTATTAGCCTTCTGGTAGAGATGGACTGCAGGGGGTTAGTAGTATTAGCCTTCTGGTAGAGATGGACTGCAGGGGTTAGTAGTATTAGCCTTCTGGTACAGATGGACTGCAGGGGGTTAGTAGTATTAGCCTTCTGGTAGAGATGGACTGCAGGGGGTTAGTAGTATTAGCCTTCTGGTAGAGATGGACTGCAGGGGTTAGTAGTATTAGCCTTCTGGTAGAGATGGACTGCAGGGGGTTAGTAGTATTAGCCTTCTGATACAGATGGACTGCAGGGGGTTAGTAGTATTAGCCTTCTGGTAGAGATGGACTGCAGGGGTTAGTAGTATTAGCCTTCTGGTAGAGATGGACTGCAGGGGTTAGTAGTATTAGCCTTCTGGTAGAGATGGACTGCAGGGGTTAGTAGTATTAGCCTTCTGGTACAGATGGACTGCAGGGGGTTAGTAGTATTAGCCTTCTGGTAGAGATGGACTGCAGGGGTTAGTAGTATTAGCCTTCTGGTAGAGATGGACTGCAGGGGGTTAGTAGTATTAGCCTTCTGGTACAGATAGACTGCAGGGGGTTAGTAGTATTAGCCCTCTGGTACAGATAGACTGCAGGGGGTTAGTAGTATTAGCCCTCTGGTACAGATAGACTGCAGGGGGTTAGTAGTTATTGTGTAATGGCCACCACGTAGGGAGGACGTGAAGCCTGGGGCGCTCTCACTAATTCTAGATTGTAAGGATATTCCACCTGTGCTACCTCAACAATACTGGAGGAAAACACCGACTGAGACACATGGATATCAAATTCTGCTTTTAATCAACTAACTAAAGGACGATTAAGAGGATTTTAATACAAATTATACCTGCGTGCCGGCACACCGAGAATCGTGAGTGGAAATAAGGGTCACTGCCCATACCTACAACACTGACCCACCTACTACCACTAAGCCTACCTGTGTTATTATTGTACCTGTCACCTCTGCGTACCTCGGCCCATATACAGCCATACTTAAGACACTACTCACTGCTCCCTCACTGCTCCCTCACTGCCTATATACATTCAAGAGGCCTGTGACGCATAACATTATTTCTCATTATTTATACACATATAGTATTTATAATCTGAATAAGTTGAGCAACAATGGCTGACGACGATGACCTTGGGGCCTATCTACAGGCCACTCCGGCCAAAGCTGGAGGAGGCACGTCCCTTTTCAGTAGGATAGCTGCCTTGATCCCCTCAGCCTCTCCACCGAAAATTACCCCTCCATTTCCCCGACCACCAGAGGTAGATGGATCTGTTGTGCCCTCCCCGGGTGCCAAGTCAATAAAAGAGCTAGAAAGTGTATTTTACACGAAGTTCACTGCCATGACTGACACCCTCAACCTCCTGATCACCAATACCAACAAGGTATTAGGAGCACACAGAGAATCAGGGGAACATGTAACAAAACTGCTGGAAAATGTCAATGCCCACAGTAATAGAATCGAGGAGAACTACGATGAAATCGAGGTGATCAAGGTCAAGGTCGCTGACCTAGAGCTACTGAAATGCAGGGTAGACAAGCTTGAAACCATATGCGAAGATCTAGTTTGTGAAAACAACACCAACAGGATAGTGATAGGGCAGTTGAAAAAAGAGAAGGAGTATGACCTAATTTTTCAAAAAAGGTGCAACATCATTCTCAGGGGCATAAAAGAATCCAGGTTTAACTCCCCCGCTGCTGCAGTTACAGCCCTTCTAACTGATTTGGGTACGGGTCTGACAAGTCAAGACTGCACTGATATACATCGAATGGGGCGCCCCCCCCCCCCCCGGAGGCCCCAGTGATGAAAACCCTCGTCCCATCATGTTAACATTTCAGAAACAGCAACACAAGGGCACCCTCTACAAAAACGTTAAGAAATTGAAAAACATGCAGCAGTGGGATGGTTTGTCAGTTGGAGACGACCTCACCTTCGCGCAAGACGCCCCCCCTGTAGCATTTGCACAATTGGTAGGAGTAAGGGTAATAAGGTACAATCAGGTGCATGGTAAACCAACAAATGGTCAACCTCTCCTATTAAACCCATATCCCTTACAACAGGCAGTGATAAACGAAGGGGTGCGTCACTTAAATTTGGTAATCGTCAATATCAATGAAGAAACTGGAGTGATAGGCCCCTGGTGGCAAAGCTCTATACATCACCTGAAGGGGAGTAATAGATACGATCGCTACAGAAAACTGTGGGACGGCCTGCACCCTGACCCCAACACCAAGAAGATATGGGGCTACTCCATTGCCAACTCCATCTTGGCCAACAGGAGGAAAATGGCAAACCAATCCTAGGCATATGGTTCCGCTTAGCTAAGAAATAATACTAACCCTGCACCTAATACCACCCCCCAAATAACTATCCCAATACTACCCAAACCCAAATATAAACAAACAATTCAAAATTCCACAACAAATCATAATAACATAGATTTCACACTGACCTATATACTAAATATACAGCGGTAACCTCTATCAGGTAGCAGCCGAATGGGACGATTATATAACTAATCAGCTGCTCCAGAAAATGCCAGACCGGCTGACACACTCAAAGACTCGTAGAGGAAAAAATGTTATACTGTGCAATTAGCACTAAAACGTAATCTAGCCAACACAATGTATATTATGTATGAGTAAAGTGAAATGCGCCAGTATATGATCAAAGTGTAATTAGCACTGAACTAGGGTACTGGCGTATCTCATTTTAGTTTTGCCTTCTACTGTTATGTACAACTGGAAATATAAAAACTAGCCTATTTCATAATATTATATGGTACTATTTGCTCTAACGTGTAATTAGCACTAAGCAAAGATTAGTAACATACAAATATTGAATAACATTGCCAATTTCATATCACACAAATACAGAAAACTAACGAGTTCCTTAAACGCTAACAACCCCCCCCCCCCCCTCCACTCCAGACTTATGTAAGGGCATCGGTGCAGACATACCAAGGGCTAGTTGCCCGGAGTCATATGACTATATCACCGAATATTACCATCCCCTTTTAAAAATACAATATAATATACAATAGATGACACATATAAACCCCTGCACTAACATAGAATAAGACTCTAACATGCTGGCTCTATAAACAATTGTACATAGGTCAGCCCCTTGAAATCATATCACTGTCGATCCATACTTGCATATTCACATATGTAAGCAAGCATAGAGACTTTCTCATCTGGACGACACCAATATAATAGTGTCACTGAAAGGTTTACTAAAAAAACCTACCTTAAGCATACAAGGACTTATACCGGTACATTCTTTACATTACATAAAGTCACTTAATGACTACCGGTAAGTTATGAACTCTCTTATACACTACCATGTGAGCATACAACACTGTACACTTGCTATTACAAGAGATATTCAGATTAAAAACATGACCTCAATGTTATTAATAACATGTTCCTCTTCTCTCTTGAATAGATTCTTTCCTCCTTACCTCTGCAGTATATATACGCATAGGATTTAAGGTAGGAATATTCCAACCTATACTTTATTACATAGAGTGCCCCCCCCCCTTCTACTCCTCCCCCCCCCTGTTCATACGTATGGTAATGAACTTCTTACCATCATTCAATAGTAACTCAGGCAGCTCTGGAAGCAAAGTCCTGACATATCGCCTTGGTATAGGGGCGGGTGTCCCGGGGAATGGTAATGTTGTGACGCTGGGGGGTGTGGCTGGTGGGGCTGGTGGTGGGAGGGAACGGGGTCTCTTCTCTTAACCTCACGGGATCTGGAGGCCAACATGTCTGCCATCTAAACATAAGGAGTATTTTCTCGGAGGAAACATTTGATCAATTTAGAATCCTTATGAGTGCCAAGTCAATTGATTGTCTTACAATATCAGAGACATGGCTGAAAGATAATGTCCCTGACAGTCACCTTTACATTGAAGGATATAACTTCATACGCCTTGATCGTCAAATCAATAAAAAATGTGGAGGCCTAATGGCATACGTAAGGGATGATATATGTATAGGTCAGCATATCTCTGAAGCATATAGTGTTAGTGTAGAGGACCTAGAAATGCAGGTTTTTACGATTAAAAAAGGTAATAACAAAAAACTAACAATATTTAATGTTTACAGGCCTCCATCAGGCAAAGTAAATGTAGCCATTGACATCATAACTAATAAACTAACACATTTCTTCAGATTCTACAGAAATAATGAGGTAATAATGCTGGGTGACTTCAATAGTAATTATAAGTTCACTAATGACGGAGATGGCAAAAAGCTAAAACAAACTATGGCTACCCTAGGTTTCGACCAGCTCATAAAAGGTCACACCCATTATAACCCTAATGGAGAACCTACCACTATTGACCTTATCTTCACCAATTCACCTCATGTAAAGGCAAGTGGCATACTCACCCCAGGTCTAAGTGACCATGAATTAGTTTATATGACATGCGAACATGTATTTGTTCCTATGGAAAAACTGTCTTTCACAGGTAGATCCTATATGAATTATGACACCCCAAGCTTCACTATGGGAATAAAAAACTCTAATTGGGAAGATTTATTAAATTGCCAGTGCCC
The DNA here is from genome assembly GCA_947462335.1 of Harmothoe impar. NCBI lineage: Eukaryota > Metazoa > Annelida > Polychaeta > Phyllodocida > Polynoidae > Harmothoe > Harmothoe impar. The sequence goes on along the minus strand of OX381720.1, from coordinate 64,272,065 downwards.
TGAAAAAGCATGGGACATTTACATAAATCAACTACGTTTCCTCTTGGATATTACTTGCCCTATAAAAAACTTTAATTTCAAGCAAAAAATGAAACCCTGGTTAGACAGACACATTATTACTCTCATCAAGGATAAAAATTATGCCATAAATAAGTACAGGAGAACACTGAATATTGACGATGGTCGCATCGCTGACTTCCTAAAAGGCTTAGCAAGAGAGGCCCACCGAGACGCTAAAAAGGGTTATTTTCAGCAGAAATTTGACAACAACAAAAAGGAGCCCAAGGAATATTGGAAAGCTATAAGCGAACTAGTAAACCCACGGCCAAGCAATATAAAATTTAATCTGATAAACCAAGCAGATAAATCTCCAGTACAAGATGAAGATACATCTGACTTCATAAATTCATTCTTTGCAAATATTGGCTCAAATCTAGCCAAAGATATGACAACCCCTTGGAACTTCCAGGGAGAAGAAGCTAATAGTGTTTTCTCATTCAGGCCTTGCACAGAAAACCAAATAGTCATCCTAGTTAAAAAACTCAAAGTAGATAAATCATCCGGTGTAGAACACATTAGCACTAAAGCACTTAAAGATGCAATGATAGCAGTTCCCTACCTAATGACACACATTGTGAACTTGGTTATTAAATCCTGCACCTTCCCTGTACCCTGGAAAAAAGCCTTAGTATCCCCTTTACCAAAAGGTGGAGACGCATCAAACGTAAGCAATCTACGGCCAATCTCTATACTGCCCTTACCTTCCAAAATAACAGAGAAAATTATGCACAAACAAATTATCACTTATTTAAATGAAGAAACATTACTTAACGAAAATCAAGATGGATTTAGGCCAAATAGAAGCACATTAAATAGTCTCATAAAGCTAACAAATAACATTTATCAAGGATTAAATAAAGAACATTGCACAACAGCTATATTTTTGGACTTCAAAAAGGCCTTTGATACTTTAGACCACAAAATTCTCATAAATAAGGCAGAAAAAATAGGTTTTGACCAACGTGCTGTAGCACTGGTCTCTGACTATCTAACAAACAGAAAACAAAGCACAAAGGCCAATGGCATCATATCAAAAGATGAATTACTAACATGTGGCGTCCCCCAAGGATCTGTACTAGGACCTCTACTATTTTTATTATATATCAATGATATGAATTTTGCTTTAGAACACCTAAAATGTCAACATTATGCCGATGACACTGTAATCTACATTAGCCATTCACCTCTAGATAACTCAATAGAAAGAAAAATAAATTCTGACCTCACAAAAATCTCCAAATGGTGTCTTGACAATAAACTTTCATTAAATACTAAAAAAACTAAAGCCATGAACTTTTCAACAAAATCCCTAGATAATGTCTGGACCAAACCCACACTAAAGATAGATAATGACATGGTAGAATTTGCCCCTACATACAAATACCTTGGAATGACGCTAGATAATAAACTCAATTTTAAGAAACATATTGATATTCTAGAGAGAAATCTGGATTATAAGACATACCTGTTCAGGCATGCTAGGAAGAATATGACGGAGAAAGCAGCAGTAGACGTCCTAAAAACAATGATTCTCCCTGTCCCAGATTATGGGGACATCTGCTACATGGTTGCTAACAAAACTCATATACTAAAATTGCAAAATGCCATAAACAAAGGGTTAAGGACTGCTCTCTGTCACCGAGGTACTATTAATACAGAAAAGTTGCTAAAAGTGGCAGATCTTAATTATATGGAAGACAGAAGGGAGCAACACCTATCTCATAAATCATTCATTGAATCATTAAATATCACCCGTATAGACAGAAGGCCCATAAGGACTAGGGCCCATGACGAAATACTCATGAAGGTTAATAGGCCTTTAAACCCTGCCTACAGAAAGAGTCTGGAATATAGGCTAGCCACCAGATGGAACTCATTTGAAATAGAAACTAGGGCCATACAAGATGAGCAGCAGTTCAAACAATGGAATGACAACATTTACAAAGACAAAATCAAGGCCTTTCCAGATATCCCCAGGGTTGAGCGTTGAGTCCCCCCCCCCCCTCCCCCCTGCCGGCCACCCCTGCCCCCCCCCCCCCATTCACACTATTTAAATTGCAATGATTATCCCTGGTACACCCCACCCAAATACTATAAGAAGAACACCAACTTGCCTAAAAGGCCTTTACACACATAGGCCCAACTATATGGGGATGTGTTTTAGATGAAACACATCAGCATATATTGGGATTGATTATTTTCAAAATTATCTCTGGCAAAATTTGCCAAGAGACACATGGATTGCAATATAACAACACTGCAATCCCCCTTTTTCTCTACTCCTCTACCCATTTGCTATTACATAGCATGGGTTCTATCCCTTTGCTCTCCTATTTTCTTCTAACAGAAGAAGATAAACTGTATATCTCATGTATACTAACCTATTCATGGTCTATTAGATCATTAGCCTTTGTAATAAATTCTAACACCATATCAGTTATAACGACCTCATAGGTAAGTTATACATAGCAGGAACACTCCCCAGTATGGGAGTTTTCTTGCTATAAACATATATATAAAAGGCTTATTTGCCTTATTAATCTCCGCATATCGGAGCACTTGCTGGTGTATGAGTAATACGACCTACCAGGTCAATCATTCCTGCCAGGATAAATAAATGAAATACAAACAAACAAACAGTATTAGCCCTCTGGTACAGATAGACTGCAGGGGGTTAGTAGTATTAGCCCTCTGGTACAGATAGACTGCAGGGGGTTAGTAGTATTAGCCCTCTGGTACAGATAGACTGCAGGGGGTTAGTAGTATTAGCCCTCTGGTACAGATAGACTGCAGGGGGTTAGTAGTATTAGCCCTCTGGTACAGATAGACTGCAGGGGGTTAGTAGTATTAGCCCTCTGGTACAGATAGACTGCAGGGGGTTAGTAGTATTAGCCCTCTGGTACAGATAGACTGCAGGGGGTTAGTAGTATCAGGGTAAGGCCTGGACACATTGACTCAGACCTGTAGCGTACACTCAGACCTGTAGTGTACACTCAGACCTGTAGTGTACACTGAGACCTGTAGCGTACACTCAGACCTGTAGCGTACACTCAGACCTGTAGTGTACACTCAGACCTGTAGTGTACACTCAGATCTGTAGCAGTGGTCATACCACCTTTCCAAAATAAAATAGGTATAAAATAGGTATATTTCCACACAAAAAATAGGATAAAATAGGTATTTCTGCAGTTTTGTTGATGCTAAAATAGGTATAAAATAGGACTTTAGTCAGGCTTTTTCAACATTTAACATTATTGGATGTGTTGTTCGCATTGACCAGTCGGGCTAAAGATGATGTCAATAATGACACGTATAGCAAAATAGGAAGATATATAATTTAAAGGCAATGCCGACATCCAAAAGTCAAGGGCCTAACAACAGTTGTATGGCTGTTTACCTCAGCCCCCTGATTACAGTGCATAAAAATGCTTAATGGGCAGACAAAGTTTGAGAACTATTTTGTCCAAAGTTGTGCAAGTGCAGTGCAGTGACAAATCTAAGGGTTCAGGGGCCATACCCTCATGGGAATTTTTTGCTTTTTTTGAAAATCTAGAAGACATACATTGCATTCTTATAGGAGTGCAGAGAAAACTCTAAAGTTTACAGTTGTAATGATGTATTCTGATTTCTACATATAATGTACTAAAAGCTAGACATATGCAAACTCTGAAGAGGAAAAAATTTGAAAGTCTATGATTAGCAATGCTGCATTCTGATGAATTTTGACACACAATATATTAAAGCTCAGCTCTGAATTATTCTCTATGATTGGGGCAGGGAACTAGTTTATTTTTTTAGGAAAATTGGAAATCTGGCCTTGAAATAGTGCATTCTTCTGCATTTTGGTGCATTCTGTTTCCTTTTGGCCAATAATGAATGAAGTCTGTTTTTAGGGGGAAACTTTTGGGAACATTTGAAAATGTAGACTTCAAATGGTGCATTTTGGCCAGAATTGTATCAAAGCTAAGTTCTGTATTAGGCAGCCCTTGCTTAATGATTGGTTTTTTGGATTGAAAAGTGTTGGAAAATTTTGAAATTCTTGACTTCAAATGATGCAAACTGATGCATTTTGGCACATCTAGCATGTCTACCCCCAATCTTAAACCATCATTGAAAGAGTTATGTGGTCATTTGCAAATCACGTCACAGTAGTATTAAAGGGGTTTGGGGGCATACCCCCCAAGAATATTTTGAAAATCAAGAAGGCAAATGGTAAAATTTTATGAATTTTGATCTGCTGATCTGCATGCCTGATGATATTACAAGTCCCCCCCTCCACATAAAGGTAAACATAGTTTTCATTGGATCTGGACAAATCACAAGAATGACCAATTTGGAGAAAAAGAAATCTGAGAAATCTGAGGAGTTCAGGGGCCATACCCTCATGGGAATTTTTTGCTTTTTTTGAAAATCTAGAAGACATACACTGCATCCTTATAGGAGTGCAGAGAAAATTCTAAAGTTTACAGTTGTAATGATGTATTCTGATTTCTACATATAATGTACTAAAAGCTAGACATATGCAAACTCTGAAGAGGAAAAAATTTGAAAGTCTATGATTAGCAATGCTGCATTCTGATGAATTTTGACACACAATATATTAAAGCTCAGCTCTGAATTATTCTCTATGATTGGGGCAGGGAACTAGTTTATTTTTTTAGGAAAATTGGAAATCTGGCCTTGAAATAGTGCATTCTTCTGCATTTTGGTGCATTCTGTTTCCTTTTGGCCAATAATGAATGAAGTCTGTTTTTAGGGGGAAACTTTTTTGGGAACATTTGAAAATGTAGACTTCAAATGGTGCATTTTGGCCAGAATTGTATCAAAGCTAAGTTCTGTATTAGGCAGCCCTTGCTTAATGATTGGCTTTTTTGGATTGAAAAGTCTTGGAAAATTTTGAAATTCTTGACTTCAAATGATGCAAACTGATGCATTTTGGCACATCTAGCATGTCTACCGCCAATCTTAATCCATCATTGAAAGAGTTATGTGGTCATTTGCAAATCACGTCACAGTAGTATTAAAGGGGTTTGGGGGCATACCCCCCAAGAATATTTTGAAAATCAAGAAGGCAAATGGTAAAATTTTATGAATTTTGATCTGCTGATCTGCATGCCTGATGATATTACAAGTCCCCCCCTCCACATAAAGGTAAACATAGTTTTCATTGGATCTGGACAAATCACAAGAATGACTAATTTGGAGAAAAAGAAATCTGAGAAATCTGAGGAGTTTGCATACCTGTAAAGCTGTATACATTGTTCAGTACTTGGGTCAGAAAGGTAGGAGTCAATTTGTTAATTTCTTTCTGCTCTGGTGCTGGTGACATTCATTTTGAAGGGATACATTATGGAAATTTTGGCACAAAATATCTAGGTCTGGAGCTATATTTATCCCTTATCTTTAAGATTTTGGAGAATTCTAAAAGTTCTAGACTTGAAATGGTGCAAGCTGGTGCACTTTGGCTCAGATATCTCACATTTTAACAACATGAGGTGGGAAGTTGGTGTGATTTTGCATGGAGCGGGCTAGAAAATTTTCACCCCCCACCCCCTAGTATTCAGCAACCAATCAATAAATTGCAAGAGAAAGAAGATAGATGGCTCTATGAACCTTCTCTGACGCCATCCTTATCCAGCAGTGGATAATGGCCGCTGTTCTGATGCAGTCAGGACCAAACATCTGCTGGAGAGTGCCCGGGTGACTAAGGTTTGCAGAGACAACTCTGGCAGATTGGCTACTGTAGCTATGTGATTGTGTACCATGATACCGGTGAAGTATTACCCCTTAATCTCTGTAAGGGGCAGGCCTGCACAGTGGTCCATATATAAGCTGAGTTAGTTAGAACACAGAGAAACAGTGTCAAAAGGGAGTCCAGGTTGCCTCCAGAGGGACTTCCCCTCTTTAGGTCCTTTAGGGGAGCCCAGGCTGCCTTAGGGAGCCTAGGTGACTCTCTGGATGACCGAAGGGAGTCACCTCGGGGAGTCATATAGCTCTCTCGGTCATATGACTCCCCCAGGTGACTCCCTTAGGTCACCTTGGCTCCCTTAGGCGACCTGGACTCTGGAGGCAACCATGACTCCCGTTTCATGCTGTTTCTTCTCTCTGTATAAAGTTCTCATAACTGTAGTGGAGAAATGGTAAACCTGAATCATAACTTTTGGCTTAGCTGCATGGAACCCATATATGTCATACCGTAAATTTTTGCATACAAGCCACAATCACTGGTGCGGTTTATAGGACTGGCCCTCAGTCGGGGCCCGGCTTAAATTAGGGGGGGTGTTAAATCGCTAATTTTGTCGTACGGTTTCAGGGACAGGCTCAAACTATGCATTTGGGACCCAAAACTCGCGAAATCACAAAAATATTTTCGGACCCCCGTGACCCCCCCGTACATGGGGTCCGAAGATCGGCCAAATAGTGAGAAAACAGCCCAAATTCAGGCTTTCAGATTCCTACTCATACCTCACCATGCCTTCATGAAAATGGTCAGAAACCTTCATTTGGGACCCAAAGAAACCATTTAAAGTCATATTGTTGTGATTATAGGGGTGTTTCCCCCTCTGGAGAGGGGGTGCGTCCATGGTAAAATACCGATAAATCAGCTTTTTTGAACGCATTTGCTCCTATACAATCAGGTCCCTATACTGCCATAAAACATTATCATGAACCATTCTGGAGGGCCCCCTGTTTCTGTTAACTACCCCCTATGACCCCTAACACCCCCCCCCCCCATAGCATGCACCATTAGCCATCAGATAACTCCCTTCCCCCCTCCACCCTCGCCTCTATATTACACTGTACTCAGAATATCAGGATCTTTGAACATTAACAGATACCTTAGCCTGTCTTGGGAGTTAGACAGTGGTGTGTTTAAAAGAGGGGTAGGGGATATGGAGGGGGCCCAGACCTCCTCCCTTACCCTATACAGACATAAGAGGAGGGCTACCTCAGTCCATCTAAGAACTCCAACCATCAGACCTCTTATAATCTATTTATCATACATGCATGACTGGCTTTACCACCTCAACAGAAAACTGATAAGGGACCCGTAGAGACTATTACAGGTTATATTCTTGTGATTGCATGAATATAACCCAAATCTTGGAGGGCCTTTGCTTCAATGTATTTGAATTGTCAACATATTAAAATGAATTTAGATCAGATAGATAGTACCCTTTTCAAAGGTCTCTATATTCATTTTGAGTTACCCTACCAATGATCACAGTCCTGCCTCCTCCCTTCTATGCCTAGTACCTCACCCCATGTGTATTCATGGTCAAGATGACTGCTTTATGTTGCTACACTTATTATACATAGTAATTCTATAATAGTTATAGTAGAGATCTAATATCAACAACTCTAATAACCTGATACAACAATAAATAAAAACCCTGACTCTCCTCCTTCACCAAGTGGTTAAATGCATAGAATGATGGATGGTAGAGGAGTGAGGGGGTGGGGGAGCCTGCAAATTACTGCAAATAAGGACTGGTGTCCATATCTCTTAATCTACACCTTGCATGCTTAGTATCCTAGACATAAGACAAGAGATAATTACTTAATTCAATTCTCTGAGGTGTTAAATATATACTCTGAACCCTAAATATTATTGAAGCCAATAATAAACCTTGCAATTATATTATGGGCAATGCTAAAGATCAGATTTTGTCAAAGACGGGCATACATGCAACATCTCAGGGTGCTGCTATAATATTCAGATATATGAAAATATAACATAGGCATGGTTCTTGGTAGACCTATGCCATTCCCTATATGGGGTAAAGGGTAAGTTGGCAGAACCTAATATCAAACTTTGAGGACAGATGAATACATATCTTGATATTAACCAAATATTGAACCCAAATTTGACTTGAAGTACAGTATCCCTCTACCAGCTGATGTAGATACACCTACCAGGGTGATCTCAAGGACCCAGCTCACTCTTTTTTTTTTGGCGGGGGGGCCCTCTTTTAACCACACCACTGTCCCACTCCCAGGCATGATACATACCATGAGATGCAATGCTGTGCACTGTGCCACATGGAGGGAGGGTTAGGCTGATGGTTATACTGTGTAATATGGAGCCGAGGGGGGGGGGGTTATTTCATGGCTATTAGTTTGGGGTGAGGGTGGGGATGGGGTGGATGTGGGTCATAAGGGGTGGTTAACAGGAACAGGGAGCCCTCAAGAAAGGTTCAAACTATCAGACAGGTCTTATGTTAATACATTATTTCAATATAGGGTAATTATAGAGGCGAAGGGGGGGGGGAGTTATCTGATGGCTATTGGTGCATGCTGGGAGGGGGGGGGGGGGGGGGTCATAGAGGGGAGTTGACAGAAAGAGGGGACCCTCCAGAAGGGTTCAATCTGCCTGATTAGGTGTCCTGAGGATCTTTTATGGCAGTATAGGGATGTGATTGTAAGGGAGCAAATGCCTTCAAAATAGCTGATTTATCGGTATTTTACCGAGGACAAACCACCTCCCCAGAGGGGGAAACACCTCTATAATCACAACAATATGACTTTAAATGGTCTCTTTGGGTCCCATATGAAGGTTTCTGACCATTTTCATGAAGTCATGATTTGATTTTAGAAGGAATCTGAAAGCCTGAATTTTGGCTGTTTTCTAACTATTTGGCCGATTTTCAGACCCTATGTACGGGGGGGTCACGGGGGTCCGAAAAAAACATTTTTGTGATTTCCCGTGTTTTTGGACCCAAATGCATAGTTTAAGCCTGTCCCCGAAGAAAATTAGATTTATCACCCCCCCTACTTAAATGTGAGTTTTTGCTGCTATCGTACAGTACTCAAGTCACAATAATCAGACCGGCAGTATGGCTTAGACCATCGGCCCAAGGTTGAGATGCGGCTTATACATGAGTTAGGCTTATACGGTAGAATTTAAGGTACACTGTACAAAAAATCGTTAAAATAACAGAGATTCACTGGCACCACTGGGTGCCGACTTTCACAGTAAAAATAACGGTCACTCTTGTTTCAAGTTCACCGTTTTAACTGTGAAAGTCAAGCACCCAGTGGTGCCATTGAATCACAGTCATTGAGAATACGGAACATCACTGTCATTTTAATATATTGCCTAAACAATAATTATAATGGTATTTTGTGTAATTCAATTAATTTATCTCAGTATTTTTCAGTTCATTTATCCCCATATACCTAACTCCATGTTCAATATGGTTGTATTCCAATTTGGTACCATGTCAAATCAGCAATATCACCTTAGTGTCAAGACTTCAGGACTAATCATTAGGAATTAGTCCATAAGGGCCTTATAGAATGCTTCATGACACTTTCCCATGCCAGTCCATCAGTAGAAGTCACTCTGGGATGGCTACAGAGCAAACCTTACAGCTGTGCATACATATGTTTCTATTGCCACAAAAATGGTGCTCATAGCGTCCATGAAAATCTTCATATAAACCAAATTGCCACCTGGTGTGATAAAACAGAGCATCAATTACACATAGCTTCACCCTAAAATATATTGTGTTTCACTGTACTGGATTACAGATATTCAAAGTAGAATTTATTGACTTTACACTGCCTCACCATAATCACGTTTACGATGATCCACTGTAAAATTTTACATTGATTCTTTGTATATTCAACAGAATATTTTTTACAGTGTACACTTCAGGCTCACCCGATAAAGTCCTCAGTGCACACATCTAACCTGGCCAGCCACACGGTACCAGAGACCAGGGCCACAAGTGCCGAGTAACAACTAAACCAACACCCAACAGTGAGCTCTAACTGTAGCACTGATTAGAATTGTATAAATAATAAATTGGCCTTCACGGCTGGAATATCTATTGACAAAGCATTCTGCGTAATCATAAAATGGAGGGGTAGTATGGTTTATGGCTGTGTCTCATGAACTGGGGCCAACATTTTTGTCCCTCATCGGGTGCCGTCTCTGACCGGGTGCCGTTGAAGGTGAAAATAAAAGCCTGGTCACACTGGTTGTGAAATGAAAATCAAATGTTTGAAAAGACAAGATAACAAATGTTTTCAATTCCAAGACAGATGAGACTGGGGTTCCAAGACAAAAAGGTACCAACTCACCTGCAGCACTTATCCTAGAGGCCAGTCATGTGTCAATTTAAAGCCACATCTGCTACTGCATGCAACGTGAGCTGCTCCTCCTGGACGTGTATCCCACGACGTGTCATGTAGGGGAACCTCCCCTCCTCAGCTGCTCAGCAGGTAACGGACTCATGGTGCTCAGTAGCCACCACGTAACCTGTCTACACTGCTACCTGTGCTGGTCTCCTGTAGCTGATGCCCCCAGATGGAGAGGTGTACCATTAGAACTGCTGAGATGCACTGACACAGAGCCTGGTGAGATTTAGGCAGTTACCACACACTCACACAACATAGATCTCAAAGGATTGCTGGTGTCAGTGTAAACAGAGTGATGCCAGGAACAAGTCCACTCCCGGTAGAGGCCTATATATAACCAAGTGTCCAGGCACCAATCTGCCCACAGGACTGCTCACACTGACATAGCAAGTTGCTCACGGCAGCACAGATTATACAATACTAAGACGCACTGAGTGCACTGAGGCATAGAGTCTCCTGTGTGTAGAGTTAGAGTGTGTCCCCTGCTAGAGGTGTACAGCTGTATGCGGCTTTACACCCTGAGGCAGGTGTCCAGGCACGGGCTGCTCAGAGAGAGCTGCTCACACAGATGTGACGAGCTGCTCAGAGCAGTACAGCTTATACACTACTTAGAGACCTGGAGTCTTGTGTGCATAATAAGAGTATCTCATCATGTATGTGTTGTCTGTGTTGTACCTTCACCCCGTTACGGCTCCGTAACGGCAGGTAACCAGGTTTCCATGCATGAGCTGCTCCGGGAGCTGCTCACGCATCTGCAGGAGCCGCTCAGGGCAGTACAACTTATACACTGCTATGATGCACTGTTATAGAGTTTGTCTGCTGCTGTAAGGGTACCCCTCCCTGAGGCAGGTAAGGTATCCAGGCACGGGCCGCTCGGTGAGCTGCTCAGCCTGCTGCAGGAGCCGCTCAGCAGGCGGGGAGCTGCTCAGGGCAGGGGGGAGCTGCTCAGGGCAGGCGGGGAACTGCTCAAGGCTCCTCTTATTGATCTCAAAGAGCTGATGGGAAACTATGGGGCGCCAATAGCGGGAACACTGAAAGGTGCCTGAAATAGCAGAAACTGCATAACTCAGGAGTTTGTACCATAAATGGTGATGTGCTCACTGCACTCCCCAGCTAACAAGAAACGTGTTACATACTGTAACTGATTAATTGATTTTCAGTTAAGTTTAGTCCTGAACTTTAATTTCATAGTTACATGATCGGTTAAGCTGCCTTTTATGGACAAAACGGTTGTTTTGTGTGCGTGTAGGACTGAGCGAATGCTGCCTTTGATTATGTCATTGTAGAGGTCACGGAAAACTTAGCAATTGGATTGGGCGCTGTTCGAACCCCAGACCTCTCACAGCAGTGACAAGTGTGCTCACCATTACACTACCAACCCGTGTCTGACTACTTTCTGCTCCCTACATTACTGGATTGCATTGACAAGTCCCTTGGACATATAGGGCATGATGCATGATGACAGCCGGTTATGGCACCCCCTGCGGGGTTCGTGACACACACAGTGACATCATGGCCCTACACTCCTCCCAACCAGCTTCAACACAATATCCCCATTTTGAACACCACCCAAAGCAGTGCCAGACATGTTGCAGGGCGGCCAGACTACCCATCCTGCGACCACCTCCCCACCTTGTGAGGGTAGAGCGGTGCTCAACATTTTGCAGGGCCAGTTGAAATGTATTCCTCTGTCATGCAATCCAGCAAACACAGTTACCGAATACTGAATCCCGGTGGAAATTGAGTCATTGGATCGGCCGGGATTCGAATGACAGACCTCTCCACTCCCTACCTTACTGGATTGCATTGACAAGTCCCTCAGACATCCAGGGCACGATGCACGATGACAGCCGGTTACAGCACCCCCTGCAGGGTTCACACCTGGTCCCTACATCATGTAGAGGTCTGTACATACAGAGTTTACAACAGTCAGTACTCCCCCATAGAAGCAGCACTTACATCTGTAACTGTAAGTGTACGGCTATACAACAGTCAGTAACTCCCCCATAGAAGCAGCACTTACATCTATAACTGTGAGTGTACAGCTATAGCTGGACCTTGTGTGCTGATGGGGTAGTTGGCAGCAGTCTCCATGTCGGCAGTGTCAAGGTGCACCTACATACACAGAGAGAAGTAAAGGCGTCGCCATGACTCGTTTACCATAGTCAACTCTAGTCGACTCTGGCAGCAGAGTCATGATGACCCTGGTGGAGGGGTCACAGCTACTCCAGTCATACCCCTCGCTCCTTGTACAAATTGACTCTCCCTCTTGACTCTATCAGTGAAGAGTCAAGTGCAGTTGACTCTGCCCACAGCAGAGTCATTTGTAGTTTGACCCTTCATGAAGAGTCAAATAAAAAATGTGTTGACTCTGATAGTAGTTGCATATGAAACCACCTGGTGGGGCAACCAACATTAATTTGGTACCAGTAGCAACCACAAGGCAGAGCCACTATCTATACTTTAGATAATTGATACATGCCACACAGTTTTGATTCCTTACAGATAGGTCCACTATGTCTAAATAGTGTGGTCAAGGGATGTCCATGGATAAGCTTTCCAGTTAATTTACCTGAATCAAATGTGATGACAAAATATACAATACATTCCAAGAACATCAACAGTATAGAGCTTAATCACCATATTTGTGGGTATGGGAAATAAACATAAGCCTGGACACTAACTGTGTGAGATATAATGTGTGGCACTGCTTACTACTTCATATAGATCTGATATTGGCATCTAATATGTATATGGCCAATGGTCTGTAGAATGTTGTGTGAGGCAGATATAACTTAGCCCTTTCACACAGGGGGAAGTGGTGGACATTACAACATGTCTTGTTATTGACCTATCTTGGGCAATAACCTCACCAACTCACTTCTCTCACAGGCCTCACCTGGCCTGCCCACTAATTATATACACCTGTTGCCCCCACTCTTCCCTGCCATAAATACACAATCCACCTGACCTGCATGCACTCAGGTATTAGATTTTGACTCCCCCTCTTTTGATGGGTCAACTGCTGTTGACTCTTCAGGAACAGAGAGTCAAACTTGTTCGACTCTCCTCTATAGGTGTCGTGTGGGAGACAAACTGTGACTCTGGCTGTCAGAGTCGTGGCGACTCCTTTACATTTCAGGTAACTAATATTCTTTATGTATATTGCGCCTGACACAAACATCATATTTTGGGAGGAATAATGCATTTTCGCAACCTTTGCGAATCAATAAACTATATATATATATCAGAACTACTAAAATGTAAACTTTGTTAAAAGCTCTCTCATGTTTCATTGCTTGAGGTTGAGTGGCTTTTTAGGTCAAAGTGAGAGTTGTTTGTGAGTTTGTGAGAAGAAAATCTTATAATATACATATATGAGTCAGACCCCAGAAAAATGGACTATGTTGGTGATTTTTAGTCTTTTTCACCTTCCACCAGCCATACACTAAACATACCTGTACTATACTAGGTCCTTTTGGCACACTAAACACGTTCTATCTAAACATGTTTAGAAATGAAATGTGTTTAGATGGAAAAAGGTGTCTCAAAATGTGGGACAAGATAGTGTTTAGAAAAGTGTTTAGCCGCTGAACATGTGCATTTATCATCTAAACACTGTTTTTACAGTGTAGTATAGGGGCGTGGCAAATGCCCCTTTAAGATGTAAGATTAAGATTGCGCTGTTAACTTTTGTCCTCGCACCTGGGTGAGCTGTCCCATATTTGCTATACAGGACACCGTACACCATACACCTGATACAGGTGAGCCACCTTACACCCTACACCTTACACCTTATACCCTACACCCTACACCTTACACCCTACACCTTACACCTTACACCCTACACCTTACACCCTACACCTTACACCTTACACCTTACACCTTACACCCTACACCTTACACCTTACACCCTACACCTTACACCTTACACCTTACACCTTACACCTTACACCTTACACCTTACACCTTACACCTTACACCCTACACCTTACACCTTACACCTTACACCCTACACCTTACACCCTACACCTTACACCTTACACCTTACACCTTACACCTTACACCTTACACCTTACACCTTACACCTTACACCTTACACCTTACACCCTACACCTTACACCTTACACCTTACACCTTACATCAGCCACATTTTCTTGTAGGCAGGGGATTACACTCCATTAATTATCACTTTTCTGGTTATAATTATGTTTGTAATTGGAGTACTTATATCATTTCTGCAGATTTGCTAAACTATTGAGAAATACATGTTCTTTGGAAAAAGCCAAACTTATGTTTGAATCATAAGTATTAGAATTACATTTTCATTCCAATAGGTTATAAAAAACTGCTAAGCTAATTGGAATACTGATGGCAGTATTATTACTATACTAGAGAAAAAAGGGTTCATGCACGATTTGGTATCTAAATACCTCATTGTTTAAATGCTGAACAGGTGGTAGACGTATGTTCAAAGCCTTAACACAAAGAAAACATATGTTTAAATAGTAAACACCCATCTGCATAAGTGTTTACTTTCTAAATGTTTAAACACATGCATGTCTTCAGTGTTTAGGCATCTAGAAATGATGTGTTTAAAATGCAAAATATCTGTTTAGATTTCTTCAGTGTGTACGGATTAAACATGTTTAGCTTTTTTGGTGTTTAAAGTTAAACACAGTTTTTTAAGGCCGAAAGGCCCCGGAGGGGCCCTGGTGGTGAGCTTGCGAACAACCAGGTTGAGGCATTATATTGTTTTCATTTGACAGGAAGTCAGTACGGGTGCCGCCATTTTGTTTTAAGGGGTGCCGCCATTTTGTTTTAAGGTGTCACAACACAAATTTATGCATATAACAATAAAATTAATATTAATCAACCTTCTATCATGAGGTTGATCATAAGCATACCTGTACCCCCTAACATGGACCCAAGGAATTCAATGGTTCTATTGGTTTGTTGCTAAGACAGCTGGTTGCCTAGCAACAGCTATTCTCATTGTTTATCTGCCTAGCAACACCAATTTCCATGCTCCTGAGGTTGATTATAATCATACCTACCCCCCCTAACAAAGACCCAAGGAATTCAATGGTTCTATTAGTTTGTTGCTAAGACAACTGGTTGCCTAGCAACAGCTATTCTAATTGTTTATCTGCCTAGCAACACCCATTCCCATGCTCCTGAGGTTGATTATAATCATACCTACCCCCCCTAACATGGACCCAAGGAATTTAATGGTTCTATTGGTTTATTGCTAAGACAGCTGGTTGCCTAGCAACAGCTATTCTAATGGTTTATCTGCCTAGCAACACCCATTTCCATGCTCCTGATGTTGATTATAATTGTACCTACCCCCCCTAACATGGATCAAAGGAATTCAATGGTTCTATTATTTTGTTGCTAAGACAACTGGTTGCCTAGCAACAGCTATTCTAATGGTTTATCTGCCTAGCAACACCCATTTCCATGCTCCTGATGTTGATTATAATTGTACCTACCCCCCCTAACATGGACCAAAGGAATTCAATGGTTCTATTAATGCTGCTGCACTGGTGGCCACATATTACACTTAATACCTGTAATGCCACGTTTTCCCCTGTTGTGTCACATCTGTCAGTTATATCATCCTCCCGCCCTATTTATATGGTGTCTTGAATGGGTCCCCTACAAATAAACCAACCATGTAGACATTATGTTCCTTCAAATGCAAGAATTGCGGTTGTTGCCGCGTATAAAAATGCCTGAGGCATTTTTTTACGCGGCAACAACCGCAATTCTTGTTACAGTGTAGTATCACTATCAGGAAGCATCCCCCGGGGGGACTGGGGGAGTCCTTGTCTTTGGATGAAGAATAAGGTATTTCCTGACATCTTTTCCCTCAAGCATCAGATATTGTGCTCACATTGAACTACCTCACAACACAACCACACATTTCCATGGTCCTGAAGTTGATCATAATCATACCTACCCCCCCCCCCCCTAACATGGACGCAAGGAATTCAATGGTTCTTTCGGTTTGTTGCATATACAGCTGGTTGCCTAGCGACGGCTATTCTAATTGTTTATCTGCCTAGCAACACACATTTCCATGGTCCTGAAGTTGATTATAATCATAACTACCCCCCCCCCTAACATGGACGCAAGGAATTCAATGGTTCTTTCGGTTTGTTGCTAATACAGCTGGTTGCCTAGCAATGCCTATTCTAATTGTTTATCTGCCTAGCAACACACATTTCCATTGTCCTAAGGTTGATTATAATCATACCTACCCCCCCTAATATGGATGCAAGGAATTCAATGGTTCTATCGGTTTGTTGCCAATACAGCTGGTTGCCTAGCAACGGCTATTCTAATTGTTTATCTGTCTAGCAACACACATTTCCATGGTCCTAAGGTTGATTATATTCATACCTCCCCCCCCTAATATCGACCCAAGGAATTCAATGGTTCTTTCGGTTTGTTGCTTATACAGCTGGTTGCCTAGCAACAGCTATTCTAATTGTTTATCTGCCTAGCAACACACATTTCCATGGTCCTAAGGTGGATTATAAACATACCTACCCCCCTTATATGGACCCAAGAAATTCAATGATTCTATTGGTTTGTTGCTTTTACTACTGGTTGCCTAGCAACGGCTATTCTAATTGTTTATCTGCCTAGCAACACAGATTTCCATGGTCCTGAGGTTGATTATAATCATACCTACCCCCCCTAATATGGACCCAAGGAATTCAATGGTTATATCTGTTTATTGCTGATACAGCTGGTTGCCTAGCAACAGCTATTCTAATTGTTTATCTGCCTAGCAACACATTTCCATGGTCCTAAGGTTGATTATAAACATACCTACCCCCCCTAATATGGACCCAAGGAATTCAATGGTTCTATCCATTTGTTGCTAATACAGCTGGTTGCCTAGCAACGGCTATTCTAATTGTTTATCTGCCTAGCAACACACATTTTTATGGTTGTAAGGTTGATTATAATCATACCTACCCCCTAATATGGACCCAAGGAATTCAATGGTTCTTTCGGTTTGTTGCTAATACAGCTGGTTGCCTAGCAACGGCTATTCTGATTGCCTAGCAACACACATTTCTATGGTCGTTAGGTTAATTATAATCAAACCTACCCCCCTGATATGGACCCAAGGAATTCAATGGTTCTATTAGTTTGTTGCTAATGCAGCTGTTGCCTAGCAACTCCTATTGTAATTGTTTATCTGCCTAGCAACACACATTTCCTTACCCCCTAACATGGACCCAAGGAATTCATAGGAATTGCCATATATTTGAAGTAATATCATCCTTCCCCCTGATAACCCCTTCCCAGCCCTGCTTTTTTGGTGTCTTGAATGGGTTCCCTTTAAACATACCAACCATGTAGACATTATGTTTCTTCGAATGCAAGAATTGCGGTTGTTGCCGCGTATAAAAATGCCTGAGGCATTTTTTTACGCGGCAACAACCGCAATTCTTGTTTCTCCTCTATCCTGCTCCCCTTCTCACCCATAGTTTAACCATATTTAGGAACAATGATGCAGCTTTCAGCAGAGTTCCTGCACAGCACATACCGGCTAGGTAGGTGGGTATACTTCCTGAAACCTGATACCACTAGAACCCAACTCTCCAAACACAGGTACCGTCACCAACACACCTGCCTCAGGACATGGATTACAGCACGACTGGAGAGTGACGCACCTCTAGGACAACCAGTGCGTGCCTTAGCTGAAACCAAATATCACCCTTTGGGGTAGAGCACCCATGAGTTGACTAGTTGGTCTGTTGGTACCTTGAGTAGACCAGCACACGGATGAGGAACCCAGTGGACTATAGGCCCTATCACTATTGGCCCGGAGGACAATCGGCCTCATGTCTTCAATAACCCTGTGGAAGATTGGCCCCATGATTGATGTTACCTTGATTGAGACATACTCATGGTACCAACAGACCGGCTAGCCA
Source organism: Harmothoe impar (assembly GCA_947462335.1). Taxonomy (NCBI): domain Eukaryota; kingdom Metazoa; phylum Annelida; class Polychaeta; order Phyllodocida; family Polynoidae; genus Harmothoe; species Harmothoe impar. The sequence continues at coordinate 64,253,901 of OX381720.1, read as the reverse complement.
TCTCATGGGCGGTCTACCCTACCCCCCCCCCCTATAGGAACTGGTCTGTCTGGGTGCATGAGTTGATGTCTAGTGGTGATACTGGTCCCTTGCCCCCAGACTGTCTGGTATCTGGTACATCAGAACCATGTCTAGTTACCAGACTGTCCGGTATCTGGTACATCAGAACCATGTCTTGTTACCAGACTGTCCGGTATCTAGTACATCAGACCCATGTCTAGTTACCAGACTGTCCGGTATCTGGTACATCAGAACCATGTCTAGTTACCAGACTGTCCGGTATCTAGTACATCAGACCCATGTCTTGTTACCAGACTGTCCGGTATCTGGTACATCAGAACCATGTCTAGTTACCAGACTGTCCGGTATCTGGTACATCAGACCCATGTCTTGTTACCAGGAGACCCCGCTGACACTGGCCCCTGCTAGCTCTTGGAGGGTCAAGGCCGCCTCAGTAAGGCCATTCTAAATAATATAGTTACTTGTTTCTCATCACCGCGCGCATTACCAAAGGCGTGTTGTTGTTTTTTTGGCACATTTTAAGGGAAAAGTTGATGATAATAGACAAATATGGACATATTTGGTATCAAATTGAAGCTTACAGTGGTAAGAACACAATGGGCTACATATTTAAAGCGTTTGTAGATTATCAATTTCTTAATCATGAAAATGTGAATGTAATGTTTGCTGAGAGCCTAGATCCCCCTACCTATTTCATCTTCAGCAAAACAAAAAAAAAAAAAAAAAGCACCCCCGTCATATTTGTCATGGCTTAGTGATGAGAAACAAGGATATTATTTGGAGTGGCCTAAGTGTACCATTTGGGAAACCTCTCATTTCTGGGTTATATATTTTGTCCTGTTGCTGGAATAGATCTACCTGTGCAGACAAAGGAAGTTTGTTTTGACCCTCTATGAAGACGTTCATGATCATTATTCAAAGATCCATGATGTCACAAGTCGTACCTTCTTTGATGTATAGCTGGGAGTATAAATTACAGTGCCCAGTTAGATGCATTTACCAATCCCCATTTTTCTGTACTACTGGAAGACCATTATTCAAAGATCCTGGAGGTGCATGTCACAATTGGTACCTTTTTAGATGTATAGCTGGCGGCAAAACGTACAATGCCCAGTTAGATGTATTTACCCATCCCCATGTCTCTGTACTACTTGTGACGGTACCATCGGCACAGTCTACTTGCACTATACTACTCCCCCCCTACACGGGTCAGGGTGAGGCTGCAGGCACCCAGTACAGACTGCAGGACACCACTCACGGCCAGCTACACTAGTTCTGTGCAGACTCACGGCCAGCTACACTAGTTCTGTACAGACTGCAGGTCACTCACGGCCAGCTACACTAGTTCTCTACAGACTTTAGGTTACTCACATCCAGCCACACTAGTTCTGTACAAACTGCAGGTTACCACTCATGGCCAGCTACACTAGTTCTGTACAGACTGCAGGTCACTCACGGCCAGCTACACTAGTTCTGTACAGGATGCGGGTTACCACTCACGGCCAGCTACACTAGTTCTGTACAGACTGCAGGTCACTCACGGCCAGCTACACTAGTTCTGTACAGACTGCGGGTTACCACTCACGGCCAGCTACACTAGTTCTGTACAGACTGCAGGTCACTCACGGCCAGCTACACTAATTCTGTACAGACTGCGGGTTACCACTCACGGCCAGCTACACTAGTTCTGTACAGACTGCAGGTCACTCACGGCCAGCTACACCAGTTCTGTACAGACTCACAGCCAGCTACACTAGTTCTGTACAGACTGCAGGTCACTCACGGCCAGCTACACTAGTTCTGTACAGACTCACGGCCAGCTACACTAGTTCTGTACAGACTGCAGGTCACCACTCACGGCCAGCTACACTAGTTCTGTACAGACTGCAGGTTACCACTCACGGCCAGCTACACTAGTTCTGTACAGACTGCAGGTCACTCAAGGCCAGCTACACTAGTTCTGTACAGACTGCAGGTCACCACTCACGGCCAGCTACACTAGTTCTGTACAGACTCACAGCCAGCTACTCTAGTTCTGTACAGACTGCAGGTTACCACTCACGGCCAGCTACACTAGTTCTGTACAGACTCACAGCTAGCTACACTAGTTCTGCACAGACTGCAGGTTACCACTCACGGCCAGCTACACTAGTTCTGTGCAGACTGCAGGTTACCACTCACGGCCAGCTACACTAGTTCTGTGCAGACTGCAGGTTACCACTCACGGCCAGCTACACCAGTTCTGTACAGACTGCAGGTTACCACTCACGGCCAGCTACACTAGTTCTGTACAGACTGCGGGTTACCACTCACGGCCAGCTACACTAGTTCTGTGCAGACTGCAGGTTACCACTCACGGCCAGCTACACTAGTTCTGTACAGACTGCAGGTCACCACTCACGGCCAGCTACACTAGTTCTGTACAGACTGCAGGTCACTCAGGGTCAGCTACACTAGTTTTGTACAGACTGCAGGTCACCACTAACGGCCAGCTACACCAGTTCTGTACAGACTCACGGCCAGCTACACCAGTTCTGTGCAGACTGCAGGTTACAACTCACGGCTAGCTACACTAGTTCTGTACAGACTGCAGGTCACCACTCACGGCCAGCTACACCAGTTCTGTACAGACTGCAGGTCACTCACGGCCAGCTACACCAGTTCTGTACAGACTGCAGGTCACCACTCACGGCCAGCTACACCAGTTCTGTACAGACTCACGGCCAGCTACACTAGTTCTGTACAGACTGCAGGCCACCACTCACGGCCAGCTACACTAGTTCTGTACAGACTGCAGGTCACTCACGGCCAGCTACACTAGTTCTGTACACACTCACGGCCAGCTACACTAGTTCTGTACAGACTCACAGCCAGCTACACTAGCTCTGTACAGACTCACGGCCAGCTACACTAGTTCTGTACAGACTGCAGGTTACCACTCACGGCCAGCTACACTAGTTCTGTACAGACTGCAGGTCACTCACGGCCAGCTACACTAGTTCTGTACAGACTCACAGCAAGCTACACTAGTTCTGTACAGACTGCAGGCCACTCACGGCCAGCTACACCAGTTCTGTACAGACTGCAGGCCACTCACGGCCAGCTACACTAGTTCTGTACAGGATGCGGGTTACCACTCACGGCCAGCTACACTAGTTCTGTACAGACTGCAGGCCACCACTCACGGCCAGCTACACTAGTTCTGTACAGACTCACGGCCAGCTACACTAGTTCTGTACAGACTCACGGCCAGCTACACTAATTCTGTACAGACTGCAGGCCACTCACGGCCAGCTACACTAGTTCTGTACAGACTGCAGGCCACTCACGGCCAGCTACACTAGTTCTGTACAGACTCACGGCCAGCTACACTAGTTCTGTACAGACTGCAGGTCACTCACGGCCAGCTACACTAGTTCTGTACAGACTGCGGGTTACCACTCACGGCCAGCTTCACTAGTTCTGTACAGACTGCAGGTCACTCACGGCCAGCTACACTAGTTCTATACAGACTCACGGCCAGCTACACTAGTTCTGTACAGACTGCAGGCCACCACTCACGGCCAGCTACACCAGTTCTGTACAGACTGCAGGTTACCACTCACGGCCAGCTACACTAGTTCTGTACAGACTGCAGGCCACCACTCACGGCCAGCTACACCAGTTCTGTACAGACTGCAGGTTACCACTCACAGCCAGCTACACTAGTTCTGTACAGACTGCAGGCCACCACTCACAGCCAGCTACACTAGTTCTGTACAGACTGCAGGCCACCACTAAAAGCCAGCTACACTAGTTCTGTACAGACTGCAGGTCACCACTCACGGCCAGCTACACTAGTTCTGTACAGACTGCAGGTTACCACTCACAGCCAGCTACACTAGTTCTGTACAGACTCACGGCCAGCTACACTAGTTCTGTGCAGACTGCAGGTTACCACTCACGGCCAGCTACACTAGTTCTGTACAGACTGCGGGTTACCACTCATGGCCAGCTACACTAGTTCTGTACAGACTGCGGGTTACCACTCACGGCCAGCTACACTAGTTTTGTACAGACTGCAGGTCACCACTCACGGCCAGCTACACTAGTTCTGTGCAGACTGCAGGTCACAACTCACGGCCAGCTACACTAGTTTTGTACAGACTGCAGGTCACCACTCACGGCCAGCTACACCAGTTCTGTACAGACTCACAGCCAGCTACACTAGTTCTGTACAGACTGCAGGTCACCACTCACGGCCAGCTACACTAGTTCTGTACAGACTCACAGCCAGCTACACTAGTTCTGTACAGACTGCAGGTTACAACTCACGGCCAGCTACACTAGTTCTGTACAGACTCACAGCCAGCTACACTAGTTCTGTACAGACTGCAGGTTACCACTCACAGCCAGCTACACTAGTTCTGTACAGACTGCAGGTCACCACTCACGGCCAGCTACACCAGTTCTGTACAGACTCACAGCCAGCTACACTAGTTCTGTACAGACTGCAGGTCACCACTCACGGCCAGCTACACTAGTTCTGTACAGACTCACAGCCAGCTACACTAGTTCTGTACAGACTGCAGGTTACAACTCACGGCCAGCTACACTAGTTCTGTACAGACTCACAGCCAGCTACACTAGTTCTGTACAGACTGCAGGTTACCACTCACAGCCAGCTACACTAGTTCTGTACAGACTGCAGGTTACCACTCACGGCCAGCTACACTAGTTCTGTACAGACTGCAGGTCACTCACGGCCAGCTACACTAGTTCTGTACAGACTGCAGGTCACCACTCACGGCCAGCTACACTAGTTCTGTACAGACTCACGGCCAGCTACACTAGTTCTGACCCTGTCAGACAGGCAGCATCTACTGTACAATAATACAGAACATCCAGCAGCAACATTCAGATGCCGCTAGTGTAACAGGCCGTTAACACTCTTTTTTTGTATTCCATTTATTTATGCTGGCAGGCATGTATGACCTGGTAAGTCGTTTCGTACAAACACCAGCAGATGTTCCGTACATGGGGATGTCTTTACAGTGTAGGCTTACCCTATTAGCTGCCTCTGTATAATTATTACTTTAATTCCAATTGGTAATAGAGGACTATTCATGTACTTTATACGAGTGCAGTGCCTACATATAACTGCTAACGCACTCTTTCTGTCTGGTATTCTCATTCCCAAATCCTTCTATAGGGGAAAGCTTACTAAGACCTTGAACTTGAATTTTGCTGGGTTTGGGCAATCCCTACTGTTAGTATAATGGGAGTTCTCTGATCATACTTTCAGGTTCCAGTTCTGGTTGCTGTTTGCTGCTTCCAAGATACCAGTAGGGATGTGTGGCTGCCTCAGTCATATGGAGCTGGACCCCTAAATACGACACGGTGAAATGGCCTTTTGCTAAAATTGACATGCGTCATAGGGACTAGTGACATGTGACAGGAGGCTCAAAAGCTTAGTGACATAGGACATGGACATTTCTTAAAATAGATATGGAACATGAGGTTTATCAAGTGACATAGACATACGACATGACCATTTCTTAAAATCAACATGCGACATGGGGACCCTCACATCTACACCCCTAGTCATCCTGTAGGTAATACTTCAGGGTTACGTCACCGACCAGACGGGTTACACACCGTTCTGACTAGACACCGGCTGGACAAACCTGAGCTGATAGTGTGGGTTATTAGCAGGTAATTACCCAGCCATGCTGACTAGACACACCTGACAAGGGAAATGTTTAACAACAGGGGGTGGGTGTGATTGGTTTTGAGGGGGACCAAAAAGTATTGGGCTCCTTGAAGGGGGGTCCAAAAGAATTGCACACCTTTTTAGCGTAAAAGCCCAGTAATTGCTATAGCTCAAAGGGGTTGCCAGGTTCAATTTCAGCCTGCCTGAGGGGGGGACTGAAAAACTTTCTACCACTCCCGCAAGGGGGTCACCAAAAGTATTTCAACCCGCTAGCGTGAAAATCCACCAATCCCACCCCCTGTTGTTAAAAATTGACCACTCCCTAAGTAGAGTCATTACGGGGTAATTACCCGCTACATGCTGCCACCGTAAGCTGATATTTGGGGGGCCAGAAAGACAAAATGTTGATATTTAACTTTAGGTTGGTGTGGTGACCAATACTTTGTGATGTACTAGGGTATTTTGAGGGTGCTGATTCCGAATCTGCTCTGTGTAAAGTAATATCTGTGTCGCAACAAGGTCAAAGGTCACAATCTGATGTAAAAATGAGACTGAAATAAGTACACAGATTTTGAAACAAATTTAAAGATATCAAGGGTGAAGCTTATTCATGTTATGTATCTGACTTACATCTGTCTTAGTCATACTGTCGATATAGTACCAGTACAAGTGGTTACAAATCAAATAGAAAGACCTATTTGCTTTTAGTGCTATTACCCTGCTTAAAATTTCAGTCTTATTCTTACACCAAATCGTGACCCTTGACCTTGTTTGATCTCCAATCACCCATACATAGGACCGACTGGTCACCCTTATTAGCAGATCCATATCTACTAAAGCCGCATGCTGTGCCATGTCCATCCTGAACACTAGCAGCTGAAGATGGTGCCCTGCAGGGACCTCCCTAACAGTGCCTGCAGGCACAAGCAGCCGGGCGTTGTAATACATAATGGTCAGAGGTGCCATCTAGTGAGTGTTGATCACACTTGTGAAATATCACATTCAGTAGTTGTAGAAAACCTTCTGTTCACCCACAAGGACAGGTTATCCCATACCCTGCATATCGTGCACCATTAACTCTTTATGGATGGCACAGCACATTCATGCATCATGCCCTCGGTCTTCATGATGCATGAATGCAGCCCTGGAGAGTAGCTTGCCAGGGCTGCATTCAAGCATCATGCTGACCTTATGAGGTTGGGACACTCTTGAAGGGTCAGTATGATACACCAATACAGCACTGGCAAATAACTCGCCGGGGCTGCATTGTTACATCATGATGAGAAATCCCATCTTTAAGTGACACGCATCCTTCAATGGTTAACCATTATTTTGATGTAGATTGTAATAAACAGGACCTCAAACAGCAAGTAGAGATTACTTGAAGTTAGCTAATTCTGTCTCAGCATAGACATACCTCGATAATAGTAGTATAGTATGTATCGGGATGGGACTATAGCTCAGCTACTAGAATGGTCCAAACGACAAGAGACCAATCACAGGCCTTCTTTTGGTCACGTGACCTCATTTGCATATGAGGCCACATCCCCTTTGGGTCACGTGACCGGAAGTGTCCTTATTTAGACATGAGCGTATACAATGACAGACCTCCATGGGGTCACTTGACCTCATTTGCATATTAGGCCACGCCCCCTTGGAGGAGTCACGTGAACTGAAGCGACCTTATCTGGGCATGATCGTAACCGGAAGTCACTTACTAGGTTTGGTGGGGATTAGCGGAGCCTCTCGACCAATCGGAGGCCTCCGGGTGACCTGACCACGTGGTCCTTTGTTTGTAAACAACGCCACGTGACCTAACCACGCGAGCGGTCCTCTGTTTGTGAACGATGGGTGGTGGTATATGATGGAAGGCTGAGAGAGAGAGAGAGAGAGAGAGAGAGAGAGAGAGAGAGAGAGAGAGAAAGACAGAGAGAGAGAAAGACAGAGAGAGAGAGAGAAAAACAGAGGCCTGTCGGCCTCTGGTACAACTAACTTCTTTACAAAAGATGGGTGGTCATATGGTGGTGGGTTAGTTATAGATAAGTCTGAAACAGACTTTTTCATTTAATTAGCACCTACTAAAGACTCACTGACAGAACCCTGTATTGGACCCTGCTCCCCAGATGACCATCCACCCATTGGGTAGAAGCAACCTGATCCAGGTTCCGTCTCCAACAACTGTGATGTCCATGTGACGTATGGTAGTGTGGTCATGATCGTTTCCATCCGCCTGCAAACACCTGAACAAAGAAGGCTCTTTACAATTGTACATCCACCTGTGTCGTTCCTTGGGATGGTAGTCCTAGCCTACCCCCAAGTATAGGGATCACTACAAATGCTAAGCTTGAGACATGTGCCCTTTAGTTCATAATTCTACCACGAGATGTCCTCGCAATGCTGTGCACCCCCTGTTATTTCCTGCACCTAGATGACTACCAGGGCGGAACCAGTGACCCACCTGCCAATCCACCATAGCAGTAACACTCTCCCAGCACATACTGCCTGAGAGGATCCCATGCATGGTACACATGTGGAGAGTGCAGTGTGTGGAGAGTGTGTGACGTCACAGGACAGGCCCAGACACGGCTGTGGCTGCAGCGCTGGTACCTGTTACGTTGTAGTACTTAGTGCAGTAGCACAGGGTAACCAGTGCAGGACATGGCTGGGTATATAGGGCTCTACCGGGATCGGACTGATTCCCCCAGCCACTCTGTGTACACTGACACCAGCAATCTCGTGAGACCTTGGTTCTGCTCTCGTATTGCAACCTGTTCCCCGGAAGCTATGGTGTGTGAGTGTCTGGTCACTGCCCAAGTCTCAGGATAGATTGCGAGCTCAGAACTAACATGGCCGCCCATACGGAGAACTCCGGGTCATCGCTATAGTGTTCTCACACACAGAGGACTGTTGCAGAACTACACACACTAGGCTGGCAGCAAGTCCTGGAACAGTCCACTTCTGGGTGAGGATGTGATCAGTGCTCCTGATGTGTACAGCCTTAATGAGTGTTCATTGATTAATCACAGGGCGGTGGTGAGATTTCACGCACAGGCGCCCCCGCCCCTCCTCAAGAGCGTGTGGAACATTTCATACTCTCCCCCCCCCTAGCCAAAGGCGGTGAACATTTTTTGCCCACCCCCCTTTGAACTATAGTAACGCCCGGGCTTTTTTGCTAATAAGGGGCAAACATTTTTATGCTCCCCCCCCTCAAGAGGGGTCAGATTTCTTTACGCCCCCCCCCATCAGGAGGAGTCAAAAATCTTGTTCCCCCACCCCCCCATAACTAAAAAATGAACACTCCCTTACCGTAGTGTGTATGTATGACAGCAGGCAGGTGCAGTGCTGCCACCTAGTGGTAAAGGCATGAATTAGGTGGTAGGATGGCAGATGGCACAAGAGGCACGTGGGGATAGACTGACAAAGTAACTAGACGCCACCCCTTTACCTCTAATCTTAAAATGCCCAATTTTCCGGGTATCTTATTCAGTTTCCAGGTCTACCCTCTAGATGGCACCACTGTGAGTTGGAAATATTGCTCTGGCCCCGCACACCCTTTTTCTTTCTCTCGTTTTTCTTCTTTTTCTTTTATGAAACTGTAACAGAATTATAACCGATTTACCTTTAAAGGATGGGGGCTGTACATTACTAAAGTTTAAAGTGGGGTGGCAAAGATTTGGCGACTTTTACCAAGGAGAAATATTCAAAGCGCTCTAGAGAATGGGCATATGATAATTTACCGCCAGATGACATTTCACCCCACCTGTAACACATTTTAAAAAATATGGAAAAAAAACACGGGACCAGACACATTTATTCTGTTGTATTTTGACCTGGCGAATTCAAAAGTAGCACTTAAAATTGTGTGGTAAATCATAGTTTTAAGAGATTCACATCTCTTTTTGTATCTTTTTGAGCAGATGCCTCAGGCATTTTTATACGTGGCAACAACCACGATTCTTGCATTCGAAGGAAAATACTGTCTACATGGTTGGTATATTTGAAGGGGACCCATTCAAGACACCAAATAAACAGGGCGGGGGGGGGGGGGATAATATTACTTCAAATATAGTAGTTCCTTTGAATTCCTTTGGTCCATGGGGGGATGATATGATTATAATCAATCTCAGGACCACAGAAATGTGTGTCGCTAGGAAGATAAACAATTAGAATAGCTGTTACTAGGCAACCAGCTGCATTAGCGACAAACTAATAGAACCATTGAATTCCTTGGGTCCTTGTTATGGGGGGTAGATATGATTATAATCAACCGCAGGACCATGGAAATGTGTGTTGTAGCAGATAAAGAATAGCTGTTGCTAGGCAACCAGTTGTCTCAGCAATATCAATGTTATCACATATGCATACATTTGTGTTGTGACACCTTCAAACAAAATGGCGGCACCCATACGGACTTGCTGGAAAGTGAAACCAATATAAGGCTGCAACCTGGTAGTTCGCAGGCTCACCACCAGGGCCCCTCCGGGGCCTTTGGGTCTTAAAAGATGTTATATCCTTTCTAGACATATCTCTATGTATTATGGCGTGTATATCTCTATGTATTATGGCGTCTAAGGCCTCAACCTGGTGGTTCGCAGGCTCACCACCAGGGCCCCTCCGGGGTCTTTGGGCCTTAAAAGGTGTTAAATCCTTTCCAGATATATCTATATACATGTATTATGGCGTCTTTTTCAATTCATATCGCTAAAATATCACAAATTTATGAAAGTATAGAATTCAGTTTCTAATGATTTCTTAACCTTGATTGGGATTCAGGCTTGTGTTATCTCTGACAGGGAGACAGAATCAAAAAAATGTCATGGCTGCTGTCCCTGATACATATTGGTCATACCATATATCTTGTATACAACCGACAATAATCATAAAATATATAGTGAAGTGAGTATCAACGCAACATCACACACCATATATCCTTTATAAGACCGACAATAATCATAGTTGAAATATCTCGAAACTGACTTATGGTGCATTTATTAGCATTGTTTTTGGATTCAGTGACCTAAAATTAGCCTAGTTAGACAGGTCTACCCCCGTGTTTCTTGTTGTTGTAGAACAGTGTAATCAGTCTGCCGCCACCAGCAGCATGTCAGGGACTGGCCCGGGACGGTCTGCTACCAAGATGATGAGTGAGGGTAGTAAGACATCCGGGCAGTCTGAGTCTCCATCAAAGAGCCCACATCCCAGCTCCACTTCAGACACTGCTGAGCCTGGCATCGTTCAGAATAACTCTACCACCGCTGCCCCTCCTACTGAGGCTGTGGCCGAGCCTGGTGCTGACCCAGAGCTGGTTCAGGCTGAGTGTGGCTGTGTGTGTCCTGAGGTGCTGCTGGCTGTGTGTGTCCTGAGGTGCTGCTGGCTGAGTGTGGCTGTGTGTGTCCTGAGGTGCTGCTGGCTGAGTGTGGCTGTGTGTGTCCTGAGGTGCTGCTGGCTGAGTGTGGCTGTGTGTGTCCTGAGGTGCTGCTGGCTGAGTGTGGCTGTGTGTGTCCTGAGGTGCTGCTGGCTGTGTGTGTCCTGAGGTGCTGCTGGCTGAGTGTGGCTGTGTGTGTCCTGAGGTGCTGCTGGCTGAGTGTGGCTGTGTGTGTCCTGAGGTGCTGCTGGCTGAGTGTGGCTGTGTGTGTCCTGAGGTGCTGCTGGCTGAGTGTGGCAGTGTGTGTCCTGAGGTGCTGCTGGCTGAGTGTGGCTGTGTGTGTCCTGAGGTGCTGCTGGCTGAGTGTGGCTGTGTGTGTCCTGAGGTGCTGCTGGCTGAGTGTGGCAGTGTGTGTCCTGAGGTGCTGCTGGCTGAGTGTGGCTGTGTGTGTCCTGAGGTGCTGCTGGCTGAGTGTGGCTGTGTGTGTCCTGAGGTGCTGCTGGCTGAGTGTGTCCTGAGGTGCTGCTGGCTGAGTGTGGCTGTGTGTGTCCTGAGGTGCTGCTGGCTGAGTGTGGCTGTGTGTGTCCTGAGGTGCTGCTGGCTGAGTGTGGCTGTGTGTGTCCTGAGGTGCTGCTGGCTGAGTGTGGCTGTGTGTGTCCTGAGGTGCTGCTGGCTGAGTGTGGCTGTGTGTGTCCTGAGGTGCTGCTGGCTGAGTGTGGCTGTGTGTGTCCTGAGGTGCTGCTGGCTGAGTGTGGCTGTGTGTGTCCTGAGGTGCTGCTGGCTGAGTGTGGCTGTGTGTGTCCTGAGGTGCTGCTGGCTGAGTGTGTCCTGAGGTGCTGCTGGCTGAGTGTGGCTGTGTGTGTCCTGAGGTGCTGCTGGCTGTGTGTGTCCTGAGGTGCTGCTGGCTGAGTGTGGCTGTGTGTGTCCTGAGGTGCTGCTGGCTGAGTGTGGCTGTGTGTGTCCTGAGGTGCTGCTGGCTGACACGTTGGTGTTGTTAGGGGGGGCGGTGCGGCCGGCCCTGCACCGCCCGGTGGTCATGGAGGGGGTACAGGAGGGGACAGCTGGGTGGCCGCGGTGGTGGATCTGGCCACCTACAGCTACTTCTGTACTGACACCTTCGACCAGTTCAAGCTGAAGATAGCCGCAGAGTGGGAGCAGTTTGTGGAGAACCGGATGGTAGAGGCACTCAGGTACAGCCATGTTTTATTGATGTTAACTTATATATGTTACTGATATTATACTGATTTTATACTGATATCATACTGATAGTATACTGATACTATGCTGAAGATAGCCGTAGAGTGGGAGCAGTTTGTAGAAGACCAGATGGTAGAGGCACTCAGGTATATCTGTGTGTACTGACGTTAACTACTGACATTAAACTGATGTTATACTGATATTATACTGATATTAGACTGATATTATACTGACATTATACTGATAGTATACTGATACCATACTGATGATGTACTGGGTCTATAATTTTTATTGATATTATACTGAAGTTACACTTAGATTATACTGATATTATAACTATCTACTACTGACATCATACTGATTTTATACTGATGTTATACTGACAGGCGTAACTGCAGCGGGTGCCACATGATGGACAGTACAGGAGAGGAGGAGGGATGTAAGGAAATCCGGTGCTCAAAGTGTGGCCTCACAATAGCTGCCTTCAGGAAGTCTGACCAAACCATCCCCAACAGCAACTGTGGGCCTGACCAGTGTACGTATACAGGGCTAGACACTAACTTTCTCAGTTGTGGGCCACCTGGGCCCATAGCTCCAGAAATCTGTGGGCCCAGACTTTCAGTTGTGGGTCAAGGAACTTATTTTTAAATGGTTTGAGGAAATATCAAGTCGGGTAGGCTTAAGCACTGAGCCTCGTATTCCGCAAAAGCTGAATAACCGGACCTCGTATTTGCTCAAACCTCCGTATTTGCTCAAAACTTCACTTCCTGTTGTGCGTAAGGATCAGTCCGCCAACTGCGTTCCATGACCCTACTAAGGCCGAGATGGTCTGGTGGTTAGCGCTCCCGCTTTGCACCGCGGCGGCCCGGGTTCGATTCCCGGACGAGGCGGTTCGTTTTTAGTAGGCAAAACGTTTTTGTCGCGAGTGGTTTCTTCACATTCCCCGGGGAGTAATATGGTAGTTTTTAGCTTTAAAATGGAGTTATATTGAAAGAAACATAGCGCATGGAAGAGAAAAGATCCTATATTTGGACGTACAATAGGTAAATTAGGCCTTAACCCCCCAGAAAATTTGGTTGAAGGTCTTACAGTGGACAGATCGGAAAAAATTGAATTGTTAGAAATCCCCATAGACAAACAGTGGCGCCAATGTCGGGTCCTAGCGGAATTTCCTATCGTAAATCGGACGGTGTGAACGAGCAGTAATTTATTTAATTTTTCATGAATTATTGTCTGATCGTCTTCATTTTTGATAAATTAATGTGTTGTTATAGTATTCTAGGCCTAATTTGTCCAAATATAGACAATATAGACGATCGAAGGGGGGGGGACTATTTTCTGGCGCAGGCGCAAATACCGGAAGTGAGTATCGAGCAAGTCGTCATGGCTGCGTCGGGACGTGAGTGGAGACGATTCAGGTTAATAAAATGTCTTTTTCTCCTTTAATACTTGACATCTGCATTTAAAAATATATACAGGATCAGTTTAAGTTTTGTATTTGCCCTCCAGATTGGCCTCTCAAGGCCCCGCATTCCGTTTCAACCCTTATAAAGGGTTTCAACGGAATACGGGGCCTTTCGAGGCCAATCTGTCGGGCAAATACAAAACTTAAACAAATCCTGTATACAAATTTGACTTTTTTCGAAGAGAAAATCATACATATTCCGGATTTATCTATGGTAAAATAAAACCAAAATACCCCATTTGCCCACATTTTGCTCTTTCCAACTACATATTACATGGCTATACCTATAAGGTATGTTCTCCTCATATAATCTTGCTACATCTTCTGTAGGCCACCCGGGCCCATGGGAGAATAATCCTGCAGAAAACTACGGGGTCGGAACACAAATTAAGGGCCATTGGCTCCCGGGCCAGCGTTAGTGTCTACCCCTGCCGTATACATAGCTTCCAGATCTGCTATGTATGGGATCTACCCCTTAGAGCGGGATGTTGCTAGCCCAATACAACTTGAGTGGCAGAACAGAGTCTGTGAATCCAGGCCATAATAGCATTTATTTGGGATAAAATAGACAAGAGGCCAGAGATGAAATGATTGAACTATGATATAACAAATATAAAGAAAATTAAAATAACTCATGTAATATGTAAAGGTAATGTATATTGACAATTGACTAGTGTTTGTAGCCATATCATTTAGTAAAGGTTTTCCTGTTATACCATTTTGACAAAAACCATAAAGAACATGTTGCCAAATCACCATATTATGCCTGTTTACTGTTCATTGTTACAGATGCCTATAAGCTACATATTGGCACTAGATACAGACACACGTTATATCCTGGCTCCACCAGTACGTGAAGACCCAAACAAGTAAAGGGCACCAGACGGGTACATTCTACAGGGTATATTCTACAGGGTATATTCTACAGGGTGACAAGACACTGTTTTGAGCCTTATGAACAAGAGCATGCTGGGGGTTGACAACAGGGCACAAACCTACTTCTTTAAATCGACAAGCCAACCGACAAGACCCATTTCTTAGGATTGACAAGGGACATTGGCGTTTCTTAGGATCAGCAAGTGACACAGCTCCCCACAGACCGTCCCACTCACTGGGAGTAGTAACATGTCCTGATTCCTTATTCACACACCGGACTGCCACCCGTTACACAGCATGCGTTGGGCTGCAGATGGTGCAGGTTTGCTGCCCTGTAGCTACAGCTGCCGCCTTAAGTTGGGAAGTGGGTGAGGAACAACTGCCACCGTTACCTCATCTATGTGGTACACGCTATACACACTGTTGTAGAAAAGGTGCCATTGGATTACCGGGACTCGAACCCGGGATGTTTAGAACTAGTTGCTCTACACTACAACTGCCCCTGCAGCTGACTACCACATAGACAGGGTGCCTGCAGGTACACAGGACAGTTGGAGTAAAGAAGCTGCAGTCAGGAGAGCACTCAGAGGATGGGGAACTGACTCTATGCTGCGTGCATACTACGGGTTTACCACTCTGTACATAGGAAGACTCTCTTTTAAACTACACCAAAGCTGCCAGAAAAAACTCACTACATAGAAATGTCACTTTCTGCATAGTTCTGCCTTGTTGGGGTGGACTGTGAGCCCCTCAACCTATTTTATTGACTTTTGAATGTACTAAATTTAAAGATAAAGAAAAGTAAAATTGTCCATTATTCTTTTAAACCGTTTGAGTTGTGGTATACGGCAGGCACGAGAATACCTCACCTTGGGATCAGCACTTACTCAATCCTTAGAAATGTTCGTCCTTCTAACCAGAAGAAACTGAAATTCGAGGCTTGTGCTGTGAATATTTTGACTTGTTTCTTGCCAGAATAAATATAAAATATATCATAAGAGGTTAAGGAGGTATTAATGCAGCTTTAACACCCCTTTGTCATGATGCAGGCATCGTGTAAGACAGAGCAGGAGAGTTACATTGGAGAGTTCGTTCATGTCTAGGTTGTCTTTTATGAGTTATTGATTTGGTAGATTTATGCCTTGAAACCCCATGGTAAAGTGAATACTCAAGAAGATGAAAATTTAATAGGCATATATAAGTGAAATTAAGTATGAGTAATAAAACAGGGTGCAAATGCCCTTATATGAATTTAAAAAAACTCTCACAAAACGTTAATTCTCCTATCGTTATATGAATACTGCATTGGTCTAGAATATATATTAGTAAATCTGGAGAATTAGTCTACAAAGAGCGGGAGGAGCATAACAAGCTAATAACAGATTACTAGTAACCAGCTGCACTTTAATAGTTTTTGAAAATAATGATATAGCGTATGTAGTAGATATGGTACAGTGAGTTGCTGTATGAGTGGTATAAGCCAAGAGCAGGGTCAAGCCAAGGCTCCGGTCGAGGATAATTACCATTGGTCAAGGCTTGTAACACTTATACAGCTTCTCACATGCATCTGACTTGTACTCAGTGATTGGTTTGTGATTGGTTTGTACATGTTATTGACGTTGAATCCTTTGGTTTGCAACATCTTTATACATGGTATACAGCCCCAGTGGACTTGTGGCCAAAAAATAGACGATGGTTAAGCTATATAAATACTAGATTCTTACAAGCACAGTTAGAAAGTGCCCTGCTCTACTATGAAAACATCTGAGGGAGGGAGATGAGGGGAGGATTATTGCAGCTAACCACTTAACCCATTAAGGACGAGTGTCCCTAAAGATGACATTTGTTGTCATGATGCAGCAATGCATGCAACCCTGGTGAGTTACTTGCCGCTGCTGCATTGCGAAGTAATCTAGATTGCTTTTTAATTGACGACGCACGTGCGCTTCTCACCTTTATGTTCCTGTTCCTTATGCTACTGTGTCTCCCCCTACTGTATCTTGCTGTCTTAAATTACTGCATTTCCGGTCGACTCTCGCCTTACTTCCGCCCATGTGACTGAGAGGCGCCAAACTCCAATAATATTTCTTTCTGTCAGAGCAGCCATCAGGTGAAGTCGACCTTTTCAAACCCCTCCCACCTACGCCCTCTGTATTTGTTATACTCATGTGTATACACATGCTGGACATTGAACTTTGCTGCTCACCTACACAGTCTAGAGCTCAGCTCTGCCATCCATGAACTCAGTTATGAACGTATGCAATAGTTATTGTTACCTGTGTTATTATAATTGTGTTAGGCCTATGTCTGGACATGTAGTCCTTTTTCATATACTACTTGATTTATTATGTGATTCAGCCAGTTTCTGGTTCTGCACTTTTCACCTTGGATGCGGCTTGCTCCCTGGTAATGTTTACACCTGTTGACCTGTTGGTCTGTTTACTTTACATGTTTATTCCCCGTCCTCAGATACGCCGGACATGATTACCATGTTAACAGTTCTAGAATAAACATGTATATTTTTCCAAACTATATATCTGCGGGCTTGTGTTGTCAATTGGTGCATCACTTCGACCCTTTCTAAAAAACTGTCCAACTGTCAAACTGTAAAGCTTTCTCTAAGATATACTACAAAATAAACTACAAAACAAACTAATGTTTGAACCTGCTCCCCCACACCCACCTGCTCCCCCACACCCACCTGCTCCCCCACACCCACCTGCTCCCCCACACCCACCTGCCCCCACACCCACCTGCTCCCCCACACCCACCTGCCCCCACACCCACCTGATCCCCCCACACCCACCTGCTCCCCCACACCCACCTGCTCCCCCACACCCACCTGCTCCCCCACACCCACCTGCTCCCCCACACCCACCTGCCCCCCCACACCCACCTGCTCCCCCACACCCACCTGCTCCCCCCACACTCACCTGCCCCCCCACACCCACCTGCTCCCCCACACCCACCTGCTCCCCCACACCCACCTGCTCCCCCACACCCACCTGCTCTCCCACACCCACCTGCTCCCCCACACCCACCTGCTCCCCGAACCCATCTGCTCCCCCACACCCACCTGCTCCCCCAACACCCACCTACTCCCCCACACCCACCTGCTCCCCCACACCCACCTGCCCCCCACACCCACCTGCTCCCCCACACCCACCTGCTCCCCCACACCCACCTGCCCCCCACACCCACCTGCTCCCCCACACCCACCTGCTCCCCCACACCCACCTGCACCCCCAACACCCACCTGCTCCCCCACACCCACCTGCACCCCCACACCCACCTGCTCCCCCACACCCACCTGCACACCCACACCCACCTGCTCCCCGAACCCATCTGCTCCCCGAACCCATCTGCTCCCCGAACCCATCTGCTCCGCCACATTCACCCACCTGCTCCCCCACATCCACCACAGGTATAATATTAGGAGGATGGGGGACATTCACATTCTATCCATATCAAGTAATAGCTCAGGAAGAGGGTCCCATGGGTCCCAGCCATGGGCCTTTACAGTGTATTTTCAATTTGTGGAATAAAAGCATGCAATTAATTACACCCATTGACCATGATTGCCCAAAATGGTCACAGGAATAGGTAGAAAGGAAAGTAATAAGATTGAGTTTTGAGTGCCACTGATTGGATACAGCCACTGTAAGTGGTGACCTAGTGTGTCTTGACCTTGTGCCTGGTGCCGCACACTGCGCTGGTTCCCCAGGCACACAGGGCTACCAGCAGACACACTCCCACAACCAGACTGAGCTGTACAACAACCAGGATATCTAACATGTAGTAGGAGTACCACGCCATCTTCAAGGCATGGCTGCGTAGATGCTCCCCACCAAACTCCAGAACGTGTTCAATCCAGTACACAGAGGTTTCCCGGGCATCCATCGGTGAACTCTTCAAGATCCTGGCTGCTTTCTGGGTCTTCTCCCTATAGGACGGGTTCTCAATGAGTTCTGCCATTTGTTCAGTCAGGCCCTCAGCAGTGAATGTAGTTATGTCTGATTTGAGTCCATAGCCATGTTTCACCATACGGAATGCGTTGTGATACTGTTCAGCAAAAAGTGGAAATGCCAGCATCGGGACTCCGTGGTAGACAGACTCGTACTGACCATTGTTACCTGCATGTGTGATGAAGAGCTTGGTTTTGGGATGTGCTAAGAGGTCGTTCTGTGGCAGCCATTTCATCACCTTTACATTGGCAGGTACTTTACTATTAAACTTGCCACTGAACCTCCAGAAAACAATCTCCTTTCTCTGAGCAAAGGCTTTCAGAAACTTATCTACTATGGAGTCAGGGAAATCTGAAATCAACGATCCGAACGAGACAACAATGACACCTTCTGCCTGCTCGATCATAGCATTGACACTTTGTTGTAGTGGTTTGGCTGGTTTACATGTGAGACACTCAACATTGATAATATTTGGAGTAAGAGGTATGGGGAACTCCAGAATAGCACCACGGGAAGTCATGAACAGTTCAGCTTTACGGTCCACGTCCCTCCAAGTGGTTACCTCAGGATCCTTACTGTACTTCTGAACCAAGGTTGTGTCCTTTACTGCGGGGAACGGTCCTGTGGCGGGAATACTCAACATGATAGTCATCGCTGTATTCTTCAACCTTTCTAAGAAGGTCATGTCGTCAGATGACTGCATTAAGACGAGGGGAGTGAACGAGGGCAGGACAGGGGTGCGCGTCATCTCTATGTCCAGCATATGGGGCACAGACACGAAGGGGACCTCATACTTCAGTGACATAAACGTGAGGCAGGTAGAGAGGGGGAACATATCAACCAGTAACAGGTCAAACTTCAGGCTCCGGATGGTTTTATCCAGTTTCACATCCAGGTCCATGTCCCTACATTCACCCCCTGCTATAGCGGACCCCTCAGTGAAATCCTGCTGCCTACCAGCAAGCGCATCCTGGAGCACGTTGTCAGAGCTTAGATGCATGATGTTACTTCCCTCTGGAGTGTGGTACTTTAATATCTGTAAAAAATAATGTTGGAAAATATATATAGTAAATCATATCCTATATGTTGAGAATACACTCTTCATAACTATCATTGACTCCCAAAGTATCATCTTCCTTAGAAGAAATGAACAGTATGCCTCAATAAAACTAAAGCTAAAATATACAAAGACAAAGGGCTAAGACAAAGGACTTCGCACCTTGGTTATTGCCTCGGGGAGGTGTCTCAGCTCCAACCATACCTGGAGGACTGGTCATAATTTGGAGTGATATGGATTCTTTTTCAGCCCCAAGGGAGTGGAGTGGTGTACACCTATATGGGTATGCTTTTTAGGGATAACCTCTACTATTCCTATATGGGTGTGGTATCTAGGACTGACTCACAAGCTTAAATGCTTAACTCTTCCTTTTCTCCGTTGAACTACAGTATATGGTATAATTCTTTAATCAGAAATATCAAAATGTATACTTAGCCCTTTACAGTCCCATTGGGATGGGTATCAGGATCCATGCATAGAGACCTTGCACAAATATGGGTATGCTTTTTGCAGAATTTACACAGGAATGGGGTTATATTTCTAGAAATCGCAACACATCTATATAGGTCAGATTTAAGTCCCATGACCACACATTCCGGTGAAAACAATCTAAGACACCTCCCTGGGGTTATTGCACATACCCTTGCATACCCTCACGTACCCAGATACTCCCCTTGAAACAGAGTTATGTAATACTTAAAATGGTAGATGGCCGGTGGCCTCATTGGCCTCAATCTGTTGTGTTTGACATACACTCAGTTACTCATGGGGTATCTATTACATGTGGTATTTGTGTGGGACTACAAGAAAATATACATATAGTACATATAACCTATAATAGCTTGAACAATGGTAGATCCAATTTCCACTTATTTGAGATACAAAAATGGCCGATAAATTCGATTCAGTACCTCTATTTCTCACTTCTTTAAGCTCATGTACATCCTGCACTCGTTTGAGACCATGTGCTTATTCAGACCTGTGCAGTAAGGTAAATTAACTTAGGGAGTGGTCACCATTTAACAACAAGGGTGTCTTAGGAATTTTGTGCAGGAGAGCCGAAATTCTTTTCAGTCACCCCCCCAAGAGAGGGGTCATCCACCCCGAACATGGCAAACCCTTTGAGCTATACTAACATGTGGGATTTTTCACTGGGAAGGGGCTACATTATTTTGCCCCCCCCCTCCTCAAAAGAAGTTGAAACCTGTTTTTTGTTTATTTTTTTTTGGCTCCCCCCCTTAATCCACCGCCCCCCCCCCCGCCTTGTTAAAAATAAAACCACTCCCTGAGAATAAAATAAAACCAAAATTAATAGTGCCACATTCAGACTGATACGAAATATTGGGTAATTTTGCCTACCTTGAAGCCCTTTTCCTCCAGTCCCTTTGGTACAGGCATCTTATCACTGTAAATGGTGTACACCTCATGTCCACGTTCTATCAGTCCCTCTGCTACTGAATGCACCATCAACATGTGGGAACCAAACTGGTGACTGACACACAGAATCCTGGCTCCGTCACTCGTCCCGCTCTGTGAAATAACCAGCAATACCAGCAGGAGTACTGCAGGAGGTACCCTCGGTGCCTTCATCGTGGGGTCTGACTTCTGTCACTGACAGGAGGATCGTCACTGATAGAGATCCACTCCCCGTCAGAACTAAGGCACGCACAAACACTACCTACAGCTCAGCTCCCCAGTAACCCTATGCTGAATTGTGTCTCTGCTCCAACCTCATTGTTCACATTGTATCTTTGCCCCATGTTCAAAGTACCTCATATTGTCAGGAAAGAGTGCTTTCACATCAAAACCTTTTAACACCACATGTTTTAGGTAAGAGTAATGCCAGTACCCCCCACATTTTCTGAGATTAGAAACTGATAACCTATTAGTTATAAAACTGCATTTGAGCAAAGGTTTTGTTCCAATGTCATGGGAAAGTCATTTATGCAGCTTAAATTGGCATTTGCTGGAATTAAATATGCCTAAAGGGTGACTTTAAGCAGTCCAATCTCTGCCTAAATCCCATCATTCATGCAGTGTAAGGGCAAGCAGAAAGCAGAGATACCACTTGATCATGAGTGCAACCTACAGAGAGGCTGCTTAGAGAGTGGGGTAGGAGTATGGTGCAGAGATGCTGTGTGAGTGCAGGGGGGAGGCTGCTTAGAGAGTGGGGGGGGGGGGGGGGTGGGGGGGTGGTACAGAGGGGTGTGTGGTGCAGAGATACTGTGTGAGTGCAGGGAGGGAGAGGCTGCTTAGAGAGTGGAGAGGGGAGGTACAGGGGGGGGGGGAGTGAGATACACACAGGGTGCCTATATTTACACTAGGTGTTTTGTCTGACCCAGTGCCTTGGTTCCAGACTCACAATGTCCACAAAGCAGACAGCTTGTACCCTGAGGTTAAACTGCTCTACACTATATCTGCTTCTCATATCAAATAATAATTTTGTTCGGGTTTGGGTTTTTAGTTTACTTATTTGTAATAATAATAGTTATTTTAATAAAGACCCAGGGCATTGACTTAGTACAAAATATATGTTATATAGAAAGAGTATGTTAAGGTCACATTTAAAAAGGTTTGTTTCAGGCAAACCGAAAACCTGACCCTAGAATCTTTCTGAGATTTGGAGAATTTTTTTCTTTTTATTTACTAACACATTTCCAGCAACATCAATAATAGTCTGACTCAGGGAATATTTCTCAAGGGAAATATCCAACAACTGTTTGATATGCTTAGTTACATATATAATTAGGTAATCATTCTGATAAGTTCAATTCAATTCAATTCAATTCAATTCAAATTTGTTTATTTAAACTGCAACAAGCAGGGATAAATCCCTGTATTATGCCTATTACAGCGTAGCATGGATATTCATTTCTCGACAGTTACTTGTTATAATACTCAAGGAGCATCTGCGGTTGATGCATTGCAACAGGTTAGCTTGTTATTATGGCATGAGTACATATAAGGTGTGATACGTCATGTCTATCATACTGGTTACTGTTAGTTATATTTTGTTAGTTTATTTTCATGAGACATAATTAAATATCATTTACTATGGTCCCAATGGGCAGTGGGCGGGGGAGGGTTAACCAGAATTGCTCGGGCCAGGAGCAGTCAGCTATCATACATTTTACAGACTGTATAATCACTTCAATACTTTAGAGCATTTTTAAACACAAGCAGAGAGGCTGAGTTTCGCTGGGAAACTGTGAGGGAGTTCCATTTGTGTCCAAACCTATATGTCACACCGTGTTGAGCTGTGGCTGATTTATACCAAGATACCTTTGCTAGTTTGGCATCATGCCTTCTAGTACATATTTGCCTAGCATCATGAGAGTCAGGGTTTTGCATGTAAATAAATGAGGCAATAGCAAGTGCTCTGTCCCTTCTTTCCTCCAGAGAGGTGACTCCTGCTCTAGCTTGCAAGGCCTCTATGTCTACATCCTTTTCCAGGAAATAGCAAACCCTTATCATTCTGTCTATGGTGCTTTGAATGTTCTCTAGTCCAGACTTGTTGCCAGTGCCATATAGCAGCTGTCCATAGTCTACAATGGGCATAACCATGGTGCGGAGGGTGTCAAGGGCAGCATCAAGGGTCAACCTAGTTCTGTACCTGGTCAGAAGGTATGACTTGTAGGACAGACTTTTGTTGACAACTTTTTGGTGACCCTTAAAGTTAAGGTCGCTGTCAAGTTCAATGCCAAGGTCCTGTACTGGTGAGTCTGGAGAATAGCCTGCCCATCAATCAAGAGGGCCATAGGTCCTTGCCTAGCTATTCTTTGCTTAGTACCATACAGGGCATATTTGGTTTTTTTAATGTTTAAAGATAGCTTATTCTTTTTACACCTAGATCTTGGTTTATGAGGGCCAGAATGTCGGGAGTGAGCAGGGGGTAGGTACAGTAGAGTGCTGTATCGTCAGCATATAACTGACTTTTAAACGTCTTTAAGGAGGTATTAAGGTCGTTTATATAAACAAGGAAAAGTAGGGGGCCCAATATGGACCCCTGTGGTACTCCACACAGTATTGTGTTGGTGTCCGAGATTACCCCATTTGCTTTAGTGGCTTGTTTCCTACACTGCACGAGTTTTGGGTTTTACAACATGTAAATCCCAAGTAAATCTGTGTAAATCTCCTCGAGATTCTGTGCAAAGATGGTGATTGAGATTTACGCTGATTTACCTGGTATTTACATTCATTGATATTTACATGGATTTACCTCTTTGTAATTTACAAGTAAAATTTGATGTAAACGTTTGTAAGTATCATTGTAAATATGTGCAAAGATAAAGCATAAAATTTACACCAATTTACCTGGCATTTACATCTGTTGATATTTACATGCATTTACCATTTTTGTAAAGTGTAACCTTATCACAATAGGTGCCATACAGTCTGGGTCAAAGCTCAACCCAGACAACCCTGACGCCACAAGTTGATGGGGGGGGGGGGGGGGGGGGGGAGTGCAATGAGAAGGGCTACATGATTCTTTCCCTAGCTCCTGTGGCTAGTTTTACCGGTTGTACCCCTCCAGAGGGCTTCAAAATCACGTATAATAACGGGGTGAGGGTCCCCTAGCTCCTGTGGCTAGTTTTACCGGTTGTACCCCTCCAGAGGGCTTCAAAATCATGTATAATAACGGGGTGAGGGTCCCCTAGCTCCTGTGGCTAGTTTTACCGGTTGTACCCCTCAAGAGGGCTTCAACATAGTGTATAATAACGGGTAGAGAGGGGGGGGGCGTCCCTGGGCAGAAATACAAGTTTAACTTCACATTTCTCCTCAATAGAATGTACATCAATTCGTACATCAACAGGCCTTTACCTATCTATTAGAGTATTACCCGTAGTACAACAATAGTTTATGTGACAGATTTGCGAGAAACGTAATTCTGCCAATGCATATCAGTTTAAAGACATTGCTTTCCATTTAAGTATGAGTGTATACTAAATCACACTACAGACAGTGTGTGTCTGCTGACAACTACCGTCACTGCAGGTGTAGCACTGAAAGTTAGATATGTAGGTCATGCCTCTAGCCGCCCCTGAGCCTCACCTAGGGAGGGGACCATTGTTCTTCCCACAGTGCGGCGGGCAGGTAGCGGCGGTTGGCATGGTGACCACAGGGTAGTAGCGCACGGACACTGAGCTGCCGACAGTACAGGGGGGGCGGTATTTTTAAACAGTGTGACCAGTACACCACCAGCCAGCAGAGAGAACACATGTATGTGTGGCTAGTTACATACATGTACTCAGGTAGGTATTATGTTGTCATAGTCGATTGAACATGCATACTTAGGATAAGACTTACACGTTTTAAGGGTTATCTAGCAGTAACATGTATCAAAGTATATATTTAGAATTAATTATCTGTAATGGGAATTATTGTTGTGCTGTTTTGTATTATATCCTTTAGACCACATAAGAACTATGCAATGTATGCCATACAGGAAGTATGTATAGATACTATTACCCATTTATGTAATGTATTATTTTACTTGTCACAGAAGCAACTCAGTCACGAGACGCCGTCCCCGGCCTCCAGGGGCCTGTCCCCGGCCTCCAGAAGCCTCTCCACGGCCTCCAGGGGCCTGTCCCCGGCCTCCAGAAGCCTCTCCACGGCCTCCAGGGGCATGTCCCTGGACTCCAAGGCCTGGCCCCGGCCTCCAGGGGCCAGTGTCCTGAAGAAGGGTCAGCCCTTAGGGTCCGCCTTCAGAGCCCTGGATGCCCATAAACATATCTAAATGATGTTCCAATTGATGAAAATTAATAAAATGTTCTATTCATGGTTATATTTCCATTTCCTAAATAGTGATGTATCCGATAAGTAGGGTTCCCCAGGGTTTTACAATGATTACCTTTGAATTTACCTGGGCTTTACACAATGTGTAGTGCTCAAAATTACTTACATTTACCTGGATTTGTGCAAGGTGTAATGATCGAAATTACTCACATTTACAGGTTTTAGTGCAAGGTGTAAAGATGGAAATTACTCACATTTACAGGGTTTTGTGCAAGGTGTAATGATCGAAATTACTCACATTTACAGGGTTTTGTGCAAGGTGTAAAGATCAAAATTACTCACATTTACAGGGTTTTGTGCAAAGTGTAAATACAGCCATTACGAGCTTTGATCTGGGTAGTAAAGCCATGCAAAGATCGATTTTGATCAGCTTTACATTTCAGGTAAATTTTATTGTAAATGTATGTAATGGTCTGTAATGATCTGTAAAATCGGCCTTTACACCAAATGTAAATTCAATGTAAATGGCAAAGTTCGTGCAGTGCTATTGTGAGATAGGACACAAACCAATTTACAGTGGCTTCACCAAGTCTGATTTTCTGTAATTTTTTGCATAACAGGGAGTGGTTTATGGTGTCGAATGCCTTTGCAAAATCGAGATAGGTAACTATGGTTACTGAGCCTCTCTCCAGGGCAGCATACATCTGATCTGTCAGGTCATAGAGGCTTGTCATGGTGGAATGTTTTGGGCGAAAACCATGTTGGTTTGGGTTCAGGATGTTGTTTTCAAGGAGAAAGGAGAGTAATTGGGTGTGTACAACCTTTTCACATAGTTTGGAGATAGTTGGTAGAATTGAAATAGGCCTGAAGTTTGTGACTTTAGAAGTGGACCCACCTTTTGGGATGGGAATGACTGTACTTAGTTTCCAGGAGTCAGGGAATGAGCTATTTGTTATTGACAAGTTAATTACATGTTGCAAATGACTGGGTAGGGCAGTTAATGCGTCCTTTAACACAGCTGTGGAGAGGTTTTTGATACCAGATCCTTTTTTGTTTTTGATATTTCGGATTAATAGTTTAGCCTGATCCACTGAAATGGGTTGAAGCTGGAAGCTCCATGTGGCAATTCGCGACCCACAAATCCGACCTGCAATCGCTAGAATTTGAGCATGTTTTCTGAAACACAGTCTCTTGATAACCACAGTTTGCTGCCTTACTAGATGTGACAGATCCTTGAGTAAGATAAGGTGTTTGTGCCGTCAACTTTACAGAGTTCAGGATGAGGTCTATCAGACGTCCGACCCGTGTGAGTCTGTGTACCTGATATGGGCTGGATGTACCGGGCGGACAGCAGACTAATATTTGTTTAGCAATTTAAAGGCTGCATTGTATTTTAATTCAACATGGCCGTCATGGTACATGAATACAGCCCTGGTGACTAACTTACCTAGGCTGCATTTGTGCATCATCCTGACCCTCTGTAAATGTATTAACACTATAGGGGCAGTGTGATATTTTAATGTTTGGTTGTTTAGAAGGCTGCATGCATGCATATTGATGACACTTTACATACCTTAACACTTTAGGGACAGTAAGGACAGGATAGAGCAGTGAGACAATGGGGGATATGCTTTAAACTACGGGAGATATGCTTAAAGACTCATTCATAGGACTCCCTTTACATTCCATAACTATCAAAACCTTATAAAATGGAACTTATTTGAAAGATATCTTATATATCATCAAATTGATCAAATTTATGTATTATCCAAGGGAGTATTCCACTGACGGAATCGCCCATGATCGGATGAGATTTTCCCATAAGTTTAACATTATACAATGAAAAAGTAAACTTGTCTCCAGACTCGTCATGAAATAAACAAGTCAAAATTTGTCTAACCTATCAGGTTACCATCCCACAAATAGAATCTGGAGGTGGCAAATGTCGGGATTTGGGCTGGCACATGCCAAGTGCGTCTCCAGCTAGAAGACCCGCTTCCTTATCACTTAGTTTTTTTTTTGACTTGTTTATTATATGACCGTCACTTGGAAGAGTCTGGAGACAAGTTTACTTTTTGAGTGTAGACTTTAATCGGATGAAATTTAGGCCGACGAACGTTGGTGGAATACATGCTATACATAGTTCCAACACATATATGGACGAATGTTGCATGAGCATGTATTCACCTACATAATCGTGGGGTGCGTCCTTAAGCCAGTATTGTGCCAAGTAGGTTCAACAAGAGATCCTAATGGCCATATTATCTAAGGTACATACCACCAGGACATTGTAGAGTGATTTTGACTATTAATTGAGCCTTTTGGAGTGAACTAGGGTAAAGTGGAGAGTAAGTGGTTGAAATTTCATATTTTTTATAAATGTTCAAAATTCATCTGGCTATATCTCAAAAACTATTTTCCAGAGGCTATCCATTCTTGGTATGCCCCAAAATATATGCTGTCCCAGTTTGTGAACGAAATTATTAGTTGCTGTGATGTTTTTTAAGACATAATGTTCATAATCACCTTATTTCAGTCCCGGAGTCACCCAAAAAATGGACATGGTGATAAAAACTGAACCGCTAGGGTTAGAAATGTATCAAAAAGTGTTCCAAGGAGCCAAGACATATACCTTGCAAAAGAATAAATCTGTTTAAGCATATTACAAACTTTCTGATTTGTCCTTCCTCAGCCCCAAACCTGCATAACTTAGGGGTTTAGGGAGACCATCAATGTGCGCATTATGGCACTATAAATATCAGAGACTGTCGCCACTTTCAGGATCCTTCTTGTACTAGTCCGCGCGCTTTCTAGGCGGACAAAGGGTCGGTTCAATAGCATTCAATCGCCAGCATTTTTTTTAATATACCCCACCTGTCACACACCGGCAGGTCATGTGTCCAGGTGAAAACGTCGGCTTTCCTGCCTAAAAGTCCCGGATACTGTGAGCACTAGCTCCAGGCAGAAAGCAGAGTAAAAAGGTCTTTTATCTGGAAAGCCTGAAAAAAAAGCACACCACCACAAATGTAAAGTAAATCAGGGAACTTTACAGAAAAGGCTTAAATAGGTGTTGGGGACCATGTGGGTATGTGGGTGGGTGAGCAGGTCGGTACTGGTTGTGGGTTGGTGAGGGAAGCAGGTAGGTGTGGGGGGAGTACGTGGATGTGTGTGTTTCTGTACATAATTGGAGACTCGAATTAGAAAAATGACCTTGGAACTGCAGACTTGAGACTTAATTGGGGACTTGACTGAGTCCCCACTTAATTGAGACCTGTTTTGGGCAGGAAAAAGTTTTGTGATACCTAAAGATCGGTTTCCGCAAAAGTCCCCAGTTGCAATGAAGAATCCGCCACTCTTCATACTCACACACTGCCACATACTGAAGGCTGCTGAGTACCCAGTTCCGCGTGGAATTCCCTATAGAAAAGTGACCTTGGAACTGGGGACTTGAAATTTAACTGGGGACTTGGGTCCCCACTTAATTGAGACCTCACACACTACCACACACCGAAGGCTGCCGAGTACCCAGTTTCAGGTGGAATTCCTGATGCTATGCCAAATATATAAATAACCAATATGGCCACTCATGTGAGTGATATTTAGTTTTTGGAAATCAAGACAATACAATCAATAGCGGTGCAGAGCTCCTTAACCTGTCCGAAGGCATGGTACCCAGTCAACAGCACAGATCCTGAGTCCCCAGTTCCCGGCATAAACACGTACTAGTGTGTGTACCGGGTGTGTGGTGGCAAAAAGGTTTGCTGGCTCAAGCCCCACCCCCACCAAAATTCTAGCTGGTAGACCTCGGAACTAGCTTTGATTTGCACCCACTCCCATGTCTCTAAGACCCACGGTTCAGGAGATAATATTTAACGCGTTCTAAGCGAATCAGATCCGGGAAGAACTTTTGCCTCTCCCCAGAAATATGCAAAATGAGATTTCTC
Organism: Harmothoe impar; assembly: GCA_947462335.1. Lineage (NCBI taxonomy): Eukaryota > Metazoa > Annelida > Polychaeta > Phyllodocida > Polynoidae > Harmothoe > Harmothoe impar. Next base: position 64,224,580 of record OX381720.1, on the reverse strand, counting down.
AGCAACTGCTGGTCCTATTGAGTTGATTTTTGAAGCGTTTGAAAGCTTGAGAGAAGCTTATCTCTTTTATGCTGCCTCTGACTCCATGTCCTAGTCATGTCAACAGAGTCTGCCTTTGGGAATATCATGGTCAAAGAGGCATTGGAATAGCCAAAATTGAAATTTCAACTTTACCTAGCACAGCTAAACTACCTTCCCTCTGCCGTCCCCCTCGTACAATAGTTTGGAGCTCCTTTGAGAATATGTGAAAGGTTAAAACAGTAGAATAGTATTCTGAGTTGGAATAATATTTCAAGACGTCAGTCCTTGATATATGCACCAAATCCAAGATGGCCACCACCTGGGCATAATTCTTGATTGAAATGCCAGAATTTCATCAGGCATAATGCCCTTTTGGTGGCAATCTTAGGTTTGGGACGTATGGCAAAGACTGACTCCTTGACATATGGCAGATTTGAATTCAGCACGCCCAAATTACCCTATTCCAAACTCAGGATGCAATTCTACTACAAAACGCCTAGCACCATTTTTGAAGGCGTCTTTACGAGATCTGACCCCTGACAAACTATATAGAGGACATATCTTCAATTATATTCAATAATAGGAAATGATATTAGGGATAGGATGTGCGAGACATGCGAGACATTTAAAACTTGTCATCTTTAGCGTTTTTGATGTTTTTAGGGTTGTTTGGGCCTTTGCAGGGCCAGAAAACAGAAAATTTTAGGCCAATACACAAAAAAATTAATTTCCCAAATTAGCGGGATGTTTTGTGATATAATATACCAAAGATTTGAAGAGAAAAATGGTGAAAAACTGGTTATTCTGCAGGGGTATAAGCCTGAAAAGGGCCAGAAATAGCCAAAACAACATAAGTCGGGAGTTTGTATACATTTGCCTGTGATAGTGTGTGTGGGTGTGAGTGTCCAATTTAAAAATATATATAGGGTGGAAACCCTGAGTCAATAAATCCATCCACTTTTCCAGACCTCTATCAAGCTTTAAAAATTAGTTTTTTGTGTTATACCCTAGAGAAAGCTTTCAGGTTTGACTTTATGTTTTATTTGAAACCCTACTTTGGATATTTATTTTACAAAACTAAAAAGACTCTTTAGTGAGCATCCGTGTAACAATGAGACTCAGAGTAGAAACCCTGAGTTAATAAAGGCAATGGTGTACTTGGATGAATTTGCATTATATTAAACAAACATCTGTGTCATATCTTGTCCAACCTGTGTACTCAGCCCATACCATACACAAGGACTCACAAAGGGTAGGGGACTGCTGTCTTGAACTCTGTTTACACTTTAAGGACTGCATGATACCTGAATGCATTGTACTCTTGGTTGTCATTATGCATGCATGCAGCCCTGGTGGGTAACTAGCCAGTACTGCATTAAAGCATTGGTATGATGCACAAATGCAACACCGGCAAGTTACTCAGTTGGGCTGCATTGGTGCATCATGACAAAAAATGTCATCTTTAGGGACGTCCTTCCTTAAAGGGTTAAGTGGTTAGCTACAATAGTACTCCCCTTATCTTCCTACAACTGGTATCAGGCGTTATCATAGTAGGGCAGGTCCCTTTTAACTGTGTTTGTAAGTTAACATGCACTAACAACTATTTTGTATTAAATAATGCCTATCATAAGGTCTTTGATGGTACCAGACTTTAAACCCACTATTATACCTCCGGAAACTATTTTCCTTTCTTTTTAAATTCGAATTAAAGTTAGTACAACCGAAAAATGTGTTTATGTGGGCATGGAATACCCGTGATAAATGAGCCTTCAAGAGTAAACACCTGGTTGGAGTGATGTCCATGGTTTATTCCGTTCTTTTTACATGAATAGTGACCACCTGCTGTCCTGTGTTGCCCTCCTCCTCCTCTGGGCCACCTTACATAGTGGTCCCGCCCGGAGGGTGGCTAGTGACGTCACAGGTGTGGTATATGGTACATGTAACTTGATTGGATAATCATCTTAATACGAATATGTCTCATGTCACATAGTCGATAGTGGTCAGTGATGGTCAGTTGGAGCAGGCACCACCTGGCGGCGGCTTCCCAGACGTCCTTATTCACCTCTAACAACCGTATACCTCTATAAATGACTCATAAATGAAAAACTATAATAAATATGAACTATTATTATCATTAATAATTCATAATTATAACATCTCCTTGATCTACTTGATTCAGGCATGCCCATTCTGAACAATCTGACAATCATTTTAACCTCTATAATTTAGAAAATTTATTTTGGAACCCCAATCATCAGATATAATAGGAGGGAACGCAAAACTAGAACCCGACCTGCTCTTCTTGTAGCTACCGCTTGAATGAAGGAGATTTCTGTTTCCTTCTACTATGACGTCATGGCATGTTGTTTCCATAGATACATGTGACATCATGGTTGTCAGGTTGACAGGGAGATGTAGGTTGCTTGGGGACCATGGTTATCAACAAAGTTTGTTGACAGGTGATGGTTATATTGTTGTGTTCGGCTTTTGGTGGCCTAATACTGTATTGTAAAGCGGTTTCATCCTTTGGGACTCATCAGGCTACTGGTGTATCCTAGTTAATTTGTCACTTTGGGTGACAGGCAGAGCTAGGCCTACTTTTTGCGGTACCCACATGAAAGGTGTGTGGGTTGGTGACATTGCATAAAATAAAAGGGCCTAGGTGGTCCTGGTTTCTATGTTTGCCAAGTGTATATAGGCCTGGGTGGGCCTATATGTGGTGATTTATTTTAAATGGGGGTCATTTAAATAAATCTGGGGTTGTATCTGTGGAATGTCTGGGGTGACTGGGGTGCCATGGTTGTCCGTGCGGGGGGCACGGGCTGTCATAGGTTTGAATTATAAATTTTAAAATAAATTTTAAAATATTTAAATTCAAAGAGACCATTTTTTTGTAGCTTTTAAGCTTTTTGTAGCTTTTAAGCTTTTTTAACCATTGTTAGCAATCATCAGATATACTAACTTACAACCCCGCAATGTATTTAAATTCGCGGATTTCTAATATTTAGCACTCTATTTGAATGCTTTATGTCTATTTGTGCTGAATTTTTTCTTCCGGATTTCAAAATCTGTGAAAATATGTACAGTGTGAAATAAGAAATGTTTGCAGTAGTAGACATAGTAGTGGTGGTATGAGACAGTAAGCTCAGGGTACAAGTTGTAGACTTTGTGGACATTGTGAGTGTGGAACCAAGCCACTGGGTCAGACAAAACACCTCGTGTAAATATAGGCACTGTATGTGTATCTCACTCTCCTCTGTAACCTCCCCTCCCCCCACTCTCTAAGCAGCCTCCCCCTCCCTGCACGCATACAGTATCTCTGCACCATACCCCCCTCTGTACCTCCCCTCCCCCCACTCTCTAAGCAGCCTCCCCCTCCCTGCACGCATACAGTATCTCTGCACCATACCCCCCTCTGTACCCCCCCTCCCCCCACTCTCTAAGCAGCCACTCTGCAGGTTGCACTCATGGTCACGCGGTATCTCTGCACCGGCAGCGGCACAGGGAGCATGCTTTCTGTATGACCTTAGCCTGCATTGACATTGGCATTTAAGCGGAGATTGGACTGCTTGAAGCCAAACTTTAACCAGATTAGATCCCAGTAAATGCCACGTATAGCTACTTAAATGTCACTCTGACCTTTCCATGACATTAGCATTGACTGAACGTAAAGCTGCTTCAAAGTGACTTTAAGTAATAAAAGGTTTGTTTGAATGCTGATATTCATACTGTGTTATAATTGATGTATTACCAGTCTCTAATCTAACAGAAGATGTGGGGGGTACCATCTCTACTCTTACCTAAAACATGTGGTATTAAAATGTTTGGAAGCGAAAGCACTTTTTCCTGACAATACAAGGTGAAGAATACCTTCAAGATTCCTCTGAACATGGAGATTGGGGCAAAGATACAATGTAAACATGGAGGTTGGGGTAGAGATGCATATCAGCATTGTGTTAGCAGGGAGCCAAGTTGTTTGTAGTTTTTGTGCGTGCCTTACTCCTGCCGGGGAGTGGATCTCTATCAGTGACGATCCTCCCGTCAGTGACAGAAGTCAGACCCCACGATGAAGGCACCGAGGGTAACTCCTGCAGTACTCCTGCTGGTATTGCTGGTTATTTCACAGAGCGGGACGAGTGATGGAGCCAGGGTTCTGTGTGTCAGTCACCAGTTGGGTTCCCACATGTTGATGGTGCATTCAGTAGCAGAGGGACTGATAGAACGTGGACATGAGGTGTACACCATTTACAGTGATAAGATGCCTGTACCAAAGGGACTGGAGGAAAAGGGCTTTAAGGTAGGGATGTCATTGCATCAAATTTTATGAGTTATCAGTTATTAACTATTCTGGTGTCAATTTAGGTAATATAATAGTTATTCATCATATAAATAGAAGAGGTAGATTAGGCCACATTTTCTAAATTTTAGGTTACAGACACTGTAGAAAATTACAGTACAGACGATGAAATGAAAGAAAATTTTGATTTAAAAAAGAAAGAAATAAAACTAGCACTTAAATTTGTTATATTTAGAATAACATATTGTCTTTTACTTTTTACTACCTAAATACCTTAATAATGGTCCCATTTACATGCCGTAAAACCTGACATAAAGCACAAATAGAAGCCAAGATGGTGGTGTATCGATACCCCTTGATTGTCGATTCAGTTATCCAATACATAAAAAATAGCGCTGTATCAATACCTATGATGACATCCCTACTTTAAGGTAGGCGATGTTACCTGATATTTCTTATCAGTCTGAATGTGGCACTATTTTGTTATATTTTATTCTCAGGGAGTGTTCTTTTTTTTTTACCAAGAGGTGGATTGGGGGGGGGGGGCAAAAAAAAGTTAAGACCTCTTTTTAGGAGGCCAAAATTTCAGCCAAAAAACACATGTTAATATGGCCCAAAGAGGTTTGCCAGGTTAGATCTAAAAAGGTCAACCCCTTTCTTGGGGGGGAGATTGAAAAGATTTCAGCTTTCAGGGTATATGTACTATATTTACCTTTAGTCCCAAGGTCTCTAACATAAAGACCACATGTGATAGATACCCCATGAGTAACTGAGTGTATATTAAAAAAGCAACGACAGACTGAGGTCACCAGCCATCTACCATTGTTAGGATTATATAACTCAGTTACGAGGGAGGTGTCTAACTTAATCCTCAGATATGTGAGGGGATGTGAGGGGATTTGAAATAACCTAGGTGTGAAGTATTTTGTCTTAGCCCTGCCCCATGGTTTGAATTTGTATATTCAGCTTCAGTTGAGTTTTATTTAGGCATACTTTTCACTTTTTCTAACGAAGTATGATACCTTGGGAGTCAATGATAGTTATGGAGAGTGTAATCTCAAAATGTAGGACATGATAGTATATATATTCCAACATTATATTTTACAGATATTAAAGTACCACACTCCAGAAGGAAGTAACATCATGAGTCTAAACTCTGACAGCGTGCTGGAGGACGCGCTCTCTGGTAAGCAGGAGGATTTCGCTGAGGGTTCTGCTATAGCAGGGGGTGAATGTAGGGACATGGACCTGGACCTCAATCTGGATAAAACCATCCGGAGCCTGAAGTTTGACCTGTTACTGGTCGATGTGTTTCCCCTCTCTACCTGCCTCACGTTTATGTCACTGAAGTATGAGCTCCCCTTTGTCTCTGTCCCCCCAATACTGGATATGGAGATGACGCGCACCCCCGTCCTGCCTTCATTCACTCCCCTCATCTTGATGCTGTCATCTGACGACATGACCTTCTTAGAAAGGTTGAAGAATACAGCGATGACTATCATGTTGAGTATTCCCGTAACAGGCCCCTACACTGCAGTAAGGGACACAACCTTGGTTCAGAAGTACAGCAAGGATCCTGGAGTAACCACTTGGAGGGACGTTGACCGTAAAGCTGAACTGTTCATGGTTTCCCGCGGTGCTATTCTGGAGTTTCCGGCACCTCTTACGCCCAATATTATCAATGTTGAATGTCTTACATGTAAACCAGCCAAACCACTAGAGCCAAGTGTCAACAATATGATCGAGCAGGCAGAAGGGGTCATTGTTGTCTCATTCGGATCTTTGATTGCCCATTTTCCTGACTACATTGCAGATGAGTTTTTGAAAGCCTTTGCTGAGAGGAAGGAGATTATTTTCTGGAGGTACAGTGGGAAGTTTAATAGTAAAGTACCTGCCAATGTAAAGGTGATGAAATGGCTGCCACAGAATGACCTCTTAGCACATCCCAAAACCAGGCTCTTCATCACTCATTCAGGTAACAATGGTCAGTACGAGTCTGTCTACCACGGAGTCCCGATGCTGGCGTTTCCACTTTTTGCTGAGCAGCCTCACAATGCATTCCGTATGGTGAAACATGGCTATGGACTCAAATCAGACATAACTACATTCACCGCTGAGGGACTGACTAAACAAATGGCAGAACTCATTGAGAACCCGTCCTATCGGGAGAAGACCCAGAAAGCAGCCAGGATCTTGAAGAGTTCACCGATGGATGCCCGGGAGACCTCTGTGTACTGGATCGAACACGTTCTGGAGTTTGGTGGGGAGCACCTGCGCAGCCATGCCTTGAAGATGGCGTGGTACTCCTACTACATGTTAGATATCCTGGTTGTTGTACAGCTCAGTCTGGTTGTGGTTGTGTGTCTGCTGGTAGCCCTGTGTGCCTGGGGTACCAGCGCAGTGTGCGGCACCAGGCACAAGGTCAAAACACACTAGGTCACCACTTACAGTGCCTATATCCAATCAGTGGCACTCTAGATTCAATCTTCTCTAGATTGATGCAGGATGTTGTCCAAGACACCACTTCTCTTTCTACCTATTCCTGTGATTATTTTGGGCAATCCTTAGGGGTAATAAAAGCAGGCATGCTTTTATTACACTCATTGAAAATACAATGTGAAGGCCCCTGGTTGGGCTCCATCAGGCCCTCTTTCTGAGCTATTACTGAATATGGACAGAATTTGAATTTCCCCTATTCTCTTAATACTAATAGTATTAAAAGAATGGGGGAAATTCAAATTTAAATACTTCAATACAGTCTGTGGAACATATAGATTTGGTAAAAATTGGATATAGGCACTTTAGGTGAAAACGTTTTTCTCATAACTGTAACATTTACACCAAATTCATTTACTAAGAGTATTTCTCAGGTTTTAATTAACCTAGCATCGCATGAAGGGAACCCAAAGGATGTCAAAGATGATACTTGACATGAGTTATTTAGGGATGGGTTTATTGTAATTGATTATTTCTTTTTCATAAAACATACGATACTGTGATTGTATTGACAAACAGGCAGAGCTGTCTAGAAATAATTATACTGACGCACTTGTTGACCTTTGATAGCAACATACCGTAAAACCTCTTGTATAAGGCACGGCTCATACGCGAGTCAGATCGCTGGTGCGGCTTATAGGTTCGGCACAGACTCTGGGTGGGGCTTATATGCGAGTTTTTGCTCCTATAGCACAGTACTGAAGTCACCATAATCAGATGGCTAGTGCTGCTTATAGGATCGGCCCAAAGTCAGGGCCTATACGCGAGTGTATGGATGCAGCACTGATGACTAACTCATGTTGAATATGAAAATACTGATTTTTAGGTTTGATAACATTTTATCACATGTTCTTGTAAAGCTTCTTTCACTGAGATGATGCATTTTCTGTAGTTTCCTACAGCATACTTTTTTAATACTTGGCCCAAGTGTTCTATATTAAAGGGCAACATAGAAATCATTATTTGAATTGAAATAAATAATTATGGAAATGGATATTTTGTTTATGGATGCAATGCGTGTAACACCCCTTCCAGTGTACGGCATGAATTTCAGATATGATATGATACCTTCCCGGGATGGCATCATGCAAGCCCTCAGGTATCAGCCCCATAGGATTGACATGATGCATGAATACAGCCCTTGTGAGCTGCACTCTGGTTCTGCATTGATGCACCATTCAGGGCAGCTCAGATACATCAGACATCCATGTTAACAACATGACACATATATCATGTTCCGTGTGTCTCACTTTCCGTGTGTAGCAGCCCTGGCGAGTTTCTCACCCGGGCTGCATTCATGCATTATGACGACCGAGGGTATGATGCATTAATACACCAGTGTGTTCTTAAAGGGATGCAGCCCTGGTGAGTTACTGCTGCATTCACGATAACAAAGAGCCATACTGCATCAGGGTACTACTGTAAATGTAGATAATAAAGACCCATGCTGCATCAGCGTACTACTGTAAATGTAGACAACAAAGAGCCTTACTGCATCAGGGTAAGACTGTAAATGTAGATATGTCCGCATGTATAAATTTGCATGAATTGGCATGTATTCAAAATCGGATTTTCAAAATTTGGCATTTCAATTCAATACTGTATAAAAGTATTCACTCTGTTCATATTTTCTCGTGGAAATATCTACATTAACAGTATGCAGGCCTTGAAGGGTTTAGGTGTCATCAGGAGGATGTCTCGTGCTCTACTCGTGTGACGGTGTCATGCTGCTGTATTACTGACCTGCATGCCCCGCACTACCAAACCAGCCCTCACAGTAATACACTCTGGCATCTTTAAACCCTACCACTATTAATTTCTAAGGTCAAACAAGAAAACAACAATTCCAGTAACCCAACCGACCCATTTTGGCCTGACCTAATTTATTTGTTGAATTTACCCAGTGGGGTAGGGAGGACATACTTTATGGAATTTATCTGTCAGAATTGTCAACCTTTGAGGGATTAGAAGGGAAGAATTTCTTTGTATGGCAGAAACTAAAGACATAGGCCCTAATTGTGTTACACATAGGCCCTATTGACTTTTGCGAGCCTGACATACTGATTTATATTATATCGTAATATTCCTCGTGAGAGATGCAATAAACTATTCTTTTAAAATAATTTTTAAAACCTGAAAAGTAATTCATAAAAAAATAATTCAAAATTAACCGACCTACCCTAATTTGTTGTGTCACGTTGCTGGAACACAGCTTCTTTTTATGTAATGCCTAAGTAAGGCACAATGTGAATATTGTTGAATTGCGTTATACATGTACATAGTGCATACAATTACAGTGTTGACATGTGGGACACAAACCAGTTATCAAAATCCATTTTTAGTGCTCAAGAGTTATTTCAAGCCCCCTCTATCCCCGGCCCTTATACAAGACCCAGTCTTATTCAACACCCGGTGTTTCAACATAGACTGTAAACATAGTAAACAGGCCATGATGTTGCCTGCAGGCAAACGACTTACTGATAATTATTATTAGTCTAAATAAATTAAAACCACCAATCAAGTGTCATTGGAGCGAATGTCGCTTTTTGTATTTGATATTTCTGATGTAAAAGTTAAGCCTTTTCATATTATTACATCTCCTCTTGGTTTGGTCGATTGAAAGATTGAAGTTTGAGTTGAGTTTTGAAACATATTCACTACATGTTACGCTGTTCAATGGTTGACAATAACAGTGCACCACCACCATTAAAAAGTAAATCAGGGAACTTTACAGACCAGGCTTGAATACATATGGGTGAGCGTGTGGATGAGCACGTGGGGGTGAGTAACAATAAAACACTGGGTGAGAACCCTGCGTTAATAAAAGCAGTGGTGTACTTGGATGAGTTATATTAAACAAACATCTGTGTCATATCTTGTCAACCTGTGTACTCAGCCCATATCAGACACAAGGACTCACAAAGGGTAGGGGACTGCTGTCTTGAACTCTGTTAACACTTTAAGGACTGCATGATACTGCATGATACTGCATTATACTCTTGGTTGTCATTATGCATGCATGCAGCCCTGGTGGCTAACTAGCCAGTACTGCATTAAAGCATTATGCCAACCCTATGCCAAAAAGTTGGTATGATGCACAAATGCAACACCGGCAAGTTACTCAGTTGGGCTGCATTGGTGCATCATGACAAAAAATGTCATCTTTAGGGACATCCGTCCTTACAGGGTTAAGTGGTTAGCTACAATAGTACTCCCCTTATCTTCCTACAACTGGTATCAGGCGTTATCATAGTAGGGCAGGTCTCTTTTAACTGTGTTTGTAAGTTAACATGCACTAACAACTATTTTGTACTAAAAAAGCCTATAAGGTCTTTGAGTTGTTGGGCCGGTTACTACATTTCTAGGGCGACATTTTGACATTTGAAATTTATTTTGGAACCCCAATCATCGGATATATTAACTTACAATTGTAACAGTCACGGAAAAATCATCTGGAGAAAGCGGGACTCGAACCCACGACCCTCAGATCACGTCACCTGCTGCTCTACCAACTGAGCTACTTCCCTGTCTGACAATCTGACCGGGCCGTACTTTACTGGGTGGGTTTGGTGCGCGGAAGGAGGTGGTAACCACTTCCCTTACACAATCATGCAATGCATTTAAATTCACGGATTTATAATATTTGGCACTTTATTTGAATGCTATATGTCTATTTGTCTAGACATAGTGGTGGTGTGAGACAGTTTTGGGATGGGCATGCATGGGCTTCAGTGGGGCCCCAGTTGGGCTACGCGAATTTTACAACATGCTTTGTAAATATCCCTGATATCTTGAATCATGCTCTCTATTAAAAGAATTCCAATTATGAACATGTTATAGTCACTTTTATGTAGGAAGTGTATGATTGGGCTCTAGGTGGGTTTAGACTGGGCTAATTTTAATTTTCACAAATGCTTTATGGAAGTCCCTTATGGTATGAATCAAACTCCTCTTTAAAAAAAAATTAATCAGAAATTTTATAATGGTGATTTTGCTGGAAAATCATAGTTGGGCTTTCTTTGGGTTTGATGTGGGCTTCCTTGCAAGTAGTTCAGAGTGTTGACACTAGATGGCCATATGTGGTTTTAAGCTTTGACACTAGATGGCCTCTGTGTACCATGTAGAGAATTCATCCAATTCAAGATAACTTTTTCATAAATACAATGAAACCAAAATGTGTCATGTAATTAATATAAGTATAATTATTAAGATATTTCAATGCAGTCTGATAACATATATGGAGGTTTCTATCTTACTGTGAAAATTAAGGTAGAAAATGAAGTATTCACCTGGAGACCCCTATCCTGTGGTTCAAAATTAACTATAAGACACAAACCCACATATCCTAAAAGTATCAGCTAAGGATTTGATGGCTAAGATGAAGTAGTATCTAGACTTACTGAAATAGCCACTTGCACAAGTCTTATCATTGCTGACTTGAACTTGATGAATGCATTTTCTTTCTTCTAAGTAGAAAATGTGTGACTTGAAAGGCTTCCTGCAGGGATTGTCAGCTGAATCCTAACTTGGGTCAGCCCTACCTGTGCCCATCCAATGCCCAATTAGATATTAGTCATTAAAATCAATTACTAAACTGGCCTATTATGTAAGTTGTAAACCTAAAATATGAAAGTGGGGCCCAGTTGGGGCCCAGTTTGGGCTAGCCCGCTTGGGTGCAGACATTTGCTCAGTGCCCGTTCTCAAGGGGCCCGAGTCGGGCAGCCCGACTGGGGCCCAGTTATGTTTGCAACTTGGGATAGGCACGCTGTGTGTACTATCTCACTCCCCACTGTACCTCTCCTCCCCCACTCTCTAAGCAGCCTCCCCCCCCCCCCTGCACTCTTTTAGTATCTCTGCACCATACCCCCCTCTGTACCCACCTACCCTACTCTCTAAGCAGCCTATCTGTAGGTTGCACTCATGATCACGTGGTATCTCTGCACCAACATGCTTTCTGCTTGACCCATACTGCATGAATGCTGGGATTTAATTTGAATGTCAATGTCAATGCAGTGATGTTTCTGATACAGTAATATATTCCCTACCTGTGAAGTGAAGCAGCAAGGTCCTTTGACCCTCTATAGATATGCAGAAAATGGATAACGTGTCCTTAACCTCACAGAACATGTTCAGGTACTATCTCTACTGTAACCTAAAATAGATGGCGTTGAATGTTTTTTCAAGTGAAAGCACTTTTTTCTGACAATATGTCGTGAGAAAAACTAAATTCCTTTGAACATGGAGATTGGAGCAAAAATACAATGTGAACAATAAGGTTGGAGCAGAGACACAATTCAACATAGGGTTACTGGGGAGCTGAGCTGTAGGTAGTCTTTGTGCGTGCCTTAGTCCTGTCGGGGAGTGGATCTCTATCAGTGACGATCCTCCTGTCAGTGACAGAAGTCAGATCCCACCATGAAGGCACAGAGGGTAACTCCTGCAGTACTCCTGCTGGTATTGCTGGTTATTTCACAGAGCGGGACGAGTGATGGAGCCAGGGTTCTGTGTGTCAGTCACCAGTTTGGTTCCCACATGTTGATGGTGCATTCAGTAGCAGAGGGACTGATAGAACGTGGACATGACGTGTACACCATTTACAGTGATAAGATGCCTGTACCAAAGGGACTGGAGGAAAAGGGCTTCAAGGTAGGCAAAATTACCTGATATTTTGTATCAGTCTGAATGTGGCACTATTTTGTTTTATTTTATTCTTAGGGAGTGTTCCCTGTTTTACAAGTGGGGTGGATTTGGAGTGGACCAAGAAAAAGTTACGACCTCTTTTGAGGAGGGCAAAACAATGTAACCCCCTTTTCCGCAAAAAAACACATGTTTGTATAGCCCAATGTGGTTTGCCAGGTTAGATCTAAAAAGTCTTGGGGGGACCAAAATGTTCAACCCCTTTCCTGGGAGGGGGGGGGGGAGATTGAAAAAGATTTCAGCTTTCAGGGTATATGTACTTTTTTTACTTTTAGTCCCAGGGTCTCTCACACAAAGACCATGTAATCAATACCCAACGAGTAACTGAGTGTATATCAAAATAACCACAACAGACTGAGGCCAATGAGGCCACCAGCCATCTACCATTGTTAGCATTACATAACTCAGTTACGAGGGATCTAACTTAAACCTCAGATACGTGAGGAGATGTGAGAGTATGTTAAATAATCGAGGTGTGTCTTTTGTCTTAGCCCTGCCCCATGGTTTGAATTTGTATATTCAGCCTCAGTTGAGTTTTATTGAGGCATACTTTTCACTTTTTCTAATAAGGAAGTATGATACCTTGGGAGTCAATGATAGTTATGAAGAGTGTATTCAAATATAGGATTTAATATATACATTTAAACATGATATTTCACAGATATTGAGGTACCACACCCCAGAAGGAAGTAACATCATGAGTCTAAACTCTGACAACGTGCTGGAGGATGCGCTCGCTGGTAAGCAGCAGGATTTTGCTGAGGGATCTGCTATAGCAGGGGGTGAATGTAGGGACATGGACCTAGATGTGAAACTGGATAAAACCATCCGGAGCCTGAAGTTTGACCTGTTACTGGTCGATGTGTTTCCCCTCTCTACCTGCCTCACGTTTATGTCACTGAAGTATGAGCTCCCCTTTGTCTCTGTCCCCCCTATGCTGGATATGGAGATGACGCGCACCCCCGTCCTGCCCTCATTCACTCCCCTCGTCTTGATGCTGTCATCTGACGACATGACCTTCTTAGAAAGGTTGAAGAATACAGCGATGACTATCATCTTGAGTATTCCCGCCACAGGCCCGTTCCCCGCAGTAAAGGACACAACCTTGGTTCAGAAGTACAGCAAGGATCCTGAAGTAACCACTTGGAGGGACGTCGACCGTAAAGCTGAACTGTTCATGGTTTCCCGTGGTGCTATTCTGGAGTTTCCCGCACCTCTTACTCCCAATATTATCAATGTTGAGTGTCTTACATGTAAACCAGCCAAACCACTAGAGCCAAGTGTCAACAATATGATTGAGCAGGCAGAAGGTGTCATTGTCGTCTCGTTTGGCTCGTTGATTGCCCATTTTCCTGACTACATTGCAGATAAGTTTTTGAAAGCCTTTGCTCAGAGGAAGGAGATTATTTTTTGGAGGTACAGTGGGAAGTTTAATAGTAAAGTACCTGCTAATGTAAAGGTGATGAAATGGCTGCCACAGAACGACCTCTTAGCACATCCCAAAACCAAGCTCTTCATCACTCATTCAGGTAACAATGGTCAGTACGAGTCTGTCTACCACGGAGTCCCGATGCTGGCGTTTCCACTTTTTGCTGAGCAGCCTCACAATGCATTCCGTATGGTGAAACATGGCTATGGACTCAAATCAGACATAACTACATTCACTGCTGAGGGACTGACTAAACAAATGGCAGAACTCATTGAGAACCCGTCCTATCTGGAGAAGACCCAGAAAGCAGCCAGGATCTTGAAAAGTTCACCGATGGATGCCCGGGAAACCTCTGTGTACTGGATCGAACACGTTCTGGAGTTTGGTGGGGAGCATCTACGCAGCCATGCCTTGAAGATGGCGTGGTACTCCTACTACATGTTAGATATCCTGGTTGTTGTACAGCTCAGTCTGGTTGTTGTTGTGTGTCTGCTGGTAGCCCTGTGTGCCTGGGGAACCAGCGCAGTGTGCGGCACCAGGCACAAGGTCAAGACACACTAGGTCACCACTTACAGTGCCTATATCCAATCAGTGGCACTCTAGATTCAATCTTCTTTAAATTGATCCAGGATGTTGTCCAAGACACCACTTCTCTTTCTACCTATTCCTGTGATTATTTTGGGCAATCCTTGGGGGTAATAAAAGCAGGCATGCTTTTATTACACCCATTGAAAATACAATGTGAACGCCCCTGACTGGGCTCCATCAGACCCTCTTGCTGAGCTATTACTGGCCATGGACAGAATTTCATCCATTCTCTCAATATTAATAATATTAAAAGAATGGGGGAAATTCAAATTTAAATACTTTAATACAGTCTGTGGAACATATAGATTTGGTAAAAATTAGATATGGGCACTTTAATTGAAAACGTTTTTCTCATAACTGTAACATTTAAACCAAATTCATTTACTAAGAGTAATTCTCAGGTTTTAATTAACCTAGCATTGTATGAAGGAAACCCAAAGGATGTCAAAGATGATAATTGACATGAGTGATTTCTCAATGGGATGGGTACATTATTGTAAGTGATTATTTCTTTTTCATAAAACATACCATACTGTGATTGTATTGACAAGGAGGCAGAGCTGTCTAGAAACAATTCTACTGATGAACTCGTTGACCTTTGATAGCAACATCGTGTATGAAGGCAGCACCGGTGACTAACTCATGTTAGATATGAAAATACCGATTTTTAGGTTTGATAAAATTTTATTGACAAATCACATATTCTTGTAAAGCTTCTTTCACTGAGATGATGCATTTTCTGAAGTTTCCTGTAGCATACTTTTTTATAATAGGCCAGTGTTCTATATTAAAGGCAACATGAAAATCATTATCTGCATTGAAATACAAAAGTATGGAAATGGACATTTTGTTTATGGATGCAATGTTTGTACACCCCTTCCAGTCTATGGCATGATTAATATTTAATATATTATATGATACCTTCCCGGGATCACATCATGCAAGCCCTCAGGTATCCTTCCGAGATATATCAGCCCTGGCCAGTTTCTCACCGGGGCTGTGTTAATGCATTATGACGACCGAGGGTATGATGCATTAATACACTAGTGTGTCCTTAAAGGGATGCAGCCCTGGTGAGTTACTGCTGCATTCACGACAACAAAGATCCATACTGATATTATCATAAGCATAAACTTGCGTGTATTCAAAATCAGATTTTTTCAAAATTTGGCATTTCGATTCAATATTGTAAAAAAGTATTCCCTCTGTTCATATTTTCTCGTGGAAATATCTACGTTAAGGATAGATCCCTGTACGAGGGGTCTATGGCATTTAGACACCGACCGTAGGGAGGCTGTCTAAATGACATAGTCCCCGAGTTAATGGGATCTATCCGACTTAGAACCTGGTATTTAATGACCCTTTTATTACCTTTTAATTACCCTAAATGACCATGGGGTCTACGGCATATAGACATCCGCAAACCCTGCTCTCCCATTGGTCAATTTGAAATACCAGGTTCTAAATTAACAGTATGCAGGCCTTGAAGGGTTTAGGTGTCATCAGGAGGATGTCTCGTGCTCTACTTGTGTGACGGTGTCATGCTGCTCTACTACTGGCCTGCACGCCCTGCACTACCAAACCAGCCCTCACAGTAATACTGGCAGCTTTAAACCCTACCACTATTAATGTGTGGCAGAAATGCCTCTGCTGTGATAAAACACAAATGATACAAAATAATGTCCTTGCAGGTGCATTTCTTGCCATACATTTCTGTTTGAGGGGTACACTGATATATTTTATAATATACTTTATAATCATGTAGGAGTTCCGATATTGCACAGTGTTGACATGTGGGACACAAACCAGTTATCAAAATCCATTTTTAGTGCTCCAGAGTCATTTCAAGCCCCTTATATACAAGACCTGGTCTTATTCAACACACCGTGTTTAAACATAGACCATGAACATATTCAGCTGGCCATGACGTTACCTGCAGGTGAACACCACACCGATAATCATCATCAGTCTAAATAAAGGAAAATCCACCAATCAAGAGTCATTGGAGCTTTTTGTTTATATATTTGATATTTCTGATGTAAAAGTTAAGCCTTTTCATATTATAACATCTGTTCTTAATTGGATTGGTTGATTGAAAGATTGAAGTTTGAGTTGAGTTTTGAAATATATTCACTCCATGTTAAGCTGTTCAATGGTTAACAAAAACAGTGCACCACCACAAATAAAAATTAAATCAGGGAACTTTGAAGACCAGGCTTCAATACAAATGGGTGAGCATGTGAGTGAGTAACAAAACAACACTGGGTGAGAACCCTGAGTCAATAAAGGCGCTGGGGTACTGACGGTGAATTTGCATTATATTAAACAAATACCTGTGAGTAGTATAGTATGTATCGGAACGGGACTATAGTTAACTACTGTTTATTACTCAATCGACATGCAGCCAATCAGAGGCCTCCATTTGGTCACGTGACCGGAAGTGACCTACTTAGGGGATTAGTGGTGCATTCTGGGTAACCCTGCAGCCAATCAGAGGCCACCATTTGGTCACGTGACCGGAAGTGACCTACTTAGGGGATTAGTGGTGCATTCTGGGTAACCTACTGACCTACTTAGGGGACCGGAAGTGACGTCATATGACCTAATTTAGGATCACGTGACCGGAAGTGACCTGATGAGTCACGTGAGCGGAAGTGACGTCACATGACCTAATGGCCGACCGGAAGTGAGTGACCTCATTGAGGATCACGTGACCGGAAGTGACTTGATTGATCACGTGAGCGGAAGAAGAAGTTTTTTGTTTAGGAAGTGAGGGTCTTTAGGATCACGTGACTGGAAGCGACGTCGTCACATGAGTGACGCTTTAAGAGACTGCGCGACTTACTAGTAAAAGAAGACGTATGAAAATAAAAACACAACAATATTTTATTTTATTTTTTTTATTTATTTTTTTTTCAATCTTGATAAACACTCTATTTTTGAAAAGATGCACACGCTTATTTATTTTTTTTCATATCTCTAAAGGACTCGTTGTCACACCATCAGAATGCACGCGACGCTTATAATACAAGTAGCGCACGCCGTCTTTCTCTATGGTGTAGGTGACCATTTTGTTTCGCACCACTTTGAAGTTTCTATTTACAGCAATGAGAGTTTTTCGTTGGCGAAGAACATCCAAGAAGTCGTCTGGTTCCTGAGGGTTTTGTTTCTTCTGTACGCCTTTTGCACTCCATTTTTTGGATTTTCTTTCACCGGTGTCGCTGACTCGATCGTAGCAAATGTAAGTCTTAGGGTTGAGACTTAGGATCCCGTCACCTTCCCACTCCGCTTTCATAAGCCCCGAAGTTCTCAGATCGTGAAGGTACCGTCTCTCACAACATCCGCCGGGCGGCGGACACCATTCTCGTACTCTTTCCGTTTTTGTCTTCACGAAAAGCTCTAAGTGATCGTCGCACACCGCTGTCGGAAGCCACTTTCGTTTCTCTCTGAAGTACGTCTTTCTCAGGCGAGGTTTGACTAGGTCATCCAACGTGTCACCGCTGAGAGCCATGTAAAGACTGTCGGTGTCCATTTGACAAAGGGCATAATCGCGCCGATCGACGAATCTATCCAAGAAGTCGTATGTGAACTCTAACATTTTCAACTTCGCGTACTGGTATACCATGAACCCTATTTGAATAGGGAGGTTGTTGTTGACTGTTTTCGGTTGTAGTTCGACTTCAAACAGATCGGAACTCAACTCGGACGCCTTTTTGAAGCGCCACGAATTGGCCAATAGTTCGAACTTCCGACTGTCAGTGTATCTCACCGCCGTGTGTTTTTCTTTGTTGCAGATTGTTTTACCGTACGTAGCGTTTCCCATTAACTTGTAACAGTCTGACAGAATTTTCTCGTTCTCGTTCACGTCGCCACGTCTTCGCGCCGCCGTTACTTCGTCCGCGAAACCGGCAAAGGAGCGTTTAGGTAGGTATTCTACCACCAGCTGCACTTTGGTGACTATCAAACCGTGCTCTAAATACCACTTGAGAAGCGGCGTTCCCAAGAGAATATTTTTTCCGTGGTAACTCACTATCAGACATCTCTGAGGCGTGTTCAACAGCTTTTCTTCCTGCGCAAAGTCTGACATGTGAGGTCCTATGTCCGATTTTGAAACGGTCGCGTTCTTGAAAACGGGGGTCATTTCTTCGAAGTAGTCTCGTAGGTGAGGCGGCGTAGTGATGTCCACTTGAACTAAACCGAACATTTTCTCCTCTTTCACAGCGGAAAGGATGTCGCTCTCGCTCATCGCGTTTCGAGACACTTTCAAAGCGTCAACCTTCCAGCGTTGTTGGGAGGCCTTGACCCGCTCATCTCGACGCTTCATCTCTCGCCATTCGCACTCCCACACGACGACCAGCTTGTGACCTAGCGCTTTCAAGTAAGCGCTTACTCTGGTCGTTCTGTCGCGTCTCTCCTCTCTCAGTGAAGCGCACTGATATCGGTGCGACGGTATGCACTCGTGAGCGTGGAACCAACACCCGTGAAACTGGAAAACCGTATTAGAGGCCGCGTGAAACCCGTCCACGCGAATTCTCCGACAGCCTACAACCATCTCGCCGCCGTTCAAAGCGTGGCGCAGTTTCACGTCGCGGTCGTGCTCTACGAAGCGTAACCACTCCAAAGCGCTGTGAGAGTTTCTTTGCCTAATTTCGGGCTTGAACTCGGTCTCGGGCCGTCTCACCGCGTAATAGCCCGTGCAGTGCGCTTCGCTCATGCAGCGCAAGTACAGAGAGTTAGCGTCTAGTCCTAGGATGTGTTGGCACGGTCTCGCTTCTTCGCCGTAGTTGTGCTCCCTTATCCGCGTGGTGCCCTTCTCGTGAAATCTATGGAAGATGATGGAAGGACCGCCGACTAGATTTTCTTTGATCAGAGCGTGGAGGACGGCGTCGAACTGGGGGAACATTGTGAACGCGTCTTCTAGGTTTTGGAAGAGGAACCGTAAAGTCAAACCGGCGAGAGAAACTCCGTCTTTCAACATGTCAATGCCGCGATCTTGGAAAAATTTAGCGTGATTTTTCAGAGCTTCTATGAAAGGTTTGACGTCTTTGTTGTTGTAGTGGATCAAGTAGTCTTCCATAGTTTGCATCTTCTCGTCGGACCAAACTTTCTGACATGCGGCGTAGTCGGATTCGGACATTTTGACGCCCGTCAGCTCGCTGTCGAAAGCCGATCTCGGTGGCAGCATTCTGTTTGCCAGTTTCCTGGTAGACGTCATCCATTCGTAAGGAAAGTGACCTTTCTCTTCGTTCCTGGTGAAAGCTCGCAAATAGGTCGCGTAGTTGTAACCGGGTGCCAAATAGTTGACTACGTCCAAGAAAACCGTGTGCTGTGTGTAAACCGCCAAGTATTGATTGCTTCTCTTTATGACGCTGAATTCTTGGTTTCTTCGGTCTCCGGAGGCGAAGAACGAGTGAAGGCGTATTTTGATCAGGTTCAAGTCGTAACGCCCCGAGTTGAAGCCCACGACTGGAGCCTGACGGATGTATCTCAGAAGACGCTTCTTCAGTTGAACTAACGGGTGTCTGGTCTGAGCCGCAGCGAAGCCGCCTGGAGAAGGGGTGAACGTCGCCTCCTCCAGCAGGAGAGCTTCACCTATCGCCGCATCTAACTTCGCTAAAGTGTCGGTAAAGTTCTAGCACAGCTTCCCCGATGACTTTGGCGTTCTCGTTTATGTGATTTAAAACTCGGTCCAACAAGGGGTCGGAATCTGCGTCGGATTCTCTGACGAAGCAGACGGGCCCCTCCCACCCCGGAAAGTCGGATGCGACGCTAGCCGACAAAGGGACGTGATCCCACAGCAGGGACACGTGTTCCGTCGACGGTTCTTTGCACGGTCTGAAGAAAGCCTCGAAATCGAAGGCGATCTTGTAAGGGTAGATTCCGGAATGTCCGTCGGGGGGAAAAATGGAGAAGTCTGCTAGCGCTTCGAAAATCGTTCTCGAATTTTGGTAGATGCCACCTACGTAGCGCAACTTGACTTGTCGGCAAGAGGAAAGCTGGTTCCTGTGTCTCTTCAGCAAGAACTCGGTGGTGAACGCCGCCTTACACTTGCAACATTCGTATATGCCCGCGTACGCGTTGAAGTCCGTGACGAGAGAGACGTGCAAACCGCCTTTCGCCGTCAGGTGTAGGTTGACTTTACCTCGGGCGGCCAGAGTTCTGGAAGGCGGTCTGATCAGAGTAACGCGTCTTCTCAACTTCCGCCCCGGCACTTGACGCGACGCGGTGTAAACCGCTATCTGTACGTCAAACAAGTTCTCTAACGCGGGTAAGTCGCGGATGTTCAGACCCGGAAAGGATTCAGGTGTGGCAGCGGGACAGAACTGACGTAACAAATCTGAAGCGCGCTTGCTGGTGTTGTATAAGTGAAAGGAAATGCAGCGGAAGATGCAGAGGTTGTCCTTGTTGGGAAAATCTAACACGCCGCTTCTCTTTCCAACTCGACCGGCCTGAGTGATCCTACCGCCTATGGGGAATTCCCCCGGTCCCATGTAAACGCAAATGTTCAAATTGGTAGGAAAAAGAACGTGCCACTTGGTGTCAGCGTCGCAAAGTTTCCGTACTTCCTCGCAAGCGACGGTGTTTTCCATCTTTGAGAGGAGCTCTTCCAAAGTTTCTGAATTAGTTATAGTAGGGAGCGGTTGTATGAGAGTTGCGTTGTTCTGGGAGGCGTGAAAGTAGCGCAGTTTGCTCTTGTCTTCTCTGTGTTGTAAGAGTAAGCCTACCGAGAAACCCACTTTGTATCTGAATCTTTGTGTCAAGTGAATGCGACGCATAGTATCTACAGCGTCACTCAACTCGCCGGTTGGTAGCCTGAAGTTTGTTACACTCACGCGAGTCCCGTGCATCCTGACGCCCGTTTGTATCGCAGGCCAATTCGCCGTGAACGTTTCCTCCCCGTTCGGTACAGCACATATGCGCGGAGGGACGGTCACCCCGTCCAGAGATTCGCGTCGACAGGCGATCTTTCGGCAATCGCCTTCGCCGCATAGAGGGCAAAACTTAGGTACTACTCTACAATTTTCTACGTGTCTCTCGTGGTTGTACGGTCTTTTAAACATTTTGAAACACTTTTCGCATACGTACTGTGTCATGTTTTTTTTCACTCAGTTACCAACTACTTAGCCGTCTAACTATCTATCTATCTATCAATCTATCTGTCTATCTATCTATCTATTTATCTTTCTGTCTGCTGTCTGTGTATCCGTCTGTCTGTCTCATACAGCGTACGTCAAACGCTGTGTGTGTGTGTGTGCGCGCGTGAGCGTTG
Organism: Harmothoe impar; assembly: GCA_947462335.1. Taxonomy (NCBI): domain Eukaryota; kingdom Metazoa; phylum Annelida; class Polychaeta; order Phyllodocida; family Polynoidae; genus Harmothoe; species Harmothoe impar. The sequence continues at coordinate 64,202,782 of OX381720.1, read as the reverse complement.
AGCGTCTCTCATTCCGAATCTATGCCGAGATATTTCAGAATGATCTCTGTTTTGTCATCCAACTCTTTGAGCGCTCTGGCGGACAGCGTCACTCCCTGCTGTGTGGGTTTTTTGTCAGGACCTTCGTACTTGCGCACGTGGACGAGGTTCTTACCGCTGTAGTAGCTCACAGCTGCGTACACTTCGCCCTCCTCATCCAGCACTGCGAACCAGGGGGTGTGATTAGGTCTTCCTTGCGCGGCCGCTGTGTCGCGTATGCGCACCACTGCGCGGATATCGGCGATGCGTGCTATTAGCTCGCGCAGCGCGTCGGCCGTGAAGTGCACTCGCTTGCTTCTGGTCAGAGACGCCTCTTTCACCTGGCCATCTTTTGTGTAGCGCGGCCTCCTAGACAGTCTAGCCACGTCCGCCCAGATCTCTAGCGTCAAAGCTCCGTCTAAGCAGAACTCTAACCCGAGAAGACGGGAGAAGGTTTTCTCTGCTTCTTCTCGTCCATCTCGTTCTTTTTCTTGTATTTTTCTCTTCTTACTAGGCCTTGTTGTTCTGGAACTCACCTTAGAACATTTCACACCCGCAGGATGAGTAACACCATCAGCGTGAGCTGAATCAGCAGCAGAACCGATAGCAGGAGCAGCGTCAGCGCTGGTGGTATCCGAGGCCTCGTTGTTGGAACAGAGCAGCCACACGCCGTCGGTGCTGAGTGTAGCGGTAGAAGATGAAGCGCCGCCGCCCTCGTAAGGTGGCGGTGAGGGCAGTCGCCACGGACCGGACGGGGCGCTACTAGTGGAAGTGAGGTCGAAAGGTCGAAGAGGGGAGCCGAAAAACGTACCGCCCACCCCTTTCCCTTCGGGTTGTTCGTACGCCTCGTCGTCAGCGTCGTTCTCTGTCTCACCCTGTTGCTGCTGCTCCTCCTCCTCCTCCTCCTCTTCTTCTCGGTTTAGGGGCTGAGTGTCCGAATAGCTGTCACTCTCAGCGCGAGCGGCGTCGAGGGCGTCGGTCGATGTAGTGGTGGAGGAGAGGGGCTGTGCAACGTGCGGCAGGTCATCAAAGTCATCAACAGTAGTGGGGAGGTAAAAACCCGGTTGCCAGTACTGCGCTGTGCCAGGAGCGTTGTCGTCAGTAGTAGTAGCGGTAGCAGCAGGTGCAGCAGAAGCAGCAGCAGCAGCAGCAGCAGCAGACGCAACAGTAGCAGGCGCAGCAGCCTCAGCAGGCGCAGCGGTAGCAGGCGCAGCGGTAGCAGGCGCAGCGGTAGCAGGTGCAGCAGCAGCAGCAGCCGCAGCAGCCGCAGCCCGAGGATCACCAGCAGGCGGGGCGGCAGTAGCAGCGGCAGCGCGCTTAGCAGCAACGTGTACCGTCGCGAGTGTAACAACGTCGCTAGCACGACGACTACTACCAGTAGTACTACCAGTAGTACTACTACTGGAGGTGGGGGACCACTACTACTACTACTACTACTAGTACTACTACTGCTACTACTACTGCTACTACTACTACTACTGCCGCGAGCGCTCGCTACAGCGGGAGGGTGATAAGACCAAGCGGCTGCGGCGGTAGTCTCATTTTCAGTAGCAAGAGGAGGCACTGACGCTAAACGAGCGCTGTTCCGCGTAGTCTTCTTGTTCTTGGACGGCGCTAGGTGTTGTCTTTTGCTCATGGTGGTGACTGTAGAGAGCAGCAAAAGAATGAGTGAGTGAATGGAGGTTTCCAGGCCCCTTATATACGCCTTCTCGCTTCTAGAGCTAAGCTACTTACTGACCCTGTTCAGCTGCCGCCGGCTGGCCGGCGGCCATTCACAAAGAGAAACAAAAGACATAAGGCATGACGTTTTCAGCTGGATCCCTTTCCCCCCTTTTGAGAGATCGACTGTCATGAGCTAAGCCGCTTACCACCCTGTTCAGCAATTCAACGCGCATTAGCTGTATAAAGGATTAAGCGGTTGCTGCCGTCGACTGACCGGCGGCCATTCACAAAGACATAAGGTATGACGTTTTCAGCTGGATCCCTTTCCCCTCTTTTTTTTTGAGGGATCCACTGTCATGAGCTAAGCCACTTACCACCCTGTTCAGCAATTCAGCGCGCGTTAGCTGTATAAAGGATTAACGGTGATGAGCTTAGAGTGTGTATACAAAAAAAAACTACAGGAGGCGTGTGGCGTGAAGCAGGACCCCCCTAAGACGAACGTGTCTGTCTGTGAGTAGAGGCGTGTGCATGTGGTGAGCGACTTAAGTGTAAGACAAAAAAAAATCACCACCTCCTGCCGTGGTGAGTAGACCGGGCCGGCCAGGCGGCGGCCGGCTAGTTCAATAGGGAGGGGTGACAGCTGACTAAGGCTGTGCATGAAAAAAATCCGATTTTCACCTGACCTCTGACGTTTGTTACAATGAATGTCAGAGGGAGGGAGACGTCCTCAGGTAGGGGGTAGGAGGTAAGGCTATGGATGAGGAAGAAACACCGTTTTCAGCTGGTCTCCACGGATAGCGATGACATACCCCTCGTCATCTAAGCTCTTAAGGAGCAGAGCGGCTGAAAAAGCGTCATGCGGACAGGTCGCTAGACAGCTGGAGTGCTGTTGGAAATGGGATTAAACTCCCTCTGTATAAAAGCTCTGTTTTCTGTTGGAAAAAAACCATATCGCCTCTGACCACAGTAACGTCTACTACCACCACCGCCGCCACCACCGCCGCCGCCGCCGCCGCCACCGCCGCCGCCGCCGCCGCCGCCAAGACGAGACGAGATGGCTCAAGCTATTCCACTTTCAAGCTCGCCTTCACCGCCTTGTCCACCTGAAAAAAAGTTAATGCGGCTTGACGACGTGAGACGCGCGAGGCAGACCGATGGGGAGAACAGAGAGGTAGGACAGCGGCGGTTAGCCTATAGCGACGCCTTGCTTCGTCAACTAGGTAAAGAGTTGAGCGGCTGTTGGAGAGAGTTGGGCAGTAGCTTAAAAGTTACCGCCGCCCGTATGGATGCTCTAGTAGAGCGCAGTGTCAAGACACCGGAGGAGCTGTGTACGGCGATGTTCCGAGTCTAGTGGGGTGAAACCCCGCATCGTCATAGATGGGGAGAGCTCGGTCGCGTCTTCACCCGCATTAGACGCGTGGAACTGTTGGCTCAGTGGATGTCCCTTCTCCACAGACAGGGGTTGGATTTCGAAAACCCCGACTCGCGCACGATGCATAAGCACTTGGGCACCCTCGGCAGACGTCTAGGTAGCAGGTGGAAAGAGGTGGGGGACCATTTAAAATTGTCGCCTGAGAGGTTAGATAAGATCGCTGAAGAATGCGAATACGGAGGAAGTCCCGCTGAGTGGGCCTTCCGAGTGTTGAAAATGTGGCAAGATGAAGCTGACGGTGCCGGCGGTACACCTTTTGAACTCCTTCGAGTGTTGACTGAGGACATGGGAAAGTTTGACCTCGGCATCGCGATATTACTTGACTTTATCAAGCAAGAAACAACGAGAACGACGGACATGTGAATTGTTGTGTTTTATTTTCATACGTCTTCTTTATTAGTAAGTAAAAAAAAATATCATAACAATTAAGACGCGCGCCCTCTTAAAGTGTCACTTCCTCCAGTCGCAGCTGATCGCCTCATCGAGGCACGTGATAAACAAAAAAAAATGAAGAGACACGCTTCTTCCTCTCGAGAGGAAGAAGCGTGTCTCTCGATTGAAATCTTTTTCTTTTCTTTTTTTCTTAAAAGAGACAAACGCCCCTTAGAGTGCCCCCCCACCCCCCTAGAGTTCCCCCCTCCCCCCTCCCCCCCTCCCCCCCACCCGCCCCATGCATCCTAAAAGCGCCCCCCTCCCCATGCATCTTAAAGGGGCCCCCCTCCCCTTCCCTCCCCTCCCCTCCCCTCCCCTTCCCCCCCCCCCTTATACACTCTAAAGAATGCTTCTACCTAGTTCAATAAGTCACTTCCAGTCGCTCGTAAAACAATAAAAAATGAAAAAAACAAAACTTAAATCGTAGTGTTTTTTATTAGTTTACCGAAAAAAATAAGAGACTCGCCTCCTCCTCCTCTCCTTCTCCTCCTCCTCCTCCTCCTCCTCCTCCTCCTCCAAAAAAAAAGATATCACATTTTAAAGCGCGTGACCCCTTAAAGACGCTCATCTCTTCATTAAGTCGCGTGACGTCACTTCTTCTTCCGGTCACGTGATCAATCAGGTCACTTCCGGTCACGTGATCCTCAATGAGGTCACTCACTTCCAGTTGGCCATTAGGTCATGTGACGTCACTTCCGGTCACGTGACTCATCAGGTCACTTCCGGTCACGTGATCCTAAATTAGGTCATATGACGTCACTTCCGGTCCCCTAAGTAGGTCATATGACGTCACTTCCGGTCCATAAGTAGGTCATATGACATCACTTCCGGTCACGTGACCAAATGGCGGCCTCTGATTGGCTAACTAGGTCACGTGACGTCACCACTAATCCCCTAAGTAGGTCACTTCCGGTCACGTGACCAAATGGAGGCCTCTGATTGGCTGCAGGTCGATTGAGTAATAAACAGTACTTAACTATAGTCCCGTTCCGATACATACTATACTACTCCTGTGTCATATCTTGTCCAACCTGTGCACTCAGCCCATATCAGACACAAGGACTCACACTAGTCTGCTGACTCATAGACCGCGTCCTGAACTCTGTTAAGTTATTGACTGGAACAAGTGCCTTTATCTTACTTCAGAGGGTATCAGATCTTATCATAGTAGGGCATGACACCTTTACACTGTGTTTGTAAGGCCACTCAAAAAAAAAAAGTTGTTTCTCATCACCGCGCGCATCATGAAGATCGTGATTCAGGGAAAACTTTTTTTTTTTTTTTTTAGATTTTTAATGAAAAATCGGTCAAAAAATGGACAAATATAGGCATATTTGGTATCAAATTAAAGCTTATACAGTCAGTAACGCATAGAGATAGGAATAGATTGCATTTTAACAATCTGTATATATCAATAAACTGTTAACTACTAAAATGTGAAAATGGTGCGCGGAAAGTCTTAATTTCCCAACATATTTTGGCCCCCAGTAAAAAAAAAATAAAAATAAAAATAAAAAACGCCCTCGTCATATTTTTGAGTGCCGGGTGATGAGAAACAACTTTTTTTTTTTGAGTGGCCTAAGTTGACATATGCTAACAACTATTCTGTACTAAATAATGCCTTAGGTCTATGTCAAAACACATTCCAGGCCTAAAATCAGTATATTCCCTCTGGAATCTCTTTTCCTTTTCTGATTTGATTTTGGGTGGCTTCACTATGAGCCGGACACATACCCTGAGACGAGCACTGAAATTCTACCCTTCTTTAGACACAGACATAGTAGACAGAGAGGTAGAGGCCAAGTTGTCAACTGCCACCGTGAGTACAACTGTGGGCTTTGTGGACATTGTGAGTCTGGGACCAAGCCACTGGGTCAGACCAAACACCCGGTGTAAATACATAGACAAGTGCCAAAGCCCATTGATACCGTCTCTGTTGTATTCCACTTGTGGGGGCTGGGACAGTTTACCACGAAGCCACAGGCTGAGTGGGATGCACCCCAGCCCCCACTCGTGAAATACAACAGAGCGGTATCAATGTACTTGGCATTTGTGTTTATTTTTTTATTTGAAGCCATTTAATGAATTAAAAACAACTTTTTCTTAGCCCATTGAATGCGGCCACATTGTACTCAATGGGGGCATTGAATACGGCCCTTCAGTGCTAAAGCATAGGGCATCTTGTATTTCAAATAAATAAAGACATGGTGTTGCTCACCCAGCCTGTACTACCGTAATGCCTGCATACTACCCACATCTCGCGTACAACCCGCACCCCAAACTCAGGAGAATCCTATAACCCATTTTTTGATCTGAAAAATGTTATTTTGGTTCTCTTGTATAGTGATTAAAACCCTTGTGGCTGTGTCTCACGACCTTGGGCCAATGTTTTTGTCTCTGACCAGGTGCCAGCTCTGACCGGCCTGAATAAAATCGGGTTATTTAGGGCAGATGGAGATAGAATTTGGCTGAAAAGGTTAATGGATGTTATAACTCTCTAAACTAGTCATTAGTTGTCCATTTTTATCATCATCTGCCCTAAATAACCCGTTTTTATTCAGGCCGGTCAGAGCTGGCACCCGGTCAGAGCTGGCACCCGGTCAGAGCTGGCACCCGGTAAGAGCTGGCACCCGGTCAGAGCTGGCACCCAGTCAGAGACAAAAACATTGGCCCAAGGCCGTGAGACACAGCCTTGTGTAACCCGCATCCTACATAGGTTTGTTTGGTATCAAAAGAAAACTGAGTTTGGTTTGTGTACAACCCGCGGGTTGTAGGTGGGAATTTACGGTAGTGGTATACTAGTCCCTCTAGACCCCCGTTTTCTTTTTTGACTATGAAGTTGTGTCTTACCAAATCGATGCAAGTTGAAAGTCTATGACCAGGTGCCATCTATGACCGGCAAGTGTGAATTTTAAATAACTTTCAATTAACTTTTCCGGCCATTTCTATGTACATCTGTCCTAAATAAGCCGTTTTGGTTCATGCCAGTCATAGATTGCACCTGATCATAGATTGCACCTGATCATAGATTGCACCTGATCATAGATTGCACCTGGTCATAAACTATTGGTTTGGTGAGACACAACTATACACTCTAAAAAATGTGTGTTAGCTTAACACACTTCTGTAACACACTTTTTTGTATACTTATTTTACACACCCTTTTTTTGAACACACTACACACTTTTGTCAAAAGTGTGTTAATCTTAAAAGTGTGTTGCAATAAAAAGTGTGTAAAATGTAAAGGGTGTAAGAGAAAGTGTATAAGTGATATATGCGTGTTGCTTTAAAAGTGTTTAAATATATTAAGCATGTTATTCAACATTGCCTGGCTAGTGTACCAATATGCAACATTTCACCAACCACAGCATTTATAGTCACCAGTGGAATGGTGGCAAATTGTGGCAGCCATCCTACATAGCAAAGCCCTGTACGGAATGACCTTAAGAAGGTTTCAATTACACACTGACTTATATTATAGCTGAACTCACAGGAAAGGTGTCATATTCCTTCCACATTCTTTAGACCTCCCTAGGATAGGATATTCAATCTTCAAAGGGATTCTAACTTCTTAGCCTCATGCAGCCATTGAAGTTACACTTCATTATATGTTTAAAACTTGGTATCAAATTATTGAACATGATCAAAAGTGAAATAAGAATCTTGAAGTGTGACTGAAATTTCTAAAACAATGCTTGTGGTGCCGTCTGGTGTCAATAAAAATGTGTGTATATTGTACACACTTTTATTACCTACACACATTTGACAAAAAAAGTGTGTAAGTGTGTTCACGCTCAAGTGTGTTAAAAACATATGTGTGTTACTCTTTATCCATGTTCCCGCAACACACAATTTTTACAGTGTACGTTAAATGTACTGTACACTAGCTGAGTAGTCACTCGGAGGCTAATCTATAAGAGTTCAGTAAACACCACAGTCTAAAGGCACCTTGAGATCTGCTTAACATTTGAGTAGTCAGTCCATTGAGATATATAGGTGAGGAGCATAACAGATAGATGTTCTTAGTTATGGATGCAGTCACTTATTGCCTATTGATTACTTGTGACAAACTTCCATTCCATCGGTATATGTGTGATTGGGAGAGGGGGCGGCCGTTCCCGAAAAGCAAAACTTAGAAGGGGGGAGGCAAAATTTCACGAGAGGGGGGGATTAGCAGACTTTGGGAAAATCAATCACCCCCCCCCCCCCCATGGGTAATAAATTCCTTGTTACAAAGTCCAGCTGTGCTCGGTGTAGCTAGCAGGCCAGCCAAGTATTACCATACTTGACTGGTGAGACATCCCTATGTTTTGATCGGGGGTGAACTAGAAGTCCTCATTGCAGACAAAATAAGATGTTCGTAGTCCCAATTGTGGTTCCATACATATCTCTAGACACTTAGCTTTTTCAATATTAACTGCCTGTTTGTGGATTAGATGTCATTATTATACGATTGGGGCTGTGATCGTGCTTTTTAGTGGATATCTGCTATCTGGTGATAACAGCACGATTAAGGTGAATAACAGGCACTCCTAAGTCCAATTTTTGACTTAGTTAAAATCCTACGTTTCGTCGCAGGATCGAACCCGGGGCCGCAAGACTACGAGTCCAACGCCCTATCCACTAGACCGTGCTGGCCATACAGAAGCAGGGGATAAAACAAGAAGTCTATTGCCCTCTAACTCTTATATTAACAGAGATACAGCAACTTTTTTGTTATAACTTCTCCTAAAATCAATTTTTTTTTTTCCCCATAAAGGTAGTAGTTGGACTTTACTTACCTATTTGTTAAAATAATTCTAGGGATTTTTTTTCACATACATATAGCCACTTTAAAAATGGTACGTTTCCACCCAGATTCGATCCGGGGACCTCTGGTGTGTGAGGCGAACGCGCTAGCACCCATTCATTTCTGGCCATGGTACAAGGGTAGGGAAATGCTGCCTATATTGAAGTATACAGGGGAGCGGTAAGTAACCAGAACACTAATACTATAGGTACGCTGGTATATGCAGGGGATGAGAGAAGGAGTCTATAGGCCGACTTTCAGGCCCGTAGGGCCATTATTTACCGAGTTACAGAAGAAAAGACATTTTTTGGTATAATTTCTTTGAAAATCAATACATTTTTATAATTTTTTTTACTATAAAGGTAGAAGTTGGACTTAACTTATTTACGCATTGAAATAATAAAAAAAAGGTACCGGGGACATATGGATTGTGTTAAAAACGACGTCCCCCCTCAGGTTTGAACCGGGGACCCTTTGCGTGTGAGCTGAACGCGCTAACCGCTCGGCCACAGCAGATATGGTACAAACCTGGGGAAACGCTGCCTATATTGAATTATACAGGGGAGCTTCTTCCTCCCCTTTCCTACTGAAGATTTACACAACATGGCGCCCACCTTGCTCGATCTAGTCTATGTAAATATCCTTCAAAATGGCCAATTTAGGACAAATTTAAGGTAATTTTTTGCATTTGAGTCGAAAAATTGTATAATAAACGTAATAATGAATTATTGGTTAAGTATACCGGTAGTTAATAAGACAACCCTCTGTTCACACTAGGGCTCCCAATGACCATAGAAGGATCCACTGGATGTTGGGCTACTCAAAAAAAACAGTTGTTACTCACCTTCCTGCGCATCATAGAAATCATGATTTGGAGAACACTTTTTTTTTTTTAATTTTACATTTTTGATGAAAAATATGCTAAAAATTGGAGAAATTTAGGCAAATTTGGTATCAAATTTAAGCTTCTGCTGTCAGTAATGCAGTCAGCTATGGATTTTGCTGATCAATAAACCCAGCGTTATTGTGCTCCCCAGAGACAAGTGAAGGCAGGAGTGGGGTGAATAATATTTATTATGTTGATAAATCTTATTATTATGATGTATAGTATTTACACATTGTATGTATCATGATTTTTTTAGTTTGAAATATCTTTATTTGCCATAGTCCAGGTATTTTCTGTGTACATGAAATTCATTCCAGCATTTCAACATGTAAATAATAAGAGTATGACGATAGAGCAAAATCTCCCTAGCAAGGGTCTTTTTTTTTTGCTTAAAATGACATGTTTTTCACCAAAATGTACCACTTTTTCCTATTTTTCCCGAACTGTTCCACTTTTTCCAATTTTTCCCGAACTTTTCCCGGACACGAGGACAATTTCTCTGTAAAATGACCCATTAAGTATATATTTTCGTGATATTTCTCGTCAAAACAAGGATTTCTGGGCCAAAAGTGCCCTAGCAAGGGTAAGGGTTGTCATAGGTCCAGCCGCACACCTGTATCAGAAAAAATTCAAGTACCCCCCCCCCCCGGGACTCCAGACAAACAATGTATGTCAGTGACACTACCCTACAGTTCACATGGAAGTAAATGGCAACATCTGTACCCAGTCACATATCGTATACTGGTTTGCATTCAAGGGGGTTCTGGCTGCTGATTGGGTTATAATTGTGAGCCCTTGATGGGGGGGTCCCCATGTCGCATGTAGGTTTTAAGAAATGACCATGTCGCACGTCTATGTCACTAAAGATGCTCATGTCCCATGTCAATTTCAAGAAATGTCTATGTCCCCTGTCACTAAGCCTCATGTTGCATGTCACCGGGCCTCATGTTGCATGTCGATTTTAAGAAAGGCCCATGTCGCCATATCGAATTTAGGGGTCTAGAGCCATAATTGTGGAGGAAAAATCAAAGGTGTTCCCAAATACCTTCTGGATAGAACAGTATATATGTTGATTTATGGTGTGTAAATTCTTTGGTATTCTACAAGGCAATGCAAAGGGTGAGGCTGTCAGAACTCGACTTCAGGTCCAAAACAGGGCAAAGTTACAGTACCAGCATATAAAAGTCACGCACGAGACAGCTCTCCTGGGTGAGAGGACAAATGTGTAGACCGTTATCTTATTAAGACCATTAAGACGGTCTTATTTGTCTTAACTTTAGTACCAGAAGTTGCACCTAGATGTCGCCATCTTACCTTCTACATAAACTCTTGGCCATACTCCTCGTGTGATGCAAGGCCGCTTCGACCATAATCATTTAAATTTATTTTCCCCACTTATTCGGCTTTCATAGTAATACTGCATAGGGGCAGTATCCTTAGGTTGTTGTTTTTTTGTAGTTATATGAGATTGGGGTGAGGTTAGGGTGTGGTTAAGTGCGAGTGGTGAGAATGCCCCTTTAAACGTATTATTATTACGACTAGTATGTAATGGGGGGATCTGCCCCCCCCCCCAACCCCCGTTTCTCTTCTTCTTTTTCTTCTACATGGCTGCCCCAAAATAAGACACTGAATTAAGTTATTAAGATTAAGATAACGTTCTAAACGTTTGTCCTCTCACCTGGGAGAGCTATCCCCTATAATACTATTTGCATATAAAAGTGCCTTCGTCTAGATGTTGCTGGTCAGCCCTATCCAATATGCTGATACACTGAGTGTGAGGGATGATGTAGTAAGCTATGGCTGTAGGAAGATGGTCTGTAAACATTGTGGATGACCCGTGATAATGGGGATCGACCCCTAAATTCGACATGGCGACATGGCCATTTCTAAAATTCGACATGCGACATGGAGCTTAGTGACATGAGGAAAAAAATAAGTGACATGAAATAGGGTATTTCTTAAAATCGACATGGGACAGGACAGGCTCTTAAAGGCGACATGGGACATGGGGATTTAAGTGACAGGTGACATGGCCATTTCTTAAAATCGACATGCGACATGGGGACCCCCCCCCCCCCCATCTATACCCCCATGATATGCATTATGCTATATGGAAACACAGAGGAAAACTAATTACTTCCACGTGACCTACCGTAACCCTGGTGTCTCTTGGCAATACGCCTGGTGTGCAAGGCCGCTTAAATCATTAAAAATAAATATATTTCATTTTGTAGTTTTTATAGATCAGGGTAGCGTTAGGGTAGGTAAATGGGTTCGCTAACCAAAACCCGAATTCTTTTTGTAGTTATAATAGATCAGGGTGAGGTAAGGGTAGGTAAAAGGGTTCGCTAACCAAAACGGGAAACGGAACCGGAACACGTGAAATGCGACCTTGACCTCTGTAAATACGTCAGGCGTATTGCCAAGAACGTCAACCGTGCTGTAACTGTATAGCGCATGCCACCTAGTGGATACTCCGTGAACTAACATATCTCCTGCAGCAGCAGGTGCCAGGATTATCATTGCTAGTGAGAGTTTATCTTTTTGCCAATTTCCTTTCTTACTTCAAGAGCAGAGCCTAGGGCAGGGCTGATTTGTGTATGTGAGCGAGAGAAAAAAAGGCATGAATAAAATATAAATCAGCAAAATTGCTGAAATAAAATGTATAGTTTTTGTAGAATATAAAGTGGCAGCACTGTCTGCAGCTGATTCGTTTGACCAATTGTTTGCAATCAGAATAAGTCTGTAAGCACAATTAGTGATTTTTTAGATCGGCATTAGTTAATTTGCTTATTCCATTAAGGACACTTACTGTAAAACCTTTCTGATAAGCCGACCTTTTTTGGAATTTTAGGCTTAATTCGGTATATAGCATTGTCTCAAAGAGGTGGGGGTCGGTTTTTAAGGGAGGTTTTCTATCACATACATCATAGTTACACCCTGTTTAAATGTGCCCAAATTCGGCTTCTATTATTCTCTCAAACTGGGGGTCGGCTTAAAAGGGAGGTCGACTTATCAGAGAGGTTTTACGGTAGTCTGAAAATCTTCACTAGCTCCCTGTTTATTTACCAAAAGCATCATTTCATCAATGAATTGAAATCAGTAAAATCTTTTTACAGCTCTATATTGAGATAGTAAATAAAAAAACACAACACACAAGTAACATTTTATGCAACAATGCTTTACTTTACTTGAGAACTTTTGTACATCATATTTCATACCATTGTGTGGAGAACAGAGGAATCTCTAGCTCCTTGTATCATCATCATCATCCTCATCATCATCATCATCACCATCATCATCATCAGACAGGCACGTGTAGATGGCATCTAACCTACACAGCAGACTCTAGGGGCCTTCATAAGGTCTTCTGTAGAAAAGGCCCAAATAAAAAGTTGTATTCAGGTAACATGGCCCCCAAAAAATAAGGTAGGTAGGTCGATTTTTTAAATTTTGTTTACCAAATCTTTTTAAGGATTTGGAGACAAAATTCCTTCGGTTTTCATATGATTTCATTAAAAAAAGTTTCAGGTAGAAAAGGTTTTTTTCTCGTAGAAAAAAAAGCCTTCCAAAAAAAAGAAGAAGATAAAATAGGGTCTCTAGGGATACCTGAACAGAACTCTTTTTTTTTGGGGGGGGGGGGGGGGGGGCTAATGCATCCGGTTCTATTGGACTAAGATGCATTCGGGTATGATATATATTTATTTAGCGAAGATTCTGTATCCACCGGGTTTGGTCAGGGCCGTGCTGACCTTATGTTAATTCGATATAAGGTTTCATCATTGACTTCCATCAGGTTGTCAGGGTCACTGGCTAGTAATCCTTAAGTATGTTCAATACTCAGTGCATCAATTTGGTCTATGGTTAGAATGTTTTAAGGTGTTGGAAAATTGAGAATCCATAGCTAGCCACATATGGATCCTTACAAAATAAAGTGATGTCGAACAAAATTATATATATTTGTATAGATGACCTTTCCTGAAATATTTCTCATGATTATTTCCAGGACAAGTTATGTTTTTATCAAATATGTTGCTTGTAAATGCAGACTTGTTTTGGTAGATTGGGGTTGTTATAGCTAGTAGTGCTGCACCTATTACAGCACAATGTGACATTATTACTGAAATGCCAAATTAGTTTTGCACATTATAAATTCATGACTTAGTGTGATCAGAGGGCTGTACCTAAGATATTGTTTGATATTATAAGATCCATTCCATCTACAATACTCTGATTCCATTCATCAACATCTACCTAGCATTCAACGTCAATGCGCATACATAAAAACCGGCCTCTCTGGAACTTCAGCCAACATTCAATATATATACAACTGTACAATAGTCTCATGGTGCTACTCAGTTAAAGCTGAATGGTCAACCATGAACTGCAAATAATGATAATACTCATCTAGTTGAGGAACACTTTGATGATGCTTCCCTGTTCACTTATATGGGTGTCTGGGATTTAAATCTCCTCCTATATGACATTTTCTAGCCCCAAGTCTTTGGATGACAATTTGTACAAAATACAAACAGCCCATGATTAAAGTGATCAAGGGCATGATTCATTAATGCATTATGCCACCCTTAAAGGGTCACAGATATCCATCACATACCGAGGTACAAGCCGCGCACAGAAACTAATTCTCAATGTGCACCCAACCACAGTATTTTATTTCGGCATGACGCATCATTTAGAAAACTCCAGTCAGAAAAATACAGACCCTTAATCCAATTGGAGCTGAGGAAAATGTGAATTGGTCAAAATCAACATGATTAAGTAGTGAGACTACTGGTGAGGCCCGGGATACCCACCGTCAGTGACCACATACAGTAATGTAGGTTTAAATGCACTGATATTGAATAAATTTTGTCGGTGTTTACAGTTTACCTGAAAATGAAAGTTTGTGAAATTGGATTCTATCAATTACTTCAACTCTTCTGGAAACTTTCAATATAAACAATACAAAACAAATCAATGCTGTAGTCAACCATTTATGGCTGTAAATTGCTTAACTATTAATCGCTCTTAGTGTAAAACTGCCTATATGTCAACAATAAAGTTAATCAAAATAATTTAAATGCCTCAATACTAGTTAGTGAAACAATATAAACGATATATAAAATGTCATACAAATAATACTACATAAAACATTCATTTCCGCTGTGCATAGCAATAAATTATCGGACAAAAAAGTGACAAATTATTTACTAATATTGCAAAGCTATGACCTGGTTATGATTGTTAGCCCTACTGTGTTGCTCCCTTGGAGGCTTAGGTATTGGTGGTGCAGAGGCCGGTCCTCTACACCAACCTCCCCCAGTTATAGGGTAGCAGGCGCCTTACACATAGAGTACAGCCTTTGCTGCAGACATAGAGACACCGTAATCTGTCTGCCAGATTCCCAGCCGTACCGTCTACATGATAGGACCACATTGTGTCTACATTATGTACAGGGTTTATGTGAATGACAGCCGGGGTGAAGCTCTTCATAAGACAGTCCGTCTGCTTCAAGTTTATCTCACCTCGTTTATGAACACGACACTCTTTCACTCGATACTTAGTACAACACGCCTCTCTGTCATGTCCTTAGGAGTGCCGTAAATTCCCGCATACAACTTGCATCCCCAAATCAAGAAACTCCTATAAGCTGAACCTAAAGATTTATATTTAGTAACATTCTATAGTAATAAAAATCCTTGTATGACCAGCGCCTGATATAGGCATGTTTGGTATCAAATGAAAGCTGAGTTTGGTTTACATGCGACCCGGGGGTAGTCCGCGGGAATTTTACGGCATCTCCATAGGACCCTGCACGCACCTTTCACATCTGTGTGCATGCTCAGCATTCAGCCTAGTAGTATGTGAATATACAGGTGAGGCACCCATCAAGTGAAGTCCAGCAATGTAGCCATGTAGAGCTCATCATAGTAACATCTCCTCACCTCGCGTTACAAACATACAGTATGTATAAGTACTTACAGTAATACTCTATACGTAACATGTGGAACCCATTGAAACAATATGTGTAGCCGTAATACTCCAAGTTTGTCTCCCGCCAACAAGATTTAGCGCCCTAGTTTGCTTCCCGCATTACTTTGTGCTCAAATTCAGCAGCAAATTTAGAGATCCTCGGCAACTGGACATGACGATGGTCGGTATGACCTGAAGGAGACTGCAATCCCTGACATGTGACCTCAGGCTGCTGGTATCCAGTAGTGCTGAGTCATCATGGAGGTGCTGAGTCATCATGGAGGTGCTGAGTCATCATGGAGGTGCTGAGTCATCATGGAGGTGCTGAGTCATCATGGCTGTGTTCCACATCCTGCTTCCCTCACAGACACCGCATCACACCATTCTGACACTGCCATTGTTGTCATCGGTAGTTCATCATTTTGACACCAGATGGCAGCAAGATCCAGATGTAGGGTTATCCCAAACTAAAATGCCTCTTTAGAGGGATCCTGAATGCCCGACACGATAACAGAGATGTAAGTTGGGTAGCATCCCTGAAAAGGGTATTCAATTAACCTGAAAAACCCTGTTTTGAGTTTATATTCAAAACAGGGGAGATCCCTGTTTTCAGGGGAATCCCCATTTTATATCCAGGGATACCCCTATCCTCAGGGAGATCCTTGACCCTTACATCTCTATTAGTAAACAGTCCCCTGGATGCAGGCAGCCCTGGATGCAGGCAGCCCTGGATGCAGGCAGCCCTGGATGCAGGCAGCCCTGGATGCAGGCAGCCCTGGATGAATGCAGCCCTGGATGCAGGCAGCCCTGGATGAATGCAGCCCTGGATGAATGCAGCCCTGGATGAATGCAGCCCTGGATGAATGCAGCCCTGGATGCAGGCAGCCCTGGATGAATGCAGCCCTGGATGAATGCAGCCCTGGATGAATGCAGCCCTGGATGCAGGCAGCCCTGGGTGCAGGCAGCCCTGGATGCAGGCAGCCCTGGATGAATGCAGCCCTGGATGCAGGCAGCCCTGGATGAATGCAGCCCTGGATGCAGGCATCCCTGGATGCAGGCATCCCTGGATGCAGGCAGCCCTGGATGCAGGCAGCCCTGGATGAATGCAGCCCTGGATGAATGCGGCCCTGGATGCAGGCAGCCCTGGATGCAGGCAGCCCTGGATGCAGGCAGCCCTGGATGAATGCAGCCCTGGATGCAGGCAGCCCTGGATGCAGCAGCCCTGGATGCAGCAGCCCTGGATGCAGGCAGCCCTGGATGCAGTCTTTGTGTGAGGCGGTAACCAGACAACCCGTGTTAGGGAGGAGACTTGTCGTCTGTGGACCCCATCCTGAACAGGGCGGAGTGAGACTCTGACCCGAAGCTGCTGCCCTTGGACAGCGCGGGTCGCACAGCCTTCACACTCAGCTCTCCGGTCAGGAACTTCTCCATCTTGTCGACACACGCGTCCTGGTAGTCATGGATCCACCTGCAACATGACAACCCGTTAGTCACCATGACAACCGGTGTGCACCTCACCAATGCTGCTTAATCTGGATAACTTGGATTACACGGAACTATCACTGATTTTAGGCAAATTTCCCTTTGTTTACCTCTGCCCGATGAGGAAAATTGGTATCAAAATTGGGGAAAATGTGTGAGAAATTAGTTTGGAAGTCCTATAATCCAAGTTATCAAAACGACATGGCCCAATAAAGGGCCCCTTAAACGTAGGGTTGGTCGAGATACCGGAACACAACTTTTTTTAGGGCTAAAGATGTGGCAGGGATTGGTGCTGACTGACAGGTCATGAATCAGTAATACAGGTTTCCTAAAAACTCTATTTTGATGCAAGTCCTTTTTTTTTGGAACCAAATATTCACAGATGATACTGTCTTGCCTGATGCAGCTCCCCTCCTCCTGGAATAAAGCCAAAGTCCAGGTGTTAGGGGAGGATTAAGGGATGCTACAAACACAGGGGTGGGAATTTGGAAATTCTGTACAAGCCATGAAACAGGTCTGAATGCTGCAAAAGGAAGTGGACGTTTTGGAGACAAAATTTATTTGGTTCGCCGACAACATCTATGAACAATATGTAAAAGGTTTTGTTTTGATACGGTGACGGATGTTGTCAGGTATGAGGATGGTGTGGTTAATACAGGTAATACACAAAGTCTACATCAACCAGGACAGTAAATACACCAGTCTTTTCAAATGACATCTACATGAAGCAATACAAGGTGCTAATGATACATTGGGGAAGGTCAATGATAGCAAGTAGCAAGAGATAATACCTTACAAAATATAACAAGACTTCCTTAAAGACTTATGAAATATATTTAAGTATGTTGAGTTTAGTGAACAGTATGGTGTATTTTTCAGGGGTAGACACCAACAATAGGCGGGACCAATTCAAGTTTGAACCGAAAGTATTCTCAGAATTCATTACAATTTCAGGAAGGTGTTGAAACTTCATGGGAGCTTACTTGGCCACTTCAGTTATGACATATATTGAAAGAGCAAACCCGGTGTATCCATTCCTAATGTTAAGATTTTGTTTTTCGGGCGATTTTTTAAAAAAATTTCCAAAAGAATATTTGTGTGCGGCTTTTTACCGTGAATTAAGTGGAGGGGCTAATATTTTTTGGAGGGGATTTTTTTTTTTTTGAAAGAAAAAAAATTATTTCAGAAAATAATGCAGGCGCCTCCATAAACAATTTTTCTTTTTTTAAAAAGAAAACTTGCATTTCCGAAAATGTGGTGCGGGAAATTCATAGACCAACTTTTTTTGGTGTGGCCTTATGTTAGATTTCTCTTTTGAATCTTTTTTTTAGATTTTTCCACTTTGCGTGGACTACTGAGTGGCCCCTGCCTGGGGAGGTTGGTGTGAGCCCCTGTCTGTGTGAAGTAGCAGGAGGATTGCCTTGGTACAGAAGCTGCAAGGTGGGGTCAGGGCATGGAGTGGTAGCTGCCGCCGTGCGTGCTGCCGCCGTGCGTGCTGCCGCCGTGCGTGCTGCTGACACCCGCGCTGCTGCTGCATTTACTGCGGGGTAGCTGCAGCGTGGTCACGTGACCCTTCATGAACTCCTCCATCTTGTCTATACAGGCCTCCTGGTAGTCATGCACCCAGCTGTAACACAACGGGAACAAGGGCAGCATGAGTCAGCAATATTCAACACAAGGTAACAGGGGCACCATGAGTCAGCAATATTCAACACACTGTAACAGGGGCACCATGAGTCAGCAATATTCAACACCCTGTAACAGGGGCACCATGAGTCAGCAATATTCAACACACTGTAACAGGGGCAGCATGAGTCAGCAGAATTCAACACAGCGGGAACAAGGGCAGCATGAGTCAGCAATATTCAACACCCTGTAACAGGGGCAGCATGAGTCAGCAATATTCAACACCCTGTAACAGGGGCAGCATGAGTCAGCAATATTCAACACAAGGTAACAGGGGCACCATGAGTCAGCAATATTCAACACCCTGTAACAGGGGCACCATGAGTCAGCAATATTCAACACACTGTAACAGGGGCAGCATGAGTCAGCAATATTCAACACCCTGTAACAGGGGCACCATGAGTCAGCAATATTCAACACAAGGTAACAGGGGCACCATGAGTCAGCAATATTCAACACAAGGTAACAGGGGCACCATGAGTCAGCAATATTCAACACCCTGTAACAGGGGCAGCATGAGTCAGCAATATTCAACACACTGTAACAGGGGCACCATGAGTCAGCAATATTCAACACCCTGTAACAGGGGCAGCATGAGTCAGCAATATTCAACACAAGGTAACAGGGGCACCATGAGTCAGCAATATTCAACACCCTGTAACAGGGGCACCATGAGTCAGCAATATTCAACACCCTGTAACAGGGGCAGCATGAGTCAGCAATATTCAACACCCTGTAACAGGGGCACCATGAGTCAGCAATATTCAACACACTGTAACAGGGGCACCATGAGTCAGCAATATTCAACACAAGGTATCAGGGGCAGCATGAGTCAGCAATATTCAACACACTGTAACAGGGGCACCATGAGTCAGCAATATTCAACACCCTGTAACAGGGGCACCATGAGTCAGCAATATTCAACACAAGGTAACAGGGGCACCATGAGTCAGCAATATTCAACACCCTGTAACAGGGGCACCATGAGTCAGCAATATTCAACACACTGTAACAGGGGCACCATGAGTCAGCAATATTCAACACAAGGTATCAGGGGCAGCATGAGTCAGCAATATTCAACACACTGTAACAGGGGCACCAAGGGTCAGCAATATTCAACACCCTGTAACAGGGGCACCATGAGTCAGCAATATTCAACACCCTGTAACAGGGGCAGCATGAGTCAGCAATATTCAACACCCTGTAACAGGGGCACCATGAGTCAGCAATATTCAACACACTGTAACAGGGGCACCATGAGTCAGCAATATTCAACACAAGGTAACAGGGGCACCATGAGTCAGCAATATTCAACACCCTGTAACAGGGGCACCATGAGTCAGCAATATTCAACACACTGTAACAGGGGCACCATGAGTCAGCAACAATCGGGTAAAGGCCGGTCAGACTAGTCGCATACACGGGGAAAACTACGACCCAATATTATAAACTATAGGCACAGACACAGGGGAAGTATGCCAGGTTTTATGAACTGAAAATCGGGGACATAAATCGTGCAGTCTGGCATAGAGCTACAACAAGAAAATTGCATAAAATTGTGCAATTCTCAAAATTGCAAGTGTTGGGCATGTTGGGAGTCTTAGCAAAAATTGGGTCATATATTTTTTCGATTTCTACGACTAGTCTGACTGGACATTGACATAGCAACACCAGGCACTGCATGAGCCGTCCAATTTAAGCAGTTTTATGCAACAATTACACTTGACCTTCTATCAGAATATTTAGTGAATTGAAGCAACATTAAAGGAGCAATATCACCACTCACGCAACTACCACATAGTAGATTAGAACAGTACTAGAATTGTGAGTGGGACACGCTCGGTGATTATGCCGCTTTAATGTAGAAAGAAATTAAAGCTGCTGAAAGAAGGTCTTTGACCGACTTTAACTGTTGCTTAAAGTTGCTCAAATCGTATGTTTCCTGCAGTGGGGACAGTCAGCAACAGTCGCGTAAGGCGGAAACAACGGCATGATGAGGCAGCAACGGTCACACACAGTATAGGGCATAGAACATGTAACAGCATCTCTCCCAACCTGTTAAGGGCCACATGTTGTTTTAATGTACTATGCCCTTAAGGGTTGATATACTCCCAAAAGTTGCTTTAATGCAATCTGCCAACCACAAAGAATTGGAGACTTCTGAAAGAGGACTCTTTGGGAAAAAATAGATCTCATTCTCCACAGCTACTTTCTCTGCTGTGACGTCATCAAAATAAGTCATGGCCGTCATCTGAATGAGCATTGTGTGACAAGCACTAGGGTCTATATGTAACACACTTTGTACAGGCCTAATTAAGACCAGAACAAAAAAAATTGGTCTACAAAATTCCCGCACCATATTTTCAAATATTCAATTATTTGTGGCACACGAGTCTGTGCGCTATAACTGTGACTGTGACTCTCGCAAGTCTACTGAACTCACCAGGTGGGGGTCGACCCCCTCCCCTCCACCTGAGTGGTGACCAGCCACTGGCCAGTCACACTGTCAGAGAACCTCGACCGGAGCACATGGACGCACTATTTTAGACCAAATTTTTATTTGGTGTGGCCTAACAGGGTGTGTCCTATGTGCTGTAACATCCGGAGTCTGACACACCCTAATTAGCGGTTAACTGTATAATGCTCATGTAGGTACAAAAAGGTTTTTGGTTCTGGGGCCACTTTCACATCTTTATACCAAATCTTAAGAAAGTATGGCTCGTAAAAAATGTTTTAGAAGAATTTTCCTGTTATTTTATGTTTTTTCCTCCTAAAAATTGGCTGATGAGAAAAAAGGCCAAAGATAAATTCTACTTATTTTCGAGGTTTCATTGCAATATGTGCTTTATCACGGTAATTCTACCAGTTGTGCAAGGTCTTGCAGTCGTGCTTACGTCATATAGCGGCCATTTATATGGGAGATGTTGATGTGTCTGTATGTAGCACAATGACTTGATGATGTTAATAGACCAGGTGTCTAAATTAGTAAATACTCTGAGATGGATTGAGTAATAGGTATTCATCTTGATATATACATCAGTTAGGAAGTCTAACTAAATGTCTAAATAAAATGGTGGCCAGTTCTGCGCACAGCGCCCCCTTCAGCCTCAGGCAACTTGGACAACACAGGTTTACTTTAATTTGGGGTCTATTTTTATTTTTCTGTTACACAGTGTATTTATATTCATAATGCCTATATCAATTTGTGTCTAAACTTCTAAATCAATCTAACACTTAGAAATACATAAGTCAGAGGGCCTGTCAGCCCAGCGATGGCCCATTATCAGAATTGCCAAGGGTGGGCCATCATTGTAATTTGTTTTAGAACCAATGTATGCATTACCTTCAATGGGCCATGGTTGGTATAACGATTGCGATGGAGTCACTCATTGCTGACATTGGCCCAATATACCCTTGCTACCTGAGGAGTGGGGTCGCCCAACCTATTCTGACATGGCTTTCTCTATTCTATGCATTTCTAAGTATCAATAGAATTTAAAAGTTTACACACACATTTGTATAGGCATTACAAATACAATGTGTAACTGAAAAATGAAAATTGGCCCCAAATTAGCTCCTAATATAAGCCATCATTAAATGGGTTGCTGCATGTAGTGAGTGTTACAGTGTTACCTGATGCCGTTGAAGAAGCAGATGGGCCGCATGTCCTCAGGCAGCTCCTCCGGGGCCGGGAACTGGAAGTTGTCCATGACTGGAATGATGTTACAGCAGCCCTCGATGGCCGCCACTACCTCCTGTAAAATAAACAACACACGTAAACAATGATGTCACACAGCCCTCGATGAAAGATGACACACGTAAACAATGATGTCACACAGCCCTCAATGGCCGCCACTATCTCCTGTAAAATAAACAACACACGTAAACAATGATGTCACAGAGCCCTCGATGAAACATGAGGCACGTAAACAATGATGTCACACAGCCCTCGATGGCCGCCACCACCTCCTGTAAAATAAACAACACACGTAAACAATGATGTCACACAGCCCTCGATGAAACATGACACACGTAAACAATGATGTCACACAGCCCTCGATGAAACATGACACACGTAAACAATGATGTCACACAGCCCTGTAGCAGAACAACACATGTAAATAATGATGTTACAGCAGCCCTCGATGAAACATGACACACGTTAACGATGATGTCACACAGCCCTCGATGGCCGCCACTACCTCCTGTAAAATAAACAACACACGTAAACAATGATGTCACACAGCCCTCAATGGCCGCCACCACCTCCTGTAAAATAAACAATGATGTTACACGCTACCTCCACCCACACAAGACAAACATGACAGACGTACACAATGATGTCACACTGCCCTGTAACGACACAGTATTCACATAAAGATACTTATCCTTATACTCTCTATTGAGACCAGTGCTTTATCTCCAAATATTAATCTAAATTATTTACAGGACAAATATGAGAATTCATGTTTCCTTTCATACCCCTGTGGAATAACTTCTGCAATATATCACAGTCAGGGGCCTTAGAAAATATGATTTATAAAAACAATTTTAACGTTCATAATAACTGAGGAAATTTTGAAACTAGAATTACATATCCTCTACCACTCTTGAGATTATGAATGTATACATGAAACCTAAGATTTAGTTTGGATACTGACGATCAGAAAGACGTCCCACCTAATGCACCCAGTGCTTCTGCTCCATGTCGTTGATGCAGCGGTCCAGGCAGTTAGATACCAATAGTGTAAACGCACCTTATGTAGTCTGTACCCATAGTGTAAACCCACCTTATGCACCCAGTCCTTCTGCTCCATGTCGTTGATGCAGCGGTCCAGGCAGTTGGGTGTGAGTACCAGGATGAAGTGCCGGGCATTACGCACACTGTTCAGTAAGTTGTCATCAAACTTTCCCGCTCGTAACTTCTCAATGTCCAGAAATACCGTAAATCCTCGTAGTTGTAGGTGAACTTTAAGTAAACTGGAAATGGACAAGAAAATGTGATATGAGACTTGGGAATTAGTTTATTAGGTATTGCCTTTGAAAAACTCATATTATTCACTACTAAACATTATTCGTGTATGTAAACTTCTAAAGTCTGTTATTTCCCAACTTAATCAAGTCTGTCCAAACTAATGATAATCTCACCTTCATTATTCTGATTTTACAGGATATGCAATAAATTATTACCATTTCAAGATATTTCCTTGAGTCTAGACTATATCCTTTAGATAATCATTTTAGGTTAACATTCTAGTTAAATCATTTACAACATTGATGCAGTGGTGGTAGTACTGCATGAATCTTGGCATTTAAGCAAGGAGTGGACTGCTCAAAGTCACAATTTAAGCATCTTAAATCTGCTTGAATCAGCGTGTAGTAGCGGAGGCACAACACCCCGTCCATCCTAACCTCAAATCTGCTTGAATGTCAATATGACCTTTTCATGGCATTTACTGAACTTTGCTAAATACATATTTTATATACAGGGATGTGATTTGAAATTTGTAAAAGTGTAGGAGAATTTTAAGTCTCAATATAAGGTAAAGACTATATATGCAGCCCTCAAGTGAGATTGCTTTTGAATAGTTGCGAGCGCAACACAGCGATAAATCGAAGGGGGGGTCTGGTGCATGGCCCTGGACATTTTTGAAAATCTATAAGCCATTTGCTGCATTTTGCTGCATTCTGCTCACCCTGTGACAATGATTAACAGATACCCCCCACCCCTGAAAAAATATCTCAATGGATCTGGACAAATCACAAGGGTGGACTTTTTTGCTCAAAAGTGTAGGAAACCCTACAACTATAGGAGGAATCACATCCCTGATATAAAATGGCCTTAATGTCAATGTCCATGCAGGGTAGAAGTGTCAGCTCACCTGGCGAGTTGCGACCCGGTCGAGCGCCTGTAGCTGATGAAGACGTCCAGGGGGCGGTCCATGGGGGTGTCGAGCATCTCCATACTGAACGGTACGCCTGCAACACTCGGGCATCCTGAGTACACAGTCAACCAGCGTTACCACAACACAACGCACCGTGGGGGGGGGGGGGGGGGGGGGCCACAGATAACACTAGCTACTGGTAGGGGGTCTACTACTACTACTGACTAGAGGATGCCTGTACTCTGCAATCACAGCAGCCAACAGCTTACTGAGGATGGGGCTAACCTATCATTGCTTGTGGTGAAAGAGATTCACCGGGAAAAAGTGACCAATCTCAAAAAAACTTGAAATGTTCAAGTAGAGGCCCCTGATTGAAGGTCCTCTATAGTTAAGTACAGGTCTTTGCGACATAATAAAAAAAACTTGAAGAGAAGGCATCAGCACCTGTGTTTTACAGACTTTCCATGATGAACAGGAAAAAGATACCCCAGCTTTGAGGCTGTGCTTAGTGTAAAGTACAGGTCTTTGCGACATAATAAAAAAAACTTGAAATGAGGGAAAAAATTGAAGGCTCTGATGATTCAGAGAAGGCATCAGCACCTGTGTTTTACAGACTTTTCGTGATGAACAGGAAAAAGATTTGAGACTGTGCTTACTGCTGGCCGACACTTTACAAAGGTAGTCATGTACAATGGATATCCTCCTAGAGTTTGGCACTGTTCTTTGTGAGGTCTGGGGCATTTCAAATTGCTGAATTTCTGACGATTGCACAAGCTCACGTTTGATTTACCAACAATAAAGAATATTTATCCCTCGTGTCCAAAAAAAGAAGAAAATTTGATTACAGTTGTGGAATTATACTACATGAGGAATTTGGTTTGAACTTAAACATTTTCAGCGTATAGCGCTCAGGCCAACTCGAAGAACTTCAAAGGGACCAGGAATTTTACCCAGATTACTGTGAGCTATGGTAGTACAAGTGGATGAATGAGAGACAATGGAACTAGCTTTACAAAATATTAAAAACCAATGAAATCCTCATGGTAGCTCTAGGACAAGGAAAAGGGAGGTACTTTTACTTTTTGTGGACTTTGGGGTTAAAAAGCCTGATGTAGTCTCAAAGATGACAACTGAATTGCTCAGATAAATAATCAAACTGTGAATTACATAATTGAGTCAAGAAACATTTGCATGTACATCATATATAAATAAGGAAAATAGCACTGATATAAAGTGACATATAGATAAAGACAGTCATAATAAATATAATATGGTTCATGATAAAGGTGACAGATGTGACACTACCACCAACAGACTAAAAATCAACGATTCCAGAAGTTTATTAGAAAATGTGATTAAGGGGTGCCGTGCGGTGAGCTTAAGAGAACCAAGGAAACACAAGAGTCTGCACTACTCGACATGCACCCTTTAACAAATAGTGAGGAACTAAATTAGTGACAGAATCAAAAGTGCATGTAGCCTACAAGCAGTTGAGACACACATTGAAGTATATCAATCAGTAGAAGCCCCCCCCCCCCTCCATTCATGTTGTAGCCTTGTGCAGGTGTTAACTACAGACAATATTACCAAATATCCTCCACCAAATTCAAACAATCAGACAGTACGAAAAAAGTGATACCTATTACGAAAAAAGACGGTATTAATTAGAATGTAAAACTTTGGACCAAATCTCTGCCAGGGGAGAAAATGATGAGAACAAGTCACCAAATCACAGAATGGTAATGACAGAATAATGGGTGCCTAATGATGGTTTAACACAAAGGCCTAGGTGTGGTGGCGGAATAAGGAGTGTGTCTTACGTGCGAAGTCCCCAAAAGGCGGAGTCATGGGGACGAGAGCCGGATCTCCTGGTGTCAATATAAAGTAGTCCCAATCATTTCACAAAGTAGTCCCAATCATTTCACAAAGTAGTCCCAATCATTTTACAAAGTAGTCCCAGTCATTTCACAAAGTAGTCCCAATCATTTCACACAGTAGTCCCAATCATTTCACAAAGTAGTCCCGGTCATTTCACAAAGTAGTCCCAGTCATTACACAAAGTAGTCCCGGTCATTTCACAAAGTAGTCCCGGTCATTAAACAAAGTAGTCCCAGTCATTTCACAAAGTAGTCCCGGTCATTTCACAAAGTAGTCCCAGTCATTTCACAAAGTAGTCCTAATCATTTCACAAAGTAGTCCCAATCATTTCACAAAGTAGTCCCGGTCATTTCACAAAGTAGTCCCAATCATTTCACAAAGTAGTCCCGGTCATTTCACAAAGTAGTCCCAGTCATTTCACAAAGTAGTCCCAATCATTTCACAAAGTAGTCCCAGTCATTTCACAAAGTAGTCCCAATCATTTCACAAAGTAGTCCCAATCATTTTACAATGTTCTACAATTTTCTGTAGTTTAAGGTATTGAATGGTTCACGTATGGGAGTGGAGCGGGTATAATGACCCAAGTAACATATTGGAAAAAGTGTTGTAGCACTGAGTTGTTGTTCTCAGGGGTTAAGTCAATGAAGTGAAAGACGGTCTGTAAACCGTTCACAGCACCTTTAACTGTTCCTGGAGATTCGGATATTATCATCATTGATTGCCTTATTTAGCCTGGGAATGTATTTCAAATAGGCCTATTATCAGCTGATTATCTTCTTGTCAAAATCAGAATATGATATAAAAATTAGGAAACAGAATATGCAATAGAAATGAACAAAACTAATCCACGTAAGGACAAAATGTCAACCTCAACAGAGAAAAGGCCAAAGTCTGTAAATGAATGGCTCTAAGTGGGTTTGAATCACTATGAGGAGTGAGGTGGCTGTGTGGATCCCGGTACTGATGCGGTATGATGTGGTAACGCTATGTACAGGTTCAGCATCCATAACCCTTTAAGGACCGCAGAGTGATTATACGCAATTTCCTCTGTTGACATGATGCATAAATGCAGCCTGGGTAACTAACTAGCCAGTGCTGCATAAAAGCATCATGTCCACATTGCAGGGTTGATACACTCTGGTAGGGTCAGCATGATGCATGAATGCAGCCCTAGTGAGTTACTCCCCAGGTCGGCATTCACGCATCATGCTGAAAAACACTGCAGCGTAAAGCACAATGCTGCCCTTAAAGGTTTACTCAATTAATTAGTTCTGTATTACATGTATCTTCTACTATTAGACTCAATGTTATAGAGACTTCATGCATGCATGGTCACAGTACTTGACATGCCTACTATATTATACTGAACACAATTAGGTAAATGGAGTCAAAATTATGTCAAAATTCACTCAAATAAACATATTAAAAATATATCTACAGCTCCAAGCTTTCACTTGCTCAAAATGTTATGAAAACTGACACAAATCCATACTTATCATTAAATCAGTTAGGCCACCTCATTTGGAACTTGGATTTCAGGCTTTTATAGCAAATATCTTAGGGTCTGAGCCATGAAGATATATTGAGGATATATTAAGAAATATCTATCAATTTAGAAGGGCTATTTTTTTCTGGTCAGCATAGATACCTTTTTTTTAGGGGGGGTCAACTTTAAAAAAAATCCCATCAGGAAGGGGTGAAAATATGCCCAAGATCCAATCGGCAGGTCTGTAATCCAAGTTAGGGAGTGGTCATTTGTTAACAACGGGGAAGGGGGGGTGGTGGATTTAGGGGGGAACCAACAAAATTTGGACCCCTTGAAGGAGGGGGAACAAAAAAATTGCACCCTTTTAGTGAAAAAGCTTGCGCGTTACTCTAGCTCAAAGGGGTCGGCTGCGCTCAATTTCAGTTGAGCTGAAGTAGGGGGACCAAAAAAACTTTGCTTGCGCGAAAATCACTGACCCCCCCCCCCCCCAGTTGTTAAAAATAAAATGGCCTTACACATCCACAAACTGTACACAGCTGCGGTCAGGACTTACGTTTGGCAGCCTCGAGTATCTTCATGCGGTGCACCCCGTTGGTGATGTCACAGTCGTAGCGCAGGTGTTCCTCCGTCAGGTACCGGAGGATGTTCTTGTCTACCCCGGCCTTTATCATGTGGTAGGAGTACTGCGCCAGCTCCCCCCCGATAGCCCGCATCCACTCCTCCAGGTGCGTCGGGTCACACGACTGGTAGTCTGCCGCCATCTTAAGTCGCCGCAGCTCTCGCATAAATCTGAAGTTGATAAATAGATTTAAAGATATGTGTGGTGGGTTTATTGTGAACAAAAATTAAAGGAAAGTACTGCTGACTGTTTCAATGAAGGTTTGACATTTCAAACAATAGTTCACCTGAACAAGGGATTATCAAAATAAATGATAATTTATAACAATACCACCTTGCATATACATTTGAAACAGGGCAGAAGAAGACATGGTGGTGGGGAAGTCTAGAATTAAAAAAGAACCAGAAAGGAAACCCTCCAAGCTAAAGCCTAGGAGAATATCTTGTTTAATACTTAAAAATGCCTGACAGAAAAGTACACCCCTTACCTCTGTCTGCCATTGTTCATGTTGGGGTGGTCTCTGAGTACATGTTTTGGTAGTCTCTAAGTACATTCCTCTGTCTGGTGATGGCGTTGTTCATGTTGAGGTCGTCTCTAAGTACATGTAAGGGTTGACTTTAACTGCGTACCTCTGTCTGGTGATGGTGTTGTTCATGTTGAGGTCATCTCTAAGTACATGTTTTGGTAGTCTCTAAGTACGTACCTCTGTCTGGTGATGGCTTTGTTCATGTTGGGGTTGACTCTAAGTACGAACCTCTGTCGTGTGATGGCATTGTTCATGTTGGGGTCGTCTCTAAGTACATGTTGGGGTTGACTCTAAGTACGTACCTCTGTCGTGTGATGGCATTGTTCACGTTGGGGTTGACTCTAAGTACATGTTGGGTTGACTCTAAGTACGTACCTCTGTCGTGTGATGGTGTTGTTCATGTTGAGGTCGTCTCTAAGTACATGTTTTTGTAGTCTCTAAGTACGTACCTCTGTCGTGTGATGGTGTTGTTCACGTTGGGGTTGTCTCTAAGTACGTACCTCTGTCGTGTGATGGCGTTGTTCATGTTGAGGTCGTCTCTAAGTACATGTTGGGGTTGTCTCTAAGTACATGTGGGGTTGACTCTAAGTACGTACCTCTGTCGTGTGATGGCGTTGTTCATGTTGAGGTCGTCTCTAAGTACATGTTAGGGTTGACTCTAAGTACCTACCTCTGTCGTGTGATGGCGTTGTTCATGTTGAGGTCGTCTCTGAGTACATGTTGGGGTTGACTCTAAGTACGTACCTCTGTCGTGTGATGGCGTTGTTCATGTTGAGGTCGTCTCTAAGTACATGTTGGGGTTGACTCTAAGTACGTACCTCTGTCGTGTGATGGCGTTGTTCATGTTGAGGTCGTCTCTAAGTACATGTTGGGGTTGACTCTAAGTACGTACCTCTGTCGTGTGATGGCGTTGTTCATGTTGAGGTCGTCTCTAAGTACGTCAGTAGACACAGTAAGGAGGATGTCCCCGTCCACCTGGGTCTCTGTGAACCGCTCAGCTACGTCCTCAAACCCGACCTAGCAACAAGAAAACAAACAGAATATTAATCAAATCGTCATTACAACTAACAGCTATTTATTTTATAGTAGTTTTGTTGAGAGAGAAGAGAATGAAGATTACTTCACCCAGCCCCAACTTCTATCAGCTCCCTTTTGTTTAAAGATGACCAATGACAAAAGTTATGATAGTACCCTAATGACCGACCTCAACTTAGCGAGTTATGAAATGGATGCAGGTCAACACAGGACCATGATGCCAACTACTTTTTCCATAGTTCTAGAATAATTAAAACATTACAAAATAAATAACACAGTCATGTGTTCCTGGAAGTTGAATCATTATTCCTTCATTAATAATCTGCTGAATCCCAGGAGAAGCCCAGCACGGCGGCTGAGTTGGATTATGACATAAATAGAAGGGTGTGGTTGACCTGATGACGTCTATTCCTGGCAGCGTGTCGTGGCAGTGTGAGATCAGGATAACAAAACCAAACTTGATGCTTCACCTATTTATTTGACATAATTAGCAATATGGCGCTTTTTTTAATGGCAATTTAGTAATATACGAGTTTAATTGCCACAAAATTGTAAAAAAGAAAAGGTTGCATTAAAGGGACATTAATGAAAGTAGTTATTACATCAAATATGGCCCCTGCTTTTGGTAGTGATCAACAGCTGCATTAGCACCTAGTCAATGACCGATAGGCAAGCAACTTGCTGAGTTTCAAATTTGAAGACATTGCTGCCTCGGAGGAGCAGTAAAGGCTAGAACACTCAATGACTGTGAATGGTGAAGGGCCTTTAGTGACCTGTGTTAATGGGGTCTGGTCTCTGTGACTTGGTCCAGTATAAAGCTGCCTGTAGAGACTGGGTATCAGTGTAAGGGTATCAGTGGTATACTGGTAGCCTGTACTACTGATGCTGCACTCAAACTTGTCTGTTTTAGAAACACACTTGGTTTGACCATGGACAAAAAGAGACATTGTCTGCAATTGCCCAAATATCTGGCAGCAGTTTTGTTGCTGTAATTTATCACCTAGTTTCATTTCACAGGCTAGCAAATGACTACATTTTGTAAAGCGCTCCTCTGAGATCAAAGTGGTAATAATAGGACTATGGGTAGTGGTAGGGGCATTGAGGAATGGTAGGACTATGAGTAATGGTAGAACTATGGGTAATGGTAGGGACTATGGAGAATGTTAGGGGCTATGGGTAGTGGTAGGGAGAATGGGTAGTTGTAGGGACTATGGGTAATGGTAGGACTATGGGTAGTGGTAGCACTATGGGTAGTGGTAGGGACTATGGGTAATGGTAGGGACTATGGGGAGTGGCAGGGACTATGGGTAGTGGTAGGGACTATGGGTAATGGTAGGGGCTATGGGGAGTGGTAGGGACTATGGGTAGTGGTAGGGACTATGGGTAATGGTAGGGGCTATGGGTATTGACCAGAGACGGCAGCAAATAGCAGTAGCAGGCAATGTGTGGGGACATTAACTGTAAGCTCCAGCTCACCCCCAGCATGACTCACTGACCCTCCACACTCTCCACCCACACCACAGTACAGCACCAGGCATGGTGAACAGTGGCACACTCTGCTTGGAGCCTGTTTATATTATCAAGACTAGCAGGTTCTAGACAAGGAGGCCTACATTCAAACAGCTGGATGTGGTGGCTGGGTTACCTACGGGACTGGTGGATAACCGGCCATGTCGATGTCACCTTAGATGTAACATGAAGCCATTGCTGTGTGTGCACCTGATACTAGGACCCTTACCTAATTGTGGCAGGAGTCTGTACAGGACTAGGTACCACCAGGACCCTTACCTAGTTGTGACAGGAGTCTGTACAGGACTAGGTACCACTAGGGCAGGAGTCTGTACAGGACTAGGTACCACCAGGACCCTTACCTAGTTGTGGCAGCAGTCTGTACAGGACTAGGTGCCATCAGGACCCTTACCTAGTTGTGGCAGGAGTCTGTACAGGACTAGGTGCCATCAGGACCCTTACCTAGTTGTGGCAGGAGTCTGTACAGGACTAGGTACCACTAGGGCAGGAGTCTGTACAGGACTAGGTACCACTAGGACCCTTACCTAGTTGTGGCAGGAGTCTGTGCAGGACTAGATACCACCAGGACCCTTTTCTAGTCGTGACAGGAGTCTGTGCAGGACTAGGTACCACTAGGACCCTTACCTAGTAGTGGCAGTAGTCTGTACAGGACTAGGTATCACCAGGGCCCTTACATAATTGTGGCAGTAGTCTGTACAGGACTAGGTATCACCAGGCCCCTTACCTAGTTGTGGCAGGAGTCTGTACATGGCTAGGTACCACCAGGACCCTTACCTAGTTGTGGCAGGAGTCTGTACAGGACTAGGTACCACTAGGACCCTTACCTAGTTGTGGCAGTAGTCTGTACAGGACTAGGTACCACCAGGACCCTTACCTAGTTGTGGCAGCAGTCTGTACAGGATCAGGTACCACCAGGACCCTTACCTAGTTGTGGCAGGAGTCTGTACAGGACCAGGTACCACCAGGACCCTTACCTAGTTGTGGCAGCAGTCTGTACAGGACCAGGTACCACCAGGACCCTTACCTAGTTGTGGCAGGAGTCTGTACAGGACTAGGTACCACCAGGACCCTTACCTAGTTGTGCCAGGAGTCTGTACAGGACTAGGTACCACTAGGACCCTTACCTAGTTGTGGCAGGAGTCTGGGTAGGACTAGGTACCACCAGGACCCTCACCTAGTTGTGGCAGGAGTCTGGGTAGGACTAGGTACCACCAGGACCCTCACCTAGTTGTGGCAGGAGTCTGGGTAGGACTAGGTACCACCAGGACCCTTACCTAGTTGTGGCAGGAGTCTATACAAGACTAGGTACCACCAGGACCCTTACCTAGTTGTGGCAGGAGTCTGTACAGGACTAGGTACCACCAGGACCCTTACCTAGTTGTGGCAAGAGTCTGTACAGGACCAGGTACCACCAGGACCCTCATCTAGTTGTGGCAGGAGTCTGTACAGGACTAGGTACCACCAGGACCCTTACCTAGTTGTGGCAGGAGTCTGTAAAGGACTAGGTACCACCAGGACCCTCATCTAGTTGTGGCAGGAGTCTGTACAGGACTAGGTACCACCAGGACCCTTACCTAGTTGTGGCAGGAGTCTGTACAGGACTAGGTACCACCAGGACCCTTACCTAGTTGGGGTAGCTGTACGGGTATAGATGGGTGGTGTGAGTGGGTACCTGAGTGGACTAGATAGTGCTGGTAAGCATGTGAGTGTCCTACTGCTACAGCATAGGCTGCACTGATTGTTGGTAAATAGACACAGCGTTTAGCTTGTCAAGTAGAAGGCCGGTCGTATTCATGGATAGAGCTCACAGTAAATAAATGGCCTAGACATTGAATACAGAGTCAGATCAAACCAATGAGGTATATGTTATATAACACTTTACACAGTGCCTCTGACTTTATTATACCTAGCATATGATAATGCTTTCTCTAAAACACTGAGGCCTGTACGCCCATGGTGTGGCCTATAAAGACTGCATGGCCACGTGTGGGCGTATGGATGTATGCCCACCGCTGGAAGTAGCCGTGGGCATACAGCCATACGCCCACGGATAGGCCTACTATCAGGCTGTGTTTTTATTCAATTTGAAATTACATTGAACTGTCCTGTATGCTGTACTGTCGACTATTTTAAGTATCACCTATAAAACAATAGGATAATTTAGATCATTTTAAGCCGTTTGGCTAGGTATAATTAAGCCAAAACCACACTGTATTGTGTCTGGACTGTTGTATGCCTTTTGTGTATGCCTGTCTTGTATGGCCCTCTCGTGCTGCGCGTAGGCCTACAACAGTCCAGACACATTACGTGGAGTTTTGGGTTAATATTCCGGCCCCCCCCCCAGCAGCACACACAGAGTACAGGTCACTAGGTACTGCTACTTACACCTTATTATGACTCCAGGACCTGATGCTTAACACAGATGAGGAGCTGCCTCACAGGGCAGCAGCCCCTCATCCCATCCCACCTCTCCCCTCCTCATCCAGTGCACTTTGCCTTGTTTTTTCTATCCTTTTTACATGATGTAAGACCATGAGGTGCCATAAGGTCCCTGAAGTGTGGCTGCACCAAGCCAGTGAAGAACTGCACAACATGCAGTCAGTGCTGAGCTCCCAGGTGAGTAACAGAGCCTGCTATACACCAATGCACCAAAAAAGGGTGACTTTTTCATAATAAAGTTGTCTTTACTTTGGTTTTATCAGAATACTCATAACATTGTTTGTAATGGCTATGTTTGTGAACGTCTCATATCAGAAGATTCCTGGGGCTATAATCTTTCTAATGGTATACATTAGAATGCAGGATTTTGAGGTTGTATTTATGTATTTGTCGGTCACGCTTCAGAAATGTTCAAGAAATTTATCAACAACTTTTCTTGCTGCATTGGTCTATAGATGGAGGTATTATACTCCAGGACTGGGGGAGATCATGGGTGTAGGTCTTTATTACTGAGACTTATAGCAGAGCCTGCTAGATAGGGGTAGTATACTCCAGGACTGGGGGAGATCATGGGTGAGGGTCTTTATTACTGAGACTTATAGCAGAACCTGCTAGATGGTGTAGAATACTCCAGGACTGGGGGAGGTAATGGGTGTAGGTCTTTATTACTGAGACTTATAGCAGAACCTGCTAGATGGTGTGTTAAACTCCAGGACTGGGGGAAGTAATGTAGAGTCTTTATTACTGAGACTCATGTTACACCCACCCTAGTCACCACCTGCCACCCTTACATCTCACTCTCAGACATCTCAACCTTAAGGCCTAACTCCACCTCCCTCAGGTCAAATATCCTTAAGGCCTGACTCCACCTCCCTCAGGTCAAATAATATCCTTAAGGCCTGACTCCACCTCCCTCAGATCAAATGATATTCTTAAGGCCGGACTCCACCTCCCTCAGATCAAATAATATCCTTAAGGCCGGACTCCACCTCCCTCAGATCAAATAATATCCTTAAGGCCGGACTCCACCTCCCTCAGGTCAAATAGCCTTAAGGCCTGACTCCACCTCCCTCAGATCAAATATCCTTAAGGCCTGACTCCACCTCCCTCAGGTCAAATATCCTTAAGGCCTGACATCACCTCCCTCAGGTCAAATATCCTTAAGGCCTGACCCCACCTCCCTCAGGTAAAATATCCTTAAGGCCTGAGGGAGGTGGAGGCAGGTGGGGGGGGGGGCAGGTGGGGGGGGGGGGCAGGTGGAGGGGGGCAGGTGGAGGGGGCAGGTGGGGGGGCAGGTGGGGGGGGGGGCAGGTGAGGGGGGCTGGTGGGGGGGGGGGGCATTATTAAGCATTATTAAGCAAGTTAAGTTTCTACAGCAAGTTAAGTTTCTACAGCAAGTTAAGTTTCTACAGCATAAAACAGAAAGCTAGTATATTCCTGTATATGTTCTTCGGTAATTTACGATTAAAATGATTTGTATAATTGTAACCATATTTAATATAGTAATCAGTGCAAACACTTGCTTCATATTTTATTTTTGAATAACAAGATTGTAATCCGATATCCGGGCATGCAAAAATTAAGCCGGGCCTGCAACAAAAATGATCTGCAGGTCCGAATGTCTTTCATGGTGAAAAAGTTTTCGTATAGACTGTCTCTGGTGGTATGGAGGGAGGGAGGCATCCCCACATGTAACATGTTATGACCCAAATAAGAACTGGGCCTTTCTATAAGTACTGTGCCCTCTCATTAGTGCTAGGCCTTCCCATAAGTGCTGTGCCTTTCCTTAAGTGCTGGGACTTCCTATAAGTGCTGGGCCTTCCCATAAGTGCCAGGCCTTCCCATAAGTGCTGGGCCTTCCCATAAGTGCTGGGCCTTCCCATAAGTGCTGGGCCTTCCCATAAGTGCTAGGCCTTCCCATTAGTGCTGGGCCTTCTTATAAGTGCTGGGCCTTCCCATTAGTGCTGGGCCTTCCCATAAGTGCTGGGCCTTCCCATTAGTGCTGGGCCTTCCCATTAGTGCTGGGCTTTCCCATTAGTGCTGGGCCTTCCCATAAGTGCTAGGCCTTCCCATAAGTGCTGGGCCTTCCCATAAGTGCTAGGCCTTCCCATAAGTGCTAGGCCTTCCCATAAGTCCAGGGCCTTCCCATAAGTGCTGATCCTAAATAATCGTCAGGGTAACAGAGATTATGAAAAATAGTATTGCACTTATTACGATGCTCTGCAGTATAAGTGCCGTAGTTAAAATTCACAAGCACCCCCGGGCAGGAATACAGGCCATCACAGTCGACAACCATGATTTCTCCACATACTGTAACCTTTAGAGATATATTGAATTAGGACCCCATGAAAAATAAACATGGTTCTTTATTCCATGATTTAAGGAAATAATAGATTTGATATCCTGAAAAATGCATATTCAACACACAGCATCCATTTTCATTTTGACAGGGAGGTTGGGTTATAGACAAAGATCCTCTGCTTGGAGAATAAGGAACTTGTGTTTGCAGGGGGTAAGACCTGAGGTGCCCCCTGGGGAGTGCAGAACACACTACATCTATTGGCGATTTATCTAAACCTGACTGTTTCTGCAGGAAACTCACAACAGCTGTATCCAATAACAGCAATATATCTGTCACTGCCCATTCACCCCTATACATGAGGCACTTATAGTGTTATAATGCTACTAAGGGGCATGGGAGGGTGAGGGGGGGTATAAACAACCTAAACAACTGCTGTTATAGCAGGAGTGATATCATGGGTAGGGGAGGGGGAGGGTACTTAAAGAGAAAATAATGTGTCGGATGGCACGCTTGGAAGACAACTGCCTACATGCAGTGCTACATTCCCCTTTGAAGGTGTGAGGTTTACGTGCTTGTTGCCCATTCCCCTTTGAAGGTGTGAGGTTTACGTGCTTGTTGCCCATTCCCCTTTGAAGGTGTGAGGTTTATGTGCTTGTTGTCCATTCCCCTTTGAAGGTGTGAGGTTTATGTGCTTGTTGTCCATTCCCCTTTGAAGGTGTGAGGTTTATGTGCTTGTTGTCCATTCCCCTTTGAAGGTGTGAGGTTTACGTGCTTGTTGTCCGGCAGCTGTGGCTATGTCTTCAGGCTTCTTGTCTGGTGATGTACACGGTGTACGGAGAAAGCGTCAACAACCAAACTTCTGATTGATACACATGGTTTCCCAAACAGTGGCTAACTAGTGTCAACAACTAAACTTCTGATTAGTACACATGGTTTCCCAAACAGTAGCTAACTAGTACTTCAAGGTGTGGATGATGTCTGCAGGTATCAGACTCACTGGTTGTCATGATGCAGTAATCCAGCACCGAGAGTAACTTGCCAGCACCACATTGGTGCATCATGCCAGCCCCGGGGGGGGGGGGCACTTGATATATTTTTGACATGGGTGTGCGGCTGGACCTCTGACAACCCTTACCCTTGTTGGGGCGATTTTGATGTCAAAAAGCTACCCTTGTTAGGGCATCTTCGGTCAAAAGTGCCTAGGTTTCGGGAAAAAAACGATAAAATATCCAAGAAGTTACCCTTGTAAGGGCATTTTCAGCCAAAAGTGCCTAGGTTTCAGTAAAAAAAAAAAGCGATAACATTGACCATGTTCGTGTAAGTCTGCTAAATAAATCACCCTCTTGTGGAGAATTTTGTCGAAAACTGCAATATTTTTGGTAAAAAATGACAAATATTGGTGAAAAAAAACAGACATTTTGTAAAAACATAGACCCTTGTTAAGGCGATTTTCATGAAAGTGGACCCTTGTTAGGGCGATTTTGTAGAAAAAGTAGCCTTCCCAGCCGCACACACGGCATGCCAACACAAGGGTGTACTTGTTACAACACTGTAGGGTCTGCATAACGCATGAACGCAGCACTAACAAGTCACTCGTTAAGTGAGAGTCACATAGCAACATGACAAAAGGCCATATCAAGATGCTGGACCTCATTTCTTCTGAAGTGCATCTCGCCAGTGCTGGATTCAAGCACCATGCCGACCCTATGGTGTAGAAATACTCCCGAAGGGTCAACATGATGCACTAATGCAGCACCGGAGAGTTACTCGCCGGGAGCTGCATTGGTGCATCATGACGACAAGTATCATCTTTTAGCGACATACTTAAATGGTTAGGGGACTGGGTTGTACACAAACCCAGTGGGCACAACATTCTGTCCAACGTTGAATCCACGCTGATCCAACATTGAATCAACATTGACAACCATTTATCAATGTTGATTCAATGTTCTGTGCCCACTGGGAAGGGTTGATAATGACATCAGACATCAGGTACAACAGGTGTTTTATTGGATTCTACAAGAACACAGGTGTTCTAACAGCTACTCAGGTGTTTTAACAGCTACACAGGTGTTTTAACAGCTACACAGGTGTTCTAACAGCTACACAGGTGTTCTAACAGCTACACAGGTGTTCTTACAGCTACACAGGTGTTATAACACAATGGTGTGATGACACAGATGGGGCTAATTGGCGGATTGGTACCATTACACCAACTACCTTAGTTCATTCAAGACCATTCCAGGCCCCAGTCTCAGTAGGTGTTGTGTACCAGAGCTGCCTCTACCCTGTGAGGGCCGCATACTGCTGTAATACACTGTGTTTTTTGTCATCCTGATGCAGGAATTACTTACATATTCAAGTGTTCTTTGTTTGGTGAGGGTAAGCGAAAAGTCACATGCCATATATGCGGCATAATCACCGAGCATGTCCCACTCACAATTCTAGTACTGTTCTAGTCTACTATGTGGTAGCTGCGCGAGTGGTGATATTGCTCCTTTAATAAAGGGGGACATGCATCGAATTAATAGATTCGATTGCACTTGATTTATACCCGGTGTTATGCATAGCATTTACATTCGACTCACTTAAGCTCAGCCTATTTCAGGTACCTTAGATACAGCAAACACAGCCTATTTCAGGTACTGTACCTTAGATACAGCAAACACAGCCTATTTCAGGTCCCTTAGATATAGCAAACACAGCCTATTTCAGGTACTGTACCTTAGATACAGCAAACACAGCCTATTTCAGGTCCCTTAGTTACAGCAAACTCAGCCTATTTCAGGTACCTTAGATATAGCAAACACAGCCTATTTCAGGTACTGTACCTTAGATACAGCAAACACAGCCTATTTCAGGTCCCTTAGATATAGCAAACACAGCCTATTTCAGGTACCTTAGATATAGCAAACACAGCCTATTTCAGGTACTGTACCTTAGATACAGCAAACACAGCCTATTTCAGGTCCCTTAGTTACAGCAAACTCAGCCTATTTCAGGTACCTTAGATACAGCAAACACAGCCTATTTCAGGTACCTTAGATA
The DNA here is from genome assembly GCA_947462335.1 of Harmothoe impar. NCBI lineage: Eukaryota > Metazoa > Annelida > Polychaeta > Phyllodocida > Polynoidae > Harmothoe > Harmothoe impar. The sequence continues at coordinate 64,163,674 of OX381720.1, read as the reverse complement.
TAGCAAACACAGCCTATTTCAGGTACTGTACCTTAGATACAGCAAACACAGCCTATTTCAGGTCCCTTAGATATAGCAAACACAGCCTATTTCAGGTACTGTACCTTAGATACAGCAAACACAGCCTATTTCAGGTACTGTACCTTAGATACAGCAAACACAGCCTATTTCAGGTCCCTTAGATATAGCAAACACAGCCTATTTCAGGTACTGTACCTTAGATACAGCAAACACAGCCTATTTCAGGTCCCTTAGTTACAGCAAACACAGCCTATTTCAGGTACTGTACCTTAGATACAGCAAACACAGCCTATTTCAGGTCCCTTAGATACAGCAAACACAGCCTATTTCAGGTCCCTTAGATACAGCAAACACAGCCTATTTCAGGTACCTTAGATACAGCAAACACAGCCTATTTCAGGTACTGTACCTTAGATACAGCAAACACAGCCTATTTCAGGTACCTTAGATATAGCAAACACTGCCTATTTCAGGTACTGTACCTTAGATACAGCAAACACAGCCTATTTCAGGTCCCTTAGTTACAGCAGACATCGGCGCACTGTGTGTGAGTGCACGAGGGGGCACGAGGAACTGGGATATTTATTTACATTCTGTGGTGTGAGGCCTGAAGCAGTGACTCAGGCTCCCCTGGGATGGAGGGGGGGATGGATGGGGAGCCTACTCCCTCCCCTCCCCACACTCACCAGTATATAGCCTACTGTCTCTGTATGTAGTAGTTATAGGACGAGTACCAAGTTGTACGCGAAATACAGTGAAGGCAGCCTATATACTGAATACCCCTACAGCTTGGTACTTCTTTACACTAGCTGTATGTAGTATACGAGAGGTGCGAAATGCTTTGTTCTTTGTGCCTGCTGTGGTAGTAGGATAGAAAGGTTGTAATCCTACGTACTATAGAGACAAAGCCCCCACCATGGATGCATGTCCCTACGTACTACAGAGACAAAGCCCCACCATGGATGTCCCTATGTACTACAGAGACAAAGCCCCACCATGGATGTCCCTATGTACAAAGCCCCCACCATGTATAGTCTCTACGTACATAGCCCCCACCATGTATGTCCCTATGTACTACAGAGACAAAGCCCCCACCATGTATGTCCCTACGTACTACAGAGACAAAGCCCCCACCATGTATGTCCCTACGTACTACAGAGACAAAGCCCCCACCATGTATAGTCCCTACCTACTACAGAGACAAAGCCCCCACCATGTCCCTACGTACTACAGAGACAAAGCCCTCACCATGTCCCTAAGTACTACAGAGACAAAGCCCTCACCATGGATGGATGTCCCTACGTACTACAGAGACAAACCCCCCACCATGGATGGATGTCCCTACGTACTACAGAGACAAAGCCCCCACCATGTCCCTACGTACTACAGAGACAAAGCCCTCACCATGTCCCTACGTACTACAGAGACAAAGCCCTCACCATGTCCCTACATACTACAGAGACAAAGCCCCCACCATGGATGGATGTCCCTACGTACTACAGAGACAAACCCCCCACCATGGATGTCCCTACGTACTACAGAGACAAAGCCCCCACCATGTCCCTACGTACTACAGAGACAAAGCCCTCACCATGTCCCTACGTACTACAGAGACAAAGCCCCCACCATGTATGTCCCTACGTACTACAGAGACAAAGCCCCCACCATGTCCCTACATACTACAGAGACAAAGCCCTCACCATGTCCCTACGTACTACAGAGACAAAGCCCCCACCATGGATGGATGGTCCCTACGTACTACAGAGACAAAGCCCCCACCATGGATGGATGTCCCTACGTACTACAGAGACAAAGCCCCCACCATGGATGGATGTCCCTACGTACTACAGAGACAAAGCCCCACCATGGATGGATGTCCCTACGTACTACAGAGACAAAGCCCCCACCATGGATGGATGTCCCTACGTACTACAGAGACAAAGCCCCCACCATGGATGGATGGTCCCTACGTACTACAGAGACAAAGCCCCCACCATGGATGGATGTCCCTACGTACTACAGAGACAAAGCCCCCACCATGTCCCTACGTACTACAGAGACAAAGCCCCCACCATGTCCCTACGTACTACAGAGACAAAGCCCCCACCATGGATGGATGTCCCTACGTACTACAGAGACAAAGCCCCCACCATGGATGGATGGTCCCTACGTACTACAGAGACAAAGCCCCCACCATGGATGGATGGTCCCTACGTACTACAGAGACAAAGCCCCCACCATGGATGGATGTCCCTACGTACTACAGAGACAAAGCTCCCACCATGTATAGTCCCTACATACTACAGAGACAAAGCCCCCACCATGTATGGATGTCCCTACGTACTGCAGAGACAAAGCCCCCACCATGGATGGATGTCCCTACGTACTACAGAGACAAAGCCCCCATCATGGATGGATGTCCCTACGTACTACAGAGACAAAGCCCCCACCATGTATAGTCCCTACGTACTACAGAGACAAAGCCCCCACCATGGATGGATGTCCCTACGTACTACAGAGACAAAGCCCCCACCATGTCCCTACGTACTACAGAGACAAAGCCCCCACCATGTATGTCCCTACGTACTACAGAGACAAAGCCCCCACCATGTCCCTAGGTACTACAGAGACAAAGCCCCCACCATGGATGGATGTCCCTACGTACTGCAGAGACAAAGCCCCCACCATGGATGGATGTCCCTACGTACTACAGAGACAAAGCCCCCACCATGTCCCTACGTACTACAGAGACAAAGCCCCCACCATGTATGTCCCTACGTACTACAGAGACAAAGCCCCCACCATGTATGGTCCCTACGTACTACAGAGACAAAGCCCCCACCATGTCCCTACGTACTACAGAGACAAAGCCCCCACCATGTATAGTCCCTACGTACTACAGAGACAAAGCCCCCACCATGTATGGTCCCTACGTACTACAGAGACAAAGCCCCACCATGTATAGTCCCTACGTACTACAGAGACAAAGCCCCACCATGTCCCTACGTACTACAGAGACAAAGCCCCCACCATGTCCCTACGTACTACAGAGACAAAGCCCCACCATGTCCCTACGTACTACAGAGACAAAGCCCCACCATGTCCCTACGTACTACAGAGACAAAGCCCCACCATGTCCCTACGTACTACAGAGACAAAGCCCCCACCATGTCCCTACGTACTACAGAGACAAAGCCCCCACCATGTCCCTACGTACTACAGAGACAAAGCCCCACCATGTCCCTACGTACTACAGAGACAAAGCCCCACCATGTCCCTACGTACTACAGAGACAAAGCCCCACCATGTCCCTACGTACTACAGAGACAAAGCCCCCACCATGTCCCTACGTACTACAGAGACAAAGCCCCACCATGTCCCTACGTACTACAGAGACAAAGCCCCACCATGTCCCTACGTACTACAGAGACAAAGCCCCCACCATGTCCCTACGTACTACAGAGACAAAGCCCCACCATGTCCCTACGTACTACAGAGACAAAGCCCCCACCATGTATGTCCCTACGTACTACAGAGACAAAGCCCCCACCATGTCCCTACGTACTACAGAGACAAAGCCCCCACCATGTATAGTCCTTCTCCACTTTTTATCATGATGCTTTACTGGAATGTAATCATGCATCATGCCGAACATAAGTCTTGATACACTCCTGAAAAGTCGACATGATATGCCAATGTTGTACCAGCACGTTAATAGATGTAGTGCATTAATGGCTCAGTCTCATGAGTTTGTAACATTTCAAACGTCTTTGACCGGTGGCGTCTTTGACCGGTGGCGTCTTTGACCGGTGGCGTCTTTGACCGGGTATGTGATTAAAATGAAGAAAAAAGTAGTATATAGTAAAGAAATTTAAGCTTCAACTTCTTCATGTAATAAACAGTCTATGGTTGTTTTACCCAATTAAAAAAATATATTTTAATGCACATATTAAGGGTTCCTTTTGGGCTTTTTTTCTTCAGCAGGTCAAAGACGTCACAGGTCAAAGACGACGCCGGTCAAAGACGTTTCAACTGTTACAAACTCATGAGACTGAGCCAGTAACATAAATATATGAAATATATCAATTTTAGATAATGCCTCGAAATGATGTGTTATAACATATTATACAAAATATTTACCCATTTCTTTACTATACACTACTTTTTTCTTCATTTTAATCACATACCCGGTCAAAGACGGCTCCGGTCAAAGACGGCTCCGGTCAAAGACGGCACCGGTCAAAGACGTTTGAAATGTTACAAACTCATGAGACTGAGCCTAATGCATCATCAAGCCATGAGGTAACCCCCTAAATGCTAAAGGATTAATGTTAGTCCTGTGCCAATTCGCCCACTGATCATGTTATCTATATGTGTGAATACACTAGCTTGATGTTAGCACATAATTGAACTCCAATAAGTCGCATTGACCATTAAAGGGCTGGTTAATTGACAAGGCTTTGTATTTATTTGACATCATGATCACATCAACACGCCGCAGAGGTGTAACATGACAGCGCTGTATTCGTACAACATACCGATATATCAGCAGTGTTAGTTCGGCATGATGCTTAAATGCAGCACTCACAGATTACTCACCAAGGCTGCATGAACGCATCATGATGCCAAAGTGCTTTTTCATCACTGTAAAAAATTGCCCTTTTTGTAGGTGTACAGTAGATTCTACTGTAGGTGTACAGTTCATTGAAGGTAAACAGTAGAATCTAATGTAAATCTACAGTATATTCTACTGTAAATCCATTCTACAGTAGATTCTACTGTACATCTACAGCAGAATCTACTGTAAATCCATTCTACAGTAGAATCTACTGTACATCTACAGTAGAATCTGCTGTGTACCTACACAAACTACTTATAGTGCATGCTTTGGCATCATGGTTATAGGGTTAGGAACTATGCCGGTGGCATGAATCATGACCGGGACACATTGACTGCAGCACGCCTACATTCTGTAACCACCATGACAATGGAGATTTATTCCCCGCGGCTTTGACCCTGGTAATGTTGTCCATTATTTAGTACTCAACTTTTCAACTAAAGTTTCATTTTAGTAACAGACAATTGTTATAATGGCTAATGAACTTTATCACTAATACACTGAATGACTAAACTGAATGAAAGTCAGTTAACAATCACATCAAAACCTGATATAATAAGCATGGTTATTTCCCTCCCAAATATCTATCCGTTCATTTGTCTTTGCTGTTTTCATATTCAGTGTATTCCATTAGGCCAAAATTTAAAAAGGGTTGGTTTCTGGTAACATGGTCTGACAAAGCAGACCCGGTCTTTCGGATTTCTTTTCCTTTTTTTTTTTGATTTTTTTGCTTTACCGGTTTTAGAGTTTTTTGCCGCAAAATCATTAATAATTGTCCAATTTACAAACCAAAAAAAATGGAAAATAGTAATATTTTCTTTAAAAAAAATAAAATTAGGGGGGCCCCAGCACTGTTTTGCTAGACCCGGTCAGGTGACTGGAAACACAACTTTTTTCTTATTTGGCCTCATAGATATAGCGTTCTGTGGGGGTGGGTGGCACTTAGTCACGTACCGGTAGTTAGTCACGTGGGAGACTAAGATGTGGACCAGGTCAGGTGGTAGTATCATGTCCCTCACCTGACTCGCCATTACCGGCATCGGCATCAGCAAATGGAGGATACTTTTTTTTTGTCTTGCGCACATGCGGTCTATATATAAGCTCACAAACTGTCTTTTTCTTTACTAAATCATCTGAGATGAGTTATTTGAAAGTCTGACTGAGAACTACAAATCACAGTGTTTTGAATAAATTGTTGGCCTTTCTTTAGTTGCCATAAAAGTTGGCATCTTGGCTCACATTGACAAGACTTTGATTCATTGTACAACTCACCCTCTCCCATTACCCCTCTATGTTCTTTAACTATGTCGGCATGGGGCACAAAAGCTGCACCAACGATGGATTCACTAGTGTCTCTCTCTCTCCTCTTCCGCATATTTGGAAGGTCCCGTACATGAAGATATGGGGGAAGACAGAGGCGTAGGAAGCAAATCTTCATTGGGGGGTCCAGGAGGGGGGGTGGGCATCTCAACTGGCTTTAAATATCAGGTTCTAAGCATGAACGTGCACCTTGTACTGGAATTGTATGAAAAAGACCTCTTTGAGATCCCATTAGATCTGAGGTGGGGCTCAAGCCACTCTGCCACCATACTTCCTATGTGGAGGGATAAGCTTTTGGAAATGTGTGCATTATAATATAGGATCTTGGGAAATTAGGGGTGGGTCCAATCATATTCGGGCCCCCTCCTCTGTGATTGGGGAGCGACGCCCCCCCCTTCTCCTACACCACTGGAAGAGGTGGTGGGTAGCAGGTTGCATAGTAAGACATAGCTTCCTGATGCCTCATGGACCATTCTCACCTCTGCCAGAAGTCTCACTCTACCTGCATGCCAGAACAAGTCTAACACTGCATGCCAGCAGAAGTCTCTTGTGGTCTCAGCAGACTAGACCACAAGACACACAAACACTGACACCCTCTGTGCCCCATACCCCCTACATGATACCCTGCATCACTAACAACAGCCAAGCACAACCTCAGCTTGTTTGTTGCTGTATGAAAAATGCAAGACATGTGATAGGAGAGTGACACATTCCACAAACTTACAGCCCACCTGAGGCTTGGGAGTGGCCATAATGCATGAACATGGGGTGCTGCATTTCTGTGTGGGCCTTACCTTTTAAACTATAGTCAGTTGGTTATTTTGGCCCTTACCTAGTTATGGATGCAGTTTTGGTAACATCAGGACCCTCATAAAGTTGTTACAGGCGTATGGGTGGCACTAGGGACCAGCAGGACCTTTACTTAGTTGTGACAGGAGTCTGTACAGGACTAGGTACCACCAGGACCCTTACCTAGTTGTGACAGGAGTCTGTATAGGACTAGGTACCACCAGGACCCTTACCTAGTTGTGACAGGAGTCTGTACAGGACTAGGTACCACCAGGACCCTTACCAAGTTGTGGCAGGAGTCTGTGCAGGACTAGGTACCACCAGGACCCTTACCTAGTTGTGGCAGGAGTCTGTGCAGGACTAGGTACCACCAGGACCCTTACCTAGTTGTGACAGGACTCTGTATAGGACTAGGTACCACCAGGACACTTACCTAGATATGGCAGGAGTCTGTACAGGACTAGGTACCACCAGGACCCTTACCTAGTTGTGACAGGAGTCTGTATAGGACTAGGTACCACCAGGACCCTTACCTAGATATGGCAGGAGTCTGTGCAGGACTAGGTACCACCAGGACCCTTACCTAGTTATGGCAGGAGTCTGTGCAGGACTAGGTACCACCAGGACCCTCAACTAGCTGTGGTAGGAGTCTGTGTAGGACTAGGTACTAGACACCATAATGCCACCAGGACCCTTACCCAGGAGTCTTGGTACCACCAGGACCCTTCCCTAGGCAGAGCACCACATACTTTCCCCCTGAGGAGGAGAAGTCTCTGATGTATTATGGCAGACAAACACATAGAGTTGGCAGGCGGGGTGCAGCGCTGCCTCTGGTGCTGTGTTGGTGTTATACACAGTTTATGGGCGGTGTGTTTTTGTTGGCCTTATTGGCTGCTCAGTGCCAGCTGGTGTTCTCAATGGGGCCGGAGCTGGCCGGGGGTTGTTCTTGTACGTCTATCTACAAGCCGCTTTGTCACATGGTCCTGTTTAACCCACTCTGACAGCCAGCCTTTTTAGTCAGCTATGATGACTTTTGTTGTTGGCAGAAGATTGTTAGATTGACTGCAGCACAGTGGTGGTAGTGGCCAGCAAGATGGCTGCCAATTGACAATACAGTTGTTACAAAGGAGTTGCCTGCCTAGTGACAGAGAAGTTACCTACCTAGTTCAACAGGATGGCTGCATAGTTACAGACAAAATGGCTACCTAATTCCAGACAGGATAGTTGCCTCATACCATACAAGTTGGCTGCCTAGTTCCATATTGTCTAGTTACAGACAGGATGGCTGCCTAGTTACAGACAGGATGGCTGCCTAGTTACAGACAAATGGCTGCCTAGTTACAGACCAGATGGCTGCCTAGTTACAGACAAATGGCTGCCTAGTTACAGACCAGATGGCTGCCTAGTTACAGACAAATGGCTGCCTAGTTACAGACCAGATGGCTGCCTAGTTACAGACAAATGGCTGCCTAGTTACAGACAAGATGGCTGCCTAGTTACAGACAAATGGCTGCCTAGTTACAGACAAGATGGCTGCCTAGTTACAGACCAAATGGCTGCCTAGTTACAGACAAATGGCTGGCTAGCTACAGACAAGATGGCTGGCTAGTTACCCACTATAGTGCTATGTGTACATACATTGATTGGTGCAGCAGCGAGGTGCCTTAATGCTACATGGATGTTATTTGATTGAACCGGCAGACAAAGAAGGCCTTTAGTAGAGGCTGCTTGTACATAACAATACGTTATTACAGCACATAGATTGTGGAGGTCTGCCGTCTCCTACCCGGTGTAGACCCCAGCGCCACTTCTACAAACCACTTGTTAGAGTCTACTGAGTTAACAAAATCACAAATAACAAATATATACGCTGTCAAGACTTATTTTTTAAACATTTTCTTATAATTAGAACGCTATTTGGGGTCACAATTAATAGAGCTAATTCCCAGACAAGATTTTATAATGGGTAGGAATAATTCAGACCATATATAGGGTTAGAGTTACTGAGAGATCTGCTGATACACCCCTACTCATGATGCACTCCTACTGCTGATACACTCCTACTGCTGATACACTCCTACTGCTGATACCCTCCTACTGCTGATACACTCCTACTGCTGATACACTCCTACTGCTGCTACACCCCTACTGCTGATACACTCCTACTGCTGATACATGCTGATACACTCCTACTGCTGATACACCCCTACTGCTGATACATCCTGATACACTCCTACTGCTGATACACTCCTACTGCTGATACACTCCTACTGCTGATACATGCTGATACACTCCTACTGCTGATACACTCCTACTGCTGATACATGCTGATACACTCCTACTGCTGATACACTCCTACTTCTGATACACTCCTACTGCTGATACACTCCTACTGCTGATACACTCCTACTGCTGATACATGCTGAAACACTCCTACTGCTGATACACTCCTAATGCTGATACACTCCTACAGCTGTCGCTCCACGTGAGGTCTGTCCGTAGACCCATTGTCCACCTCAGCAGCTATTTCCAGACTTAGTCTAATTAAAAGTAGAACTATTTCCAGCTTCCTAACTCCTACAGCATGAAGGTCATTATATCCGACTTACTGATAGATAAATACAGCAGTCATTAATCCCCATTAATGAATTCCCGATCACCGACTAGCGGTGTATTAATTGCTGTGATTGTGCGTCTTGATTAGAGCAGCGTCTTAGTCCCAGGCCCCTCTCTGACCTTCATCAGGCAATTACAGCTCCACACATAAAACGTAAAGCTGACCCAAAAAGGCGGCGCTGCTCGGGCGACATCCAGTCATTGTCCTATTGCTGTCAGAACAAAGCGTCATTGGGAATGTCCTTGATGAAAGTCAACGGGTAATTAAGTAGTAGTCTAACACTGAGTTAAGGAGACGGAGAGAGGAGGATGGACAGGGGAGGGTTGTGTCCACTTGTCTGCCCCACCAGGGTTATTGTTAGTGCCTGGGGAGTTAACCCTATATGGGTGGCATGTTGCTAAAGGATGATATTTGTCTACGTGATGCACCAACTCAGCCCCGGTAAGTAACTCGCTAGTGCTGCATTGGTGCATCATGCCGACCCTTTGGTAGTGCCGCTAACCCATATAGTCGACATGATACTTGAATGCAGCACTGGCAAGCTACTCACCAGTGCTGCATTCATGCATCATAAGGACCAAGGGCCTGATGCATTAATGCATGCTGGGTTGACTAGTGCCTCTATATGCAGCTGAGGCAGGCAGGGTGGCAGTGTGTACCTCCAGCAGGCACGCTGGAGTTGTTAGACAGCTATTAATGTTGTCAGAGGAGCATCACCGCTCAAGTAAATATCAATTCTAAAATAACAGGGTAAAATTGTTTGCCTTCCATGAACTCTTTCATGATAACATGTTGTCCTTGAATGTTAAAGCATCATTTATGTTAATAATAAGGCAACAATGCGGTGCTGGTGAGTAACCCCTCAGCAGCAGTGTGTTGCTGTATTGTACCAAAGGGAGCGTCTCAAACCCAGGTGAAGGCAACCCGGGCAGCATGTATCATGAGGGCAATGGACATCTCACATTAAAGCCCTATGCGGTCCTTTAAGGGTTCTGCGGGACCACAGGGTTTTATCATGCTGCCACTAATGTGGTCAGAGAATGCTTCATTAAAGATCAAGTCTAAAATAGATGTGAGACTTGGATGGGGTGAGTTATCTGCCTCTCAACAGGCTCTAACAGGCTGGGGGCTGGGAGGGTCAAATGAAAACGACAGCTTACCCGATGTCCTATACTTAAAGGTAAGCGCTGTGATGCTTACAGGGATTGTTCTGCCAATCAATAGCATGCAAAGTGGATGCTGTACCTAACCCTGAGTCAGCCCCACAACACTTCCCTATAGTGGGTGCTGTACCACTGTAACCCTGAGTCAGTCCCACAACACTTCCCTATCGTGGGTGCTGTACCTAACCCTGAGTCAGTCCTACAACACTTCCCTATAGTGGGTGCTGTACCTAACCCTGAGTCAGTCCCACAACACTTCCCTATCGTGGGTGCTGTACCTAACCCTGAGTCAGTCCCACAACACTTCCCTATCGTGGGTGCTGTACCTAACCCTGAGTCAGTCCCACAACACTTCCCTATCGTGGGTGCTGTACCTAACCCTGAGTCAGTCCCACAACACTTCCCTATAGTGGGTGCTGTACCTAACCCTGAGTCAGTCCCACAACACTTCCCTATAGTGGGTGCTGTACCACTGTAACCCTGAGTCAGTCCCACAACACTTCCCTATAGTGGGTGCTGTACCCTGAGTCAGTCCTACAACACTTCCCTATAGTGGGTGCTGTACCCTGAGTCAGTCCCACAACACTTCCCTATAGTGGGTGCTGTACCCTGAGTCAGTCCCACAACACTTCCCTATAGTGGGTGCTGTACCTAACCCTGAGTCAGTCCCACAACACTTCCCTATAGTGGGTGCTGTACCTAACCCTGAGTCAGTCCCACAACACTTCCCTATCGTGGGTGCTGTACCTAACCCTGAGTCAGTCCCACAACACTTCCCTTTAGATCTCTGTCCTGGGAGCCTCGTGATTGGCTACACTCTTGGTTTACAGATACCGGGCCGTATAGCTGGGGTAGGAACGACGTAAACACCTACCTTACTCTGTCTGCTGTTATAGACAAAGCCACTCACCTGGAAGACAGAAAACATGACCATTAAGTAACATACTTTATAATGGCATTATCATTATCATGTTTAATGTTAATAGAAGATGCACATTGCAGAGCCCATACAGGACAGCAACATATTGACAGTTGCATGGGAACCTTATAATGATTGCAATAATCTCAATTTCCTTGTGAAAAAGTTGCTTCTTTGTAACAATTCCTGCACAATAATAAGCTTTATTGGTTAACTTGCCAATCTGGACTGGAAACCCAGATCTACAAGGACATCACACCTAAGATGGTTTTGGAGTTTTATTTCATTGAGATATCTCCTCAATCATGCTAAGCCCACCAAAATAGGAAAATTGTCTTTGTCATAATCTACTGTAAGGAAAAGGACTTGATGGACAATCTGCCATGATGCACTAATCAGCCCTTATCAGTTGCTGTCCTGAGACACTTTAATACGGTCACCTCTTCATGCAAGATCCACTTAAGATCCAGCCCTGGACAAGATTGAGAAGAAAGGGATGAAGAAAAAGAACAAGAACGACTGAATGGAGCTTCAGTTAGAGGCTATTGGCAGCGTCAGGTGTGACAGCCACACCGCCTCACCTCCACACACAAACCTACACAGCGACAGGCAGCCCGTGTCATGTGATGTACGCAGTCCCCTCACCCAACCTGCCTCTTCACATCAGTACTTGTTTCTCTGCCCCAACCTGCCTCTTCACATCAGTACTTGTATCTCTGCCCCAACCTGCCTGTTCACATCAGTACTGGTATCTCTGCCCCAACCTGCCTGTTCACATCAGTACTTGTATCTCTGCCCCAACCTGCCTGTTCACGTCAGTACTTGTATCTCTGCCCCAACCTGCCTGTTCACGTCAGTACTTGTATCTCTGCCCCAACCTGCCTGTTCACGTCAGTACTTGTATCTCTGTCCCAACCTGCCTCTTCACACCAGTACTTGTATCTCTGCCCCAACCTGCCTGTTCACGTCAGTACTTGTATCTCTGCCCCAACCTGCCTGTTCACGTCAGTACTTGTATCTCTGCCCCAACCTGCCTGTTCACGTCAGTACTTGTATCTCTGTCCCAACCTGCCTCTTCACACCAGTACTTGTATCTCTGCCCCAACCTGCCTGTTCACATCAGTACTTGTATCTCTGTCCCAACCTGCCTCTTCACACCAGTACTTGTACCTCTGCCCCAACCTGCCTCTTCACATCAGTACTTGTATCTCTGCCCCAACCTGCCTCTTCACACCAGTACTTGTATCTCTGTCCCAACCTGCCTCTTCACACCAGTACTTGTACCTCTGCCCCAACCTGCCTGTTCACGTCAGTACTTGTATCTCTGCCCCAACCTGCCTCTTCACATCAGTACTTGTATCTCTGCCCCAACCCGCCTTTTCATAATTCAGTATTTGTATTTCTGCCCTAACCTAGATGTTAACATCAGTAAGGTCAGATGAGACATGAACATTAAGATGCGGCTGAAGGGTTGTCTGATGACAAGTTTTGTTGGTGAGTCCTCATCTACTGTCGTGAGGATGGAAGTACCTTTTCTGCATGGCTAGTCACTGTATGGTTAGGGCACAATAGACTAATCTATCCTCCATGCAGATATCCACATGGGGGAGGAGCTACTTTATAAATCACATTTGGTAAATGCTGTATTGTGCGGCTTCAAGTTTGTCCAAAGGACTACTTTTTGTCTGCGTATGTACATTGTGAGTGATGGGGTTAGAAGGTAGAACTACTTCTTGTGTCTGTATATGAGTAAGTCGTCCATGCAGCCTCCCTGTGAGCTGCTCAGTGAGCGCTGTACGGTGCCCATGTGACATGTGACAGGACAGCAGCTCTGTAAGCTGCCCAGTGAGCTGCCCCCTTAGTTACCTTAGTTACAGAGGTTGTCTATGGAGACCGCTCTGTAAGCTGCCCAGTGAGCTGCCCCCTAAGTTACCTTAGTTACAGAGGTTGTCTATGGACACCGCTCTGTAAGCTGCCCAGTGAGCTGCCCCCTTAGTTACCTTAGTTACAGAGGTTGTCTATGGAGGCCGCTCTGTAAGCTGCCCAGTGAGCTGCCCCCTTAGTTACCTTAGTTACAGAGGTTGTCTATGGAGGCAGCTCTGTAAGCTGCCCAGTGAGCTGCCCCCTTAGTTACCTTAGTTACAGAGGTTGTCTATGGAGACCGCTCTGTAAGCTGCCCAGTGAGCTGCCCCCTTAGTTACCTTAGTTACAGAGGTTGTCTATGGAGACCGCTCTGTAAGCTGCCCAGTGAGCTGCCCAGTGAGCTGCCCCCTTAGTTACCTTAGTTACAGAGGTTGTCTATGGAGGCCGCTCTGTAAGCTGCCCAGTGAGCTGCCCCCTTAGTTACCTTAGTTACAGAGGTTGTCTATGGAGACTGCTCTGTAAGCTGCCCAGTGAGCTGCCCCCTTAGTTACCTTAGTTACTGTCTGACGTGAAGTAACGTTCTACTTTGTTACCTGGCATGTTTTCAGCCGCCTTACTATTCACAGGGGAACATTCTAAGAATACTGTCACTTTAAATCCACACCTCAGTCCACTCGACTCCCCTGCGCAGGGCATTTTGAGAGCGTTGTACTTGCCATAATACTGTACAAAGATCTACTTTCTTCCCGTGTAATACGTTCTCCTCTGTTACCGGGTCTCCTGGTTGTTGATGAACATGCCTGGGTCTGTCTGCATCTGCGCTGTGAGGGCTTTCTAGCCATTTGATCTAAAGTCTGAATTGTGTGGAGAATATCACTTTCCATATACCTTGGTGCCCTGAACAAGCTAACAAAAAACATGTTATTTTACGTCGAAATAACGTTTTAAACGTCATATATAACGTTTTGCCATAGTAAGTAGCCTTAGAGAAACGTTATATAACATTATAAAATGTTGTATAACGTTTTTTTGTGTACTGGGGACACCCTTCTGCCCTGAGGGACGCTGTCAGAGCCTCGTACTTCAAGGCACACAGAAACATGACCTGGGAGCACCACCAGTGGCAATAATGGCCTAATTGTTAATTGTACCATTCACAAAAATGCCTTCACAATACTTGACTTTATCACCGACCATAATGGCCTAATACCTAACTTAGTCACCGACCATAATGACATAACAGCTACCATTGTGCTTAGCCCTTTAAAGGCAGATGTCACTAAAAGATAACATTTGTTGTCATGGTGCACCAATGCAGCCCTGGCAAGTAAGCATCATAGGTGCCTCAACCCCATAGGGTCTGCATGATGCTTGTATGCAGCATTGGCAAGCTACTCGCCAGGGCTGCATTCATGCATCATGACGACCATGGTCATGATGCCGTCCGTACAGAGTTAGTGCCTGGTGACGGGGCGGGTGTGAGGCCGGTGTGTGGTGTGGGCTGCCACTCTGTGTAGTGGTAACCTGAAGGTGCCGCACCAGGGTAACCCTGTAAGGATGGCATCATGCCTCAATGCATCATGCTACTGGTTGTCATGATGCATGAATACAGCCCTGGGGAGTAGCTCATCAGTGCTGAGACACTCCTGAAGGGTTGGCATGAAGCACCAATGCAGCACCGGTGAGTCACTCGCTGGGGCAGCATTGGTGAACCATGGTGACAAATGTCATCTTTTAGTGACATGCCTCCCTTAAAGGGTTAAGAACGCAACCACCACTGACACAGATCCCTCTGACAAAGGTAAGTGCAGGTCTGGTCCTGACTAGCCCTCTACCACACACACACACACACACACACACACACACACACACAGGTCCTGGTGATGGTGGGCTGCAGACAGTGCAGCTGCAACAAAGGAGGCCCCAACAAAACCTGCAATGTCAGAATATATAATGAGTCATTTTGAAGATATCCAGTAGTTCTTTGTGATATCGATCCTTTGTATACACATGTATACCCTACATGTCAGTGGAAGTGGCTGGTGGGTGCATGCCGGTACCAGGACTCCCTAACTAGATATAAACCATTGTGATATCGAAAACTCTGAAGTTCGGAAACATCGAGAAGAATCTAATTTTCTCATTGCGGAAGTAATCAGCCTATGT
Source organism: Harmothoe impar (assembly GCA_947462335.1). Lineage (NCBI taxonomy): Eukaryota > Metazoa > Annelida > Polychaeta > Phyllodocida > Polynoidae > Harmothoe > Harmothoe impar. Next base: position 64,148,198 of record OX381720.1, on the reverse strand, counting down.
TAATCCTCTACGACTGTGTAGCAATGTGGTGCTGGTCCTACTTAGACCCTACATCATGTGACTGTGTGGCTGTGTGGTGCTGGTCCTACTTAGACCCTACATCATGTGACTGTGTGGTGCTGGTCCTACTTAGACCCTACATCATGTGACTGTGTGACTGTGTGGTGCTGGTCCTACTTAGACCCTACATCATGTGACTGTGTGACTGTGCGGTGCTGGTCCTACTTAGACCCTACATCATGTGACTGTGTGGTGCTGGTCCTACTTAGACCCTACATCATGTGACTGTGTGACTGTGCGGTGCTGGTCCTACTTAGACCCTACATCACGTGACTGTGTGGTGCTGGTCCTACTTAGACCCTACATCATGTGGCTGTGTGACTGTGTGGCGCTGGTCCTACTTAGACCCTACATCATGTGACTGTGTGGTGCTGGTCCTACTTAGACCCTACATCATGTGACTGTGTGGTGCTGGTGCTACTTAGACCCTACATCACGTGACTGTGTGGTGCTGGTCCTATTTAGACCCTACTTCATGTGACTGTGTGACTGTGTGGTGCTGGTCCTACTTAGACCCTACATCATGTGACTGTGTGACTGTGCGGTGCTGGTCCTACTTAGACCCTACATCACGTGACTGTGTGGTGCTGGTCCTACTTAGACCCTACATCATGTGGCTGTGTGACTGTGTGGCGCTGGTCCTACTTAGACCCTACATCATGTGACTGTGTGGTGCTGGTCCTACTTAGACCCTACATCATGTGACTGTGTGGTGCTGGTCCTACTTAGACCCCACATCACGTGACTGTGTGGTGCTGGTCCTACTTAGACCCCACATCACGTGACTGTGTGGTGCTGGTCCTACTTAGACCCTACATCATGTGACTGTGTGGTGCTGGTCCTACTTAGACCCTACATCATGTGACTGTGTGACTGTGTGGTGCTGGTCCTACTTAGACCCTACATCATGTGACTGTGTGGTGCTGGTCCTACTTAGACCCTACATCACGTGATTGTGTTACTGTGTGGTGCTGGTCCTACTTAGACCCCACATCACGTGACTGTGTGGTGCTGGTCCTACTTAGACCCTACATCATGTGACTGTGTGGTGCTGGTCCTACTTAGACCCTACATCATGTGACTGTGTGACTGTGTGGTGCTGGTCCTACTTAGACCCTACATCATGTGACGGTGTGACTGTGTGGTGCTGGTCCTACTTAGACCCTACATCATGTGACTGTGTGGTGCTGGTCCTACTTAGACCCTACATCATGTGACGGTGTGACTGTGTGGTGCTGGTCCTACTTAGACCCTACATCATGTGACTGTGTGACTGTGTGGTGCTGGTCCTACTTAGACCCTACATCATGTGACTGTGTGGTGCTGGTCCTACTTAGACCCTACATCATGTGACTGTGTGGTGCTGGTCCTACTTAGACCCTACATCATGTGACTGTGTGGTGCTGGTCCTACTTAGACCCTACATCATGTGACTGTGTGGTGCTGGTGCTACTTAGACCCTACATCACGTGACTGTGTGGTGCTGGTCCTACTTAGACCCTACATCATGTGACTGTGTGGTGCTGGTCCTACTTAGACCCTACATCATGTGACTGTGTGGTGCTGGTCCTACTTAGACCCCACATCACGTGACTGTGTGGTGCTGGTCCTACTTAGACCCCACATCACGTGACTGTGTGGTGCTGGTCCTACTTAGACCCTACATCATGTGACTGTGTGGTGCTGGTCCTACTTAGACCCTACATCATGTGACTGTGTGACTGTGTGGTGCTGGTCCTACTTAGACCCTACATCATGTGACTGTGTGGTGCTGGTCCTACTTAGACCCTACATCACGTGATTGTGTGACTGTGTGGTGCTGGTCCTACTTAGACCCCACATCACGTGACTGTGTGGTGCTGGTCCTACTTAGACCCTACATCATGTGACTGTGTGGTGCTGGTCCTACTTAGACCCTACATCATGTGACTGTGTGACTGTGTGGTGCTGGTCCTACTTAGACCCTACATCATGTGACGGTGTGACTGTGTGGTGCTGGTCCTACTTAGACCCTACATCATGTGACTGTGTGGTGCTGGTCCTACTTAGACCCTACATCATGTGACGGTGTGACTGTGTGGTGCTGGTCCTACTTAGACCCTACATCATGTGACTGTGTGACTGTGTGGTGCTGGTCCTACTTAGACCCTACATCATGTGACTGTGTGGTGCTGGTCCTACTTAGACCCTACATCATGTGACTGTGTGGTGCTGGTCCTACTTAGACCCTACATCATGTGACTGTGTGGTGCTGGTCCTACTTAGACCCTACATCATGTGACTGTGTGGTGCTGGTGCTACTTAGACCCTACATCACGTGACTGTGTGGTGCTGGTCCTACTTAGACCCTACATCATGTGACTGTGTGGTGCTGGTCCTACTTAGACCCTACATCATGTGACTGTGTGGTGCTGGTCCTACTTAGACCCTACATCATGTGACTGTGTGGTGCTGGTCCTACTTAGACCCTACATCATGTGACTGTGTGGTGCTGGTCCTACTTAGACCCTACATCATGTGACTGTGTGACTGTGTGGTGCTGGTCCTACTTAGACCCTACATCACGTGACTGTGTGGTGCTGGTCCTACTTAGACCCTACATCACGTGACTGTGTGGTGCTGGTCCTACTTAGACCCTACATCATGTGACTGTGTGACTGTGTGTTGCTGGTCCTACTTAGACCCCACATCACGTGACTGTGTGGTGCTGGTCCTACTTAGACCCTACATCATGTGACTGTGTGGTGCTGGTCCTACTTAGACCCTACATCATGTGACTGTGTGACTGTGTGGTGCTGGTCCTACTTAGACCCTACATCATGTGACTGTGTGACTGTGTGGTGCTGGTCCTACTTAGACCCTACATCACGTGACTGTGTGGTGCTGGTCCTACTTAGACCCTACATCACGTGACTGTGTGGTGCTGGTCCTACTTAGACCCTACATCATGTGACTGTGTGGTGCTGGTCCTACTTAGACCCTACATCATGTGACTGTGTGGTGCTGGTCCTACTTAGACCCCACATCATGTGACTGTGTGGTGCTGGTCCTACTTAGACCCCACATCACGTGACTGTGTGGTGCTGGTCCTACTTAGACCCTACATCATGTGACTGTGTGACTGTGCGGTGCTGGTCCTACTTAGACCCTACATCATGTGACTGTGTGGTGCTGGTCCTACTTAGACCCTACATCATGTGACTGTGTGACTGTGTGGTGCTGGTCCTACTTAGACCCCACATCACGTGACTGTGTGGTGCTGGTCCTACTTAGACCCTACATCACGTGATTGTGTGACTGTGTGGTGCTGGTCCTACTTAGACCCCACATCACGTGACTGTGTGGTGCTGGTCCTACTTAGACCCTACATCATGTGACTGTGTGGTGCTGGTCCTACTTAGACCACACATCATGTGACTGTGTGGCGTTGGTCCTACCTACACCCTACATCATACACGTCTGTGGTAGCCCCTGGTGCCTGCATGCCAGTACTCCCTCACTAGACGCCGACCTTTCACTTCCTGGTGTTGAGTAATTAGCAGTTACCGCTTCCTAACCAGGCCTCTTCTGCAACCACGCCCAAACATTTAACAACAACATGTCTAAATGGTGACATTTGTTGTCATGGTGGGCTAAGGCAGCACCAGCCAGATTACTCACCAATGCTGCATTGGGGCACCGCACCGACCCTTCGGAAGTGTCTGAACCCTGTAGGGTAGGCGTGATGTTTGAATATAGCCCTAGTGAGTACTCACCAATGCTGCATTCATGCATCAAGATAACTAAGGGTGATGCATTAAGGCATTATGCCGTCCTTACAGGGTTAATCAGTCCTTCTCTGAAACCACTCCTTAACCATTTAACGACAGCATTACACCACAAGGCTCCATGTTTAGGTGTCATCATGATGCAACAGCCACGTGCTAGCGAATAACTTACTACACTAGTTTGCTGTATCATGCCCACCCTTCAGCATCAATCCCCTAGTGTTGGCATGCTGGACATGGTACGGGCGCGTGTTCAGGGACCTGTAATAAGGTAACAAGGTGTACAAGGGTTACAGCCCGGTGTGTGCTGGCCGCAACACTTCCCATTTCCTGGTACACCTTCTGCACTTTCAGCCTTCCTTCTGCCTACAGTGGGTCCGGTACAGGCCGGCCTCCCCCCGGTACAGGCCGGCCTCCCCCCGGTACGGGCCGGCAGTGGGTCCGGTACGGGCCGGCCTCCCCCCGGTACGGGCCGGCAGTGGGTCCGGTACGGGCCGGCCACCCCCCGGTACAGGCCGGCAGTGGGTCCGGTACGGGCCGGCCTCCCCCCGGTACAGGCCGGCAGTGGGTCCGGTACGGGCCGGCCTCCCCCCGGTACGGGCCGGCAGTGGGTCCGGTACGGGCCGGCCTCCCCCCGGTACGGGCCGGCAGTGGGTCCGGTACGGGCCGGCCTCCCCCCGGTACGGGCCCCCAGTGGGTCCGGTACGGGCCCCCAGTGTGTCCGGTACGGGCCCTGCAGTGGGTCCGGTACGGGCCCTGCAGTGGGTCCGGTACGGGCCGGCCTCCCCCATACCCTCTGGATGTCTCTGTTTACAGACATCACTTATTTCAGATGTTAGCTGTTATTTATGCGCGAGTCATAAGATTACATCAAAGCCACTTTGTGTGAATCTACTTGGGGTGAATTAGAATCCTCCCCATACATCCGGTGCAATCGACTAATACTCTTTGACTTCACTGGATTGCATGGAGGACCGGCCTGCATACCTACTAATGGAGTCATTCATTCTCTTCAATTTCTTAGCTGTTGAGCACCTAGCCATCTACTGTTGGACAGAGTATAACTCTGCACTATAGAGCTATAGGAAGCCATCTGCTGAAGGACAGAGTATAACTCTGCACTATAGATCTATAGGAAGCCATCTGCTGTTGGACAGAGTGTCTCTACACTATAGAGCTATAACGGGCCACCCCAGTGTGGACAGCTAAAGGTTAGCGCGGCTAAATGCGACTGTTTGTTTACACTATGGTCTGTTTTGTAGCGAATTAGAGGTTTCAGATGACGTGGGATGTCACACCGACTTCCTTTACTGCGGTCACTTTGTACCTCAGTTAGCCGGAAGAGAAAACTGCCGAATGAATGATATGTTATTGTTTTTAAACACAGATTGGGTGGAAATATGTATTTATAGCCCAAATATTATACTGACGGTAGCAGTAAAGGAGCAAACCTAACAAATCATATTTAAGTCCTTAATTCAGATGTTGTTTGTCTTAAATGAACTGACTCATTGAGTTAAAGGCTTCTTACTTTAGCTAGAAAGCTGAATACTGTTTAAAATAGAAAAGTGCCAAGGGGACCATAACCACATTAACTTTAACTAGCACCTGACTAGTCTGGGACCATAACCACATTAACCTTAACTAGCACCTGACTAGTCTGGGACCATAACCACATTAACCTTAACTAGCACCTGACTAGTCTGGGACCATAACCACATTAACTTTAACTAGCACCTGACTAGTCTGGGACCATAACCACATTAACCTTAACTAGCACCTGACTAGTCTGGGACCATAACCACATTAACTTTAACCAGCACCTGACTAGTCTGGGACCATAACCACATTAACCTTAACCAGCACCTGACTAGTCTGGGACCATAACCACATTAACCTTAACTAGCACCTGACTAGTCTGGGACCATAACCACATTAACCTTAACTAGCACCTGACTAGTCTGGGACCATAACCACATTAACCTTAACTAGCACCTGACTAGTCTGGGACCATAACCACATTAACCTTAACTAGCACCTGACTAGTCTGGGACCATAACCACATTAACCTTAACCAGCACCTGACTAGTCTGGGACCATAACCACATTAACCTTAACTAGCACCTGACTAGTCTGGGACCATAACCACATTAACCTTAACTAGCACCTGACTAGTCTGGGACCATAACCACATTAACTTTAACTAGCACCTGACTAGTCTGGGGACCATAACCACATTAACTTTAACTAGCACCTGACTAGTCTGGGGACCATAACCACATTAACTTTAACTAGCACCTGACTAGTCTGGGACCATAACCACATTAACTTTAACTAGCACCTGACTAGTCTGGGGACCATAACCACATTAACTTTAACTAGCACCTGACTAGTCTGGGGACCATAACCACATTAACTTTAACTAGCACCTGACTAGTCTGGGGACCATAACCACATTAACTTTAACTAGCACCTGACTAGTCTGGGACCATAACCACATTGACTTTAACTAGCACCTGACTAGTCTGGGGACCATAACCACATTAACTTTAACTAGCACCTGACTAGTCTGGGGACCATAACCACATTAACTTTAACTAGCACCTGACTAGTCTGGGACCATAACCACATTAACTTTAACTAGCACCTGACTAGTCTGGGACCATAACCACATTAACTTTAACTAGCACCTGACTAGTCTGGGACCATAACCACATTTACTTTAACTAGCACCTGACTAGTCTGGGGACCATAACCACATTAACTTTAACTAGCACCTGACTAGTCTGGGACCATAACCACATTAACCTTAACTAGCACCTGACTAGTCTGGGACCATAACCACATTAACTTTAACTAGCACCTGACTAGTCTGGGGACCATAACCACATTAACTTTAACTAGCACCTGACTAGTCTGGGACCATAACCACATTAACCTTAACTAGCACCTGACTAGTCTGGGACCATAACCACATTAACTTTAACTAGCACCTGACTAGTCTGGGGACCATAACCACATTAACTTTAACTAGCACCTGACTAGTCTGGGACCATAACCACATTAACTTTAACTAGCACCTGACTAGTCTGGGGACCATAACCACATTAACTTTAACTAGCACCTGACTAGTCTGGGGACCATAACCACATTAACTTTAACTAGCACCTGACTAGTCTGGGACCATAACCACATTAACTTTAACTAGCACCTGACTAGTCTGGGGACCATAACCACATTAACTTTAACTAGCACCTGACTAGTCTGGGGACCATAACCACATTAACCTTAACTAGCACCTGACTAGTCTGGGATCATAACCACATTAACTTTAACTAGCACCTGACTAGTCTGGGGACCATAACCACATTAACTTTAACTAGCACCTGACTAGTCTGGGACCATAACCACATTAACTTTAACTAGCACCTGACTAGTCTGGGACCATAACCACATTAACTTTAACTAGCACCTGACTAGTCTGGGACCATAACCACATTAACTTTAGCTAGCACCTGACTAGTCTGGGACCATAACCACATTAACTTTAACTAGCACCTGACTAGTCTGGGGACCATAACCACATTAACTTTAACTAGCACCTGACTAGTCTGGGACCATAACCACATTAACTTTAACTAGCACCTGACTAGTCTGGGACCATAACCACATTAACTTTAGCTAGCACCTGACTAGTCTGGGGACCATAACCACATTAACTTTAACTAGCACCTGACTAGTCTGGGGACCATAACCACATTAACTTTAACTAGCACCTGACTAGTCTGGGACCATAACCACATTAACTTTAACTAGCACCTGACTAGTCTGGGGACCATAACCACATTAACTTTAACTAGCACCTGACTAGTCTGGGGACCATAACCACATTAACTTTAACTAGCACCTGACTAGTCTGGGGACCATAACCACATTAACTTTAACTAGCACCTGACTAGTCTGGGACCATAACCACATTGACTTTAACTAGCACCTGACTAGTCTGGGGACCATAACCACATTAACTTTAACTAGCACCTGACTAGTCTGGGGACCATAACCACATTAACTTTAACTAGCACCTGACTAGTCTGGGACCATAACCACATTAACTTTAACTAGCACCTGACTAGTCTGGGACCATAGCCACATTAACTTTAACTAGCACCTGACTAGTCTGGGACCATAACCACATTTACTTTAACTAGCACCTGACTAGTCTGGGGACCATAACCACATTAACTTTAACTAGCACCTGACTAGTCTGGGACCATAACCACATTAACCTTAACTAGCACCTGACTAGTCTGGGATCATAACCACATTAACTTTAACTAGCACCTGACTAGTCTGGGGACCATAACCACATTAACTTTAACTAGCACCTGACTAGTCTGGGACCATAACCACATTAACTTTAACTAGCACCTGACTAGTCTGGGGACCATAACCACATTAACTTTAACTAGCACCTGACTAGTCTGGGGACCATAACCACATTAACTTTAACTAGCACCTGACTAGTCTGGGACCATAACCACATTAACTTTAACTAGCACCTGACTAGTCTGGGGACCATAACCACATTAACTTTAACTAGCACCTGACTAGTCTGGGGACCATAACCACATTAACCTTAACTAGCACCTGACTAGTCTGGGACCATAACCACATTAACTTTAACTAGCACCTGACTAGTCTGGGGACCATAACCACATTAACTTTAACTAGCACCTGACTAGTCTGGGGACCATAACCACATTAACTTTAACTAGCACCTGACTAGTCTGGGACCATAACCACATTAACCTTAACTAGCACCTGACTAGTCTGGGACCATAACCACATTAACTTTAACTAGCACCTGACTAGTCTGGGGACCATAACCACATTAACTTTAACTAGCACCTGACTAGTCTGGGACCATAACCACATTAACTTTAACTAGCACCTGACTAGTCTGGGACCATAACCACATTAACTTTAACTAGCACCTGACTAGTCTGGGACCATAACCACATTAACTTTAGCTAGCACCTGACTAGTCTGGGACCATAACCACATTAACTTTAACTAGCACCTGACTAGTCTGGGACCATAACCACATTAACTTTAACTAGCACCTGACTAGTCTGGGACCATAACCACATTAACCTTAACTGGCACATGACTAGTCTGGGGACCATAACCACATTAACTTTAACTAGCACCTGACTAGTCTGGGGACCATAACCACATTAACCTTAACTAGCACATGACTAGTCTGGGACCATAACCACATTAACTTTAACTAGCACCTGACTAGTCTGGGACCATAACCACATTAACTTTAACTAGCACCTGACTAGTCTGGATTGCTGTGGCCTTGGGGACTATTGTGATGTAAGCTGTGTCTCACCAAATCGATACAAGTGGAAAGTCTACGACCAGGTGCAATCTATGACCAGCTTGATAGAAAACAGTTCATGTAGGGCAGATGTATGAGAAAGTGAAATAAGTTAGTGTAAGCTTGAACCGTTTTTTAACTTTTTCCACCCTTTTCTATCTACAACTGCTCTAGATAAACCATTTTATTCTAAGTCGGTCATATAATGCACTCAATCATAGATTACAATCGGTCACAGATTGTACCCTGTCACAGATTGCACCTGGTCATAGATTGCAATCGGTCATAGATTGCACCTGGTCATAGATTGCACCCGGTCATAGATTGCACCCGGTCATAGATTGCACCCGGTCATAGATTGCACCCGGTCATAGATTGCACCCGGTCATAGATTGCATCCGGTCATAGATTGCACCTGGTCATAGATTGCACCCGGTCATAGATTGCACCCAGTCATAGATTGTACCCAGTCATAGATTGCACCCGGTCATAGATTGCACCTGGTCATAGATTGCACTCGGTCATAGATTGCACCCGGTCATAGATTGCACTCGGTCATAGATTGCAATTGATCTGGTGAGACACAGGTTGTGAGGGATCCATATCTGGCTGTACCAGAATGTCAGAGGTGAATACCAGAGTTCAGACCCCGGTTCATGAATAGTTTACTGCATGGTGGATTCATATCCGGCAAGAGGGCGCGGGACTCACATGGACTAAACACCACGACATGTTCTACAGCACTGCCCGGGTGGGGATTAAAGCACATTAAAGCCCTATGCAGCCCCTAACCCTCTAAGGATGGCATCATGCTTCATTGCATCATGCCCTGATGAGTAACTCACCAGGGCTGCATTCAAGCATCATGCTGACCAAACAGGGTTGAGACACTCCTAAAGGGTCGGCATGATGCACAAATGAAGCTGTGACAAGTTACTCACCAGGGCTGCATTAGTGCATCATGTTGACCTTTAACACCATGTAGACCTTAAAGGCTTATGTACACATACAGAAATATGAGGCACCAAAACCACCTCATCCTGAAAGTCGGATTAGGTGGTCTTGGCAACGGTGACAGTCACCGCCCCTGTTATTTCAGGTACCCCTGTAAAACTACCTGTATTTCTTGATGTAAACAGTGCAGTAGACACGGATAATAATTGTTTACATTTTATCAATTATATGTAACTGAGACCCAATGACTGGCCCCTCCTCTAGAGTTCCTGCCCCCTATCTTTGAGGGTACAAAGAGTCACCGCCCCCTAATTTTAAGATCCACCCTTAACCCTTCCCAGGGGCGGATCCAGGAATTTGGGAAAGGGGGGGCGCCGTAATACCTACAGCATTGGGGGTGTTGAACCATTTAAATTAAAATTTACCAAAAAATAGGGGGGGCGCGCGCCCCTTGCGCCCCCCCCTGGATCCGCCCCTGCTTCCGTGGGGCGTTTGGAGGTGGGTAGTAATTTTAGATCTGAGTGCCCCCCCGGGTGACGCTCACATTACTGTGTGTGTACCTTACCATTGGGATAGCACTGGAGGGATCTTCAATATAGCGGGGCTTTTACCCTCAGGAGTCACTTGTCCTAGATCAGGTTGTAGTGTCTACCCCAGCTTCCTATACCATAACAAGCTCTCTTTTTGTAACAGGCCCTATATGGGACTTCATATTGATGAAGGTCTCTTTCTGGGACAGTCCTCCCCAGACTACTTTCCAAGAAGAGTGAGTGCACAGGAGGGTCTATTCCTGTCAGCAGGAAGCAAGATCCAGCCGTGCATCAAACTCACAATAAAACAGCCCGTGAGGCGAGTGTCTAATCCCACAGCGCCGCATGATATTTTCTTGGAAATCGACACGAAACATGAAACCTGGTGGCATGGGACAGAAAGTTTGATAAGCTGGTGACTGGGGACATGACTATTTCTCAAACTTGATATTGGACATGCGTATTATCATGGACATGCGACATGGCTCTTTCTTATATTGGACACCGGACATGGAGACTCCGCCAACCACACCCCTTGTACCCGCCCACCATCTGATGGAGTGGAGGGCCTTCATTATTGATGCTGTACCCCGCGTCTATGTAGACTGAATCATGCAAAGGTAGTTAAGGGTCAATCTGATAGAATCTCCAAGCTGTCCCTCTCAATTCAATATGTCTCTCCATGTCCCTGTCTCCCTCCCCTTGGTCTACCTCCCCACCCATCCCTCTCTCCCTCCCCTTGCTCTACCTCCCCACCCATCCCTCGCTCCCTCCCCTTGCTCTACCTCCCCACCCATCCCTCGCTCCCTCCCCTTGCTCTACCTCCCCACCCATCCCTCGCTCCCTCCCCTTGCTCTACCTCCCCACCCATCCCTCTCTCCCTGCCCCTTTCTCTACCTCCCCACCCATCCCTCTCTCCCTCCCCTTGCTCTACCTCCCCACCCATCCCTCTCTACCTGCCCCTTTCTCTACCTCCCCACCCATCCCTCTCTCCCTGCCCCTTTCTCTACCTCCCCACCCATCCCTCGCTCCCTCCCCTTGCTCTACCTCCCCACCCATCCCTCTCTACCTGCCCCTTGCTCTACCTCCCCACCCATCCCTCTCTCCCTGCCTCTGTCTCTGTCTCTCCCTGAGTCTCGGCTTTAGGAGAGGGAGAGCAGGGGGCAGGATTGGTGGGAGCCTCTCTACATATAAAGTCCCCCTATGTCTATTCTGGCTCTGTACTGACAATAAAGCCCAGGTTTACTGTGGGTCAGGCTGTGGAGGTTCTATTATTGATGTAGCCGACCGCTTCCACGTACACCACATCATGCGATTCTATGAAGCCGGGGGTCAATCTGATTTACGTACCCATTCCATCATGGCCAACCCTCTCAGCATGTAACTGAACACCACTCTAGAGCTCTTTCACTTTCTGCTATCATTATCTGCCCCTATGCTACTTTCATCCTGCCTCTCCCCCACTCTGGCTATCTATCTGTGCCTCTTACTACTTCTGGAAGTCTCTGTAGTTCTGTCTGTGAGGTGGAAAGGTAGGAGGCACACATATAACAATGTATAAGGGCAGACAGGCAGACAGAAACGTTGGGGTCTGCACAGCAGTATTCAGCCTTCATTTCATTTTATTTTAATTCCCTTTATTCATTCTGGCCGGATGAATGGACTAGTAGTCTGTATCAATACATAACCAGCATAATATGACAGCAGCTTGTTTACCACGAGTGTAATGCCTGGTCGACGAGGCCCTTAATACAGCGGCTTGTTTACCACAGTGTAATGTGGAGGAGGCCCTTAATACCGCAGCTTGTTTACCACAGTGTAATGTGGACAAGGCCCTTAATACCGCAGCTTGTTTACCACAGTGTAATGTGGACGAGGCCCTTAATACCGCAGCTTGTTTACCACAGTATAATGTGGAGGAGGCCCTTAATACCGCAGCTTGTTTACCACAGTGTAATGTCGACGAGGCCCTTAATACCGCAGCTTGTTTACCACCAGTGTAATGTGGACGAGGCCCTTAATACTGCAGCTTGTTTACCACAGTATAATGTGGACGAGGCCCTTAATACAGCGGCTTGTTTACCACCAGGGTGATGCCCGGTGGACATGAAGAGATGCAGTGACCGTGCACCCAGCCTCATGATGGAGGGACTTGTGTCACGTGGGCCTCTACCATGTGTCATACTAGGCTCTATCCTGATGCCACACTCTGCTGTAGGTGAATAACGACTAGGGTATAGTGCAGCCATCTTGAGGGATAACCTGATTCCCTACCCAGCAGCCATTTTGTTTATTCCCTACCCAGCAGCCATCTTGTTTATTCCCTACCCAGCAGCCATTTTGTTTATTCCCTTACCAGCAGCCATCTTGTTGGGGATTCCCTACCCAGCAGCCATCTTGTTTATTCCCTACCCAGCAGCCATTTTGTTTATTCCATACCCAGCAGCCATTTTGTTTATTCCCTACCCAACAGCCATCTTGTCAGGGATTCCCTACCCAGCAGCCATTATTTCGGGGATTCCCTACCCAGCAGCCATTATTTCGGGGATTCCCTACCCCTCAGACATTTTTTCAGGGATTTCACGTATAAGCCAACCTTGCGTATAAGCCGTACCTTGACTATAGGGCGATCCTATAAACCACACCAGCAATCTGACTATGGTGACTTTTGTACTGTACTATAATAGCAAAAACTCGCGTATAAGGCGCACCCTGACTCTGTGCCAATCCTATAAGCCACAACTGCAATCTGATTGGCGTACAAGCCGCGGCCTGTACGCTAGGTTTTACGGTATTATGTCAATAATACTGCTTACATCCCGGTAACCTGCAGGACACATACCTACAGTGGTGGACAGCTCTAGGCAGGACTACGTGAGATCAGAGCGGGTTCCATGTACCCACTTGTGTTAAAGTGGGCGGGAGGCCGCACTTGTGTTAAAGTGGGCGGGAGGCCCCACTTGTGTTAAAGTGGGCGGGAGGCCGCACTTGTGTTAATGTGGGCGGGAGGCCCCACTTGTGTTAATGTGGGCGGAAGGCCCCACTTGTGTTAATGTGGGCGGGAGGCCCCACTTGTGTTAATGTGGGCGGGAGGCCCCACTTGTGTTAATGTGGGCGGGAGGCCCCACTTGTGTTAATGTGGGCGGAAGGCCCCACTTGTGTTAATGTGGGCGGGAGGCCCCACTTGTGTTAAAGTGGGCGGGAGGCCCCACTTGTGTTAATGTGGGCGGGAGGCCCCACTTGTGTTAAAGTGGGCGGGAGGCCCCACTTGTGTTAAAGTGGGCGGGAGGCCCCACTTGTGTTAAAGTGGGCGGGAGGCCGCACTTGTGTTAAAGTGGGCGGGAGGCCCCACTTGTGTTAAAGTGGGCGGGAGGCCCCACTTGTGTTAAAGTGGGCGGGAGGCCGCACTTGTGTTAAAGTGGGCGGGAGGCCCCACTTGTGTTAAAGTGGGCGGGAGGCCGCACTTGTGTTAAAGTGGGCGGGAGGCCCCACTTGTGTTAAAGTGGGCGGGAGGCCCCACTTGTGTTAATGAGGGTGGGAGGCCCCACTTGTGTTAGTGTGGGCGGGAGGCCGCATGCAGCCAAGTATCAGAGCTGAGAACGGGGACAAACAGGTCTGCGGCCCTCAGCCCTTCTACTCAATTAACACTGACATGAGACCGGGTACCAGGATTCGGGATATGTGGGGCCTCATTCATGCTGCAACTATTGTACATACTTACATACATCACTGTTTTCTCAGAAATCTATTTGGTCTCTGATGACTACAACCTAGAATACAGATACACTGACTGGAAGGGGATGTCCCAGTACACAGACCTTCCTCTTAGTCCCAGCTATCTCTGGCCATACCACCCTGCTGCATTCTCCACTGCAGGGGTGTCGGAGGGAATGTGATCGGGGGGGGGGGGGGGGGGGGGCATGG